>JAVDPK010000274.1:50871-87859 GCA_034780415.1 Cichlasoma orientale | reverse complement strand
ACACACACACACACACACACACACACACACACACACACACACACACACACACACACACACACACACAGCTGTCACTGGATAAGCGGTTAGGAAAATGGATTGATGGATGGCTAAACAACAGACAATGCATGCAGTATTTACATATGCATTTTCAGTTAGCACAGCTGGATAATTACGTAAAAATGTGAAACAATAAAATGTATGAACAAGTGGTCAAAATACATCTGCAATCAAATATTTATGCAAATTAAAAAAAGGGTGTATTTTTATTTATTTATTTGGCGTAACTGTGATGTGATACTTTACTTACTTTACAAAATTTACAGAGTAGCAAACAGTGTTTTTTTGACATTGACGTTTTATTTGTGACACGGAAAGACTTCGGTTGAACACAGCTGACTGAAACTTCGAGGATGCCCCGCGTGTAGCTTTCCAGCACGGTCCTCTTGTGATGTGACCTCCTGTTTAACCGCATCGTTCCCTCCTTCTAGCGATCAATAACCCTTCATTCCTGCAGCCACGCAGACAACCGCGCTCAACCTCTGATTTTCCTGCTGTTTTTTTTTTCCCTCCTCGAGTCAGTCAGTGTGTCAGTATGTTAATTTGTGTATGAGTAAGTGTGTGCGCTTCTATCATTAACCCTAATGATTGACAATGTCCTCCTATGTCCACCTCCTCACTTCCTCCTCCTGTTCCTTCCTTTATTGACCCTCCTGTCAGCGACCTGTCACTGGGACTTCCTCATGTCATCAATAGCAGGACTTTATCTAGATAGACAGTCACCCCCCCCCCCCCATGTACCTTATGGCTTATCTGAGATACTGTAGCTGGCAGCGAGGTGAACTGAATGTGTTATAGTGAATGTGTTTATATATTTCTGGATTTCTGGCTTTAAAAGGGCAAAGCATCCTCATAGGGTGGAAAGGTGAGAAAGATTAGTTTTGCTCCTCACTTCAAGGTCTTACATTCCCGACAGCGTTTGACTTGAAGTTTTACAGAAAGGTTTCCCACACCATAAAAATTCACTTCTCACTCAAATACTCACAGTCATACATCAAAGTACGCTAAAGAACGCGTATCACCAAAGATTCCCCCATTGTTCTATGGGGCATTAATAAATTCAGATACTGTATATGCAAGATTTATTCAAAGCTTACTTACATTTGACCTTTGCTATCAAAATGATATTCAATAACGAGAACTTGCAATTTTAATGCGACCGTTTTGGTTTTACACGTCATTTATCATTTAAAATAGAAAGTTCATCAGGTGCCATCACTAACTACAGTCAGCCTCTTGCAGAGCGTGTTTATATAGCTGAAAGCAGCAGCTGATGCAATATTGCATCATTACCTGCTTGTCATTCTTATAATGCAATCTATAAGAAATATTGCCATACACATAGGTTATTCAGATGAGGATTTTAATGGCTGGTGCACTGCACTGAGTGCCAGTGTAGCGCACTCCACATGACAGAAAGCTGAAGATGTTACAACGCATAAAGTCCAATTATGTCGTGTAGCTCAATCAGTGTATTCGAGACTTACCTTCACATGTTTAGCCGGTTTGTTAGATTTGCCATCTTCAAGCTGGATCCGCTCCTTTAAATCACGCCGTCCGTGAAGGAAAAATCACCGACTGCTAATGTTTAGAGGAAGCCATGACCTGAAATTAGGGGCTGGCACTAGACGTCGCACGCTTTAAAGGTGCCACAAGGCAAAGGGGTTATTGAGATCTGGGAATTAATGGGAAATAACAAATAAAGTGTTGCACACCTTTAACCCGCCGTGACGTTAAAAGAGTAGTGCTATTACATTAATGGGCCCATTTAAGATGTTTATTGGCTTAAAGAGTAAAACTCTCTTATTCAGGTGATAAAAACTTTTCCTCTCATTTGCTTTCATTGTACATTACTACAGATCTGTCACTTTAATTACTTTAAAAGAGGAAGATCTGGAATATGGTTGAGATGTGAAAAAAAAAAGAATGAAATGTCATGTTAACTGGAGAGCCTTTAAAGACATCATTTTCTGATAAAATTACTTTACACTCATTAGAAAAACTTTGTCTCAGGAGCTTAGAGCAGGTCATCTACTAATTGGAAGGTTGGTGGTTTGACTCCTGGCTGCTCCAGTTTGCACGCCAAAGTATCCTTGGGCGAAGATACTGAACCCCAAGCTGCTCTCCGATGCAACCGTCGGAGTGCGAATGTGTGTGAATGTTAGATAGAAAACACTTTGAAATAGAAAACAGTGCTTGTATGAATGCTTGTGTAAATACAAACGTGTCGCATGAAGTGCTTTGAGTGCTCAGCTAGAGTAGAAAAGCGCTGCTGTATATAAGAAGTAGTCTATTTAGCATTTACTTTGTAACCCACCCGTTGAACCTGCTTCCAAAGTCACTGATGCCTCCTCTCTTCTTAGCTCTGTGCTGCAGAGCAGCGCCCCACCTCCAAATATAAATTAGATAGAAAAAACGTTTTTTAACTACAGTAGTCCTGACTAAAATATTAATACTGTGCTTTGCTGTGAAACTGAGTGTGAAACTGGCTATAAAAGGGGCAAAACACTGAAAAAGGACTAAATACACGTTACTTGCTCTCCTTTTAATTGCAATTATTCAAGGCAAACATGGAATGGCGCCGTACCCAGCCCATTACAACCTTTCCATTAGCCGTCAGTGAAGGCTCTTTAAAGTCTGCTGTTTGTGGCAAATGCAAGAGGAGCCGTCTTGCTGGTCTGAGCAGCAAGCCGACATGACTACAGAGACAAAGACATACAGAAACTCAGGTTTCATCATCAAAAATATCAGAGAAAAAAGCCTTGCTGTGCTGGCCATCCTTTAATGACAACTTATGACATGCAGCACCAAACACCACAGTCAAAATCAAAGGCAGGATTACAGCGCTATAAGGCACACCGCAGTTAGTTCCCAGTCGGTCCCTATCCACACAAGACTATTCCCAGTGCGTATGCATGAGAGCGTCTGCGCGTCTGATGTCGAGGGTGTCAGATTTTGGGGTTCTTTCCGACAGTAGTTCTAAATCTCAGTGTTTGACACAAGCTCCGAGACTCTCTATCGCTCCCTCCTTCCTCCCACTCTCCCCAGCGTCTCTTTCATCTGGGGTTTGGATTCTTGCTTCAGTGAAAAGAGAGCAAGAAAAGAGAAGATGATGGAGGAAAGGGAAAGGACAGGAAAAGAAAGAAGAACGTGAGAGAAGGTTAAGAGGTATTACAAGGAGAATGGAGAGTGAAGGAGGGAGGGAGAGAATGACAGATGGGCCCAAAGAAGAGAGGGCTGCTGGGTTCAGCACTGCGGCAGAGCTGAGCATATGACAGCTTTACAGTGGGTTCTCAGTGTGTGTACTTGTACGCGCGTATCCTGGTTCTTTTATATGAGCGTTTCTATGTGTTGGACTGCGTGTGCTTGTCCGTGTGTGTCCTGGCTTTGGTTCAAGCGTGTGCGTTTGTGTGTTCGTGCACGTGCTCATGTTCGTGCCTTGGCGTCATGCCAGTGTTTACCTAGGGCCTTTTCTGTGTTCAAAGTAGCTGGAGGGACAGTTCTTCCACCTGTTATCCTCCCATTCTTCCACCTTTCCTCCCCAGCTCCTGTCATCCATCTCTATATTGACTTAACCAGTGATAAATCAGGGCTGCTGAGTGTGTGTGTGTGTGTGTGTGCGTGTGTGTGTGTGTGCTTGCGTTGGAGTTGCATGTTTGTTTTAGCTGCAGCACATGTTGGCTTAGCACTCAGGGAGGATTTCTCACCCATCTTAAATGCGCTGAAATTTGTTTACATGTGTTGCTGCACTCATTTCCTCATCGCTGTTTGTTTTCAGCTACATCAGCCCTCCCAGAGACGGTTTCCAGAAATTTGACAGACATTACAGACTAAAATACAGCACATGTATGTGGATATAGACTCACTGTTTTTCTCACTTATGCTTTTTTTTTTTTTTTTTGCTCCGATCAAACCCCCACTTTCCCAGCGTGCGGTCGTTCCAGCTCCCTCTGATCGTAGTCCTCCTCCTGCCACTCGTAACTTCTGCACTTCCTGTTTCTCCGGCTTTGGCTGCGATGTCTGGAGCTGAGGTGAGAGGTCGCGAGGACCAGGTGCGCTGGAGCTGGCGTCGACTGGTCCGCCTGTTCTGCTACCTTTGTCTCTCCCGCGGTTAATCTGGCACCGCGTAAGCACATTTTGTTCTATTGTTCTCTCCATGAATAAGGTGTTATGCTAAGCTGCTTTGTCTGTCTGCCACGATTTTATGAAATGATTTGAACCAGGCTTTGTTACCAATTAGCAGTGCTGTGTGTATCACAGACGGCACAAACTGTGCAGAAGTAGTTTATAAGATACAGCGAAGTTGATTTCACTTTCCAATGAGCCAGATATTTTTTAAAGTAGAATTAATGACAGTAACAGTTCATAAACCGTTAATGTGTTATTGATCAGTTATAATCCTTTAATAAGGCCAACATCTTCATTGCAAGGTTGTGAAAAATTACCCTCCTATTAATACAGGTTTTTGTATTCTGCAGGTAAAACTGTGATCAGGTGAAGAAGGTCAAATGATTCATTTATTGAGCTTTTATAACATATGCATTAAACTCTGCCTGTTATTGTATTGGCACCCATTGTTACTCATTGGGAAATGGACACAGGACCTCAGGGGGTCACATACCACAGATAGCTGGACTGGGATCTGCGGAGTGTGAAGACTGTGTTAAGGCCTTGGACTTCATTGTGTCTAAGATTTCCCTAAAGTGGATTACACTGTAATGAACTTCCCATCCCCTCCTCTGCACATGCACCTTCAGTCTTCACCGAAGGCTCTTGCACCTGAACCTTGCCACATAAAACTTCCAGCACCGAGTCATGGGCTTGGTGTAACAGATGTCAGTCATGATTTTTGTTTGTGTAAAGTCAGAACTTTGAGATGAGTCAGGGAGGGGAGACAGAGGTCAGCAGTCTCCCGAAAAATGGAATCGTGACTGTCACACATCATTTAAAGGGAGTCAAGGGAGACGTTTACTTTCAAAAGCATGCGCTGCACAGTAGGGGTTGGCTCAAAGGCATGCGGGACACACACATTCATAAACACATGCATCGTACCGTATGCCTGCAAGCTTGCGGAGCAATAAGACGAGCATGCAGCATTGATCCACAGCTGGTTTGACTATGAAGAAAGAACCAGAGGGTTTAGGGTTTCTGTCTTGTCTTTAAACTACTGAGGTGGATCACAATGGGGCACAGAGTGTGATGACAGGCCAAGCAGAAAAGGCCCCATAAAACCAGACCAGGGGTTTAACAAGTGCTATGGGAACACTAGGGAAACACTGCATCAGTGTCAGAGGGAAGTTGATTTAACTTTGCATGTCATCTGGAGATGTGTTGTTGATGTATGAAAGGTTTTACAGGGTTTAGGGGGCGACGGGGAACAAGGCGAGAGGAGGAGGCAGAAAGAAAAGCAGAACTGGAGAGAGATAACAAAGTCGACAGCAGTACAGAGAGAAACACTGTGAGTCATTTGCAAAGGAAAGACTGCATGCGCCAACTTGTGGCCTGTGACATACCATTAATCTTAAGTCAAGAACGACAGGGAGGAAGCAGCACTGGAAACCACAGCGTGATCCCTTTTCTCCTTCACTCACTCTGGGCCGTCATCCCGTCCCTCCTCTCTGGCCTCACGTCATCTGTTCGGGCTTCAGCAGATGTGCATGATGCTCCTGCATCTACAGCAGCATGCTCGAAACTGCGTGTGCATTTCTGTACCTGTGGCCCAAAGCACGTGCTGAACAGTATGTAAATGCCAGGCCATGCTGAGCCTCGGGGCGAACAGGCCACATAGGGTTTAGAAATGTTCTCTCTGCACGCTATTTCAGAACACACCAACCTCTGCTGCTGCAGTCTAGGCACAAACAATCACTCACACACGCAGAGGCGCACATCAAGTGACAGGCATGTGGCATTTGAAAGTGACGAATCTACAATTAGGCCCCACAGACCTCCTCTCCAGCACTGAACCACCAGTGACTGAGTTCTAGTAACCTGCACTTAAAGGAGAAGTCTGGTAATCATCCATATTTTATCATTTTCATCAAACCATACAAAAAACAACACATCTAAGTGATCCTACACATTGTAGCAACCAAAGTGATAATATTGAGACCTGAAAATATGGAGTCTAAAAGCAATGGGTAATGTCAGATTGGCTGCATCCTTTTTCATAGTCTATGGTATCCAAGGCCTGATGCAACCTATGTGCTGTAGAGCTGAACTGTCCAGAAGCCATTAGAAATGCTGAAATGAGCCCAAATGTGCCACTGGGTGATATGTTCCTGTATGGCTACTCATGGATCATCCCTGGCACTGATTACTATGAGCCATACTTTTCCTCAAACTGGAGTTGAGGGGTGACTGTTTTTTTATGGCCACCCCTCAGGAGATCTCAAGTACATCACAGATACAAAAGTGCAAGCTGGCAGATTTGGACTTCCAGGGAGCAATTCAAAAAGGATTTTCATGCCTGAATCACTGCATTGCTGCCCAAGGAGATGACTTTGAAGAGGGGAACAGTAAAATTTAAGTTGGGTCTGGTTTACATTTTATGGGCAGATATGTGGAATATGATGATCACACCTTGTATAGCGCCCTGATACGAAGTGTCACCACAGGTACTCAGGAACCGAGACCCGATCCAGTTACAGGGTATTCATTAATCAGCGCTCACATTAGTGGCACACTTCTCTAGTCTAAACCCCAAATAGATCCGAGCATAAAGTAGCTTTGGTCACTTTTATTTTAACATATAACTTTTCTTTTTTTTTTTTTTTTGAAGTTTGGTTTCTATGTCTTTACATACAATCTTTAGGATTTTTACAATTATTTTCCTCTGGTTCTTTTGAACCACAGCTGCTTGTTAACTAATCATCATGCATCATCGTGCTGCTGGTCTGCGCGGGTCAAGCTGCATTTTGGGGTTAATTATATTTAGATAAGGTTGACTGAGATCAGGTCCCTTTAGGTACACAGTCTAATCATCAGTTTTGAACCAGGTCCAACATTTTCAATCCGTGAAGCCCTCGACCATGGATGCACTGAAAATCCCAAGCATCTGTCCTTGTCTTACAAACTCCAGAACCCAGCCGTGTTAGACAGTGAGAGTGGTTTTCTATATGGAAATATGGTATTAGTGGGTTATCCTGAAATGCATGCATATAATCATAAGTTGTTCTCAGTGGAACACAAAACATTATACTGTTGAATTTAAATTGAATAAAAATCCTAATGTAGGTAAACCTTTCAAGGACCCCCATTTGAGATCTGCTGAAACATGGCATCTCATTCCCCCTTCATACCCCTTCCTGCATCAGCAGTATCCTCCAACTCTGCAGTTGTCAGCTCCCTGTAATGTTTCACTCGCCTGTTCCACTTAACCTGTCTCAATTAATCCAGGAAGTCCCACTGAGATAAAGGATCTGCCCCATCTCTGCATCCAATTGTCACTCTCCTGACGAATCCACTCACCTGGTTGGCTAGATTGCAATCAGTGGGGGTTGATTGAAAGGCAAGGACACAAAAGGACAAAGACAAAATCACTTAGGCAGCCTATTAGGCCTGGAATGGGTTGCCCATTCGCAACAATACAGTAGGCACTGATAATCTGCTGCTGATAAGGAGGAGGAGGAAAGTTTGCTGGCCTCAGGGGGGCTGTCAAAAGGTGTGTGTGTGTGTGTGTGTGTGTGTGTGTGTGTGTGTGTGCGCGCGGGCGCGTGCAGAAGTGTAGTACTGCTCCACAGATAATAAGCATCCGTATGGAAGCAAATTATGGCCAAAGCGATTTGAATCTTCGCAGCTAAATGTCTTATTATGAAACTGAGTTGCAACTGACTTCTTAGCGTAAATGCCACTGAAGTGAGAATTGTGCTGCAAACATCTATCTGATTTATTTCTTCCATTCGTGTGCTTTGAAGTATTTACCAGTCAGTTCCAGGCTGTGTCGGCAGTGTATTTTTTCACACATTACAACAGAATAAAAAAAAAACTACAGACAAATTGTTTTAATTCAAAAAGTGATGTTTCAAATATGTTCAAGATATAAAATTCAGCCTTATAGTTAGTATTGTTGGTTTTCAGGTTTTTCTGAATTTGACTGAAACGCACAGCATGTGTAGTCCTTACACAAAGGCTTGCAGACCCACATCTATGTGTTCGAGCCAAAGCAGACAATTTGTGCCTATATGTGTACAGATTGCATTCTCCTGACGGGCTGCAGCGGTTATTTTACTCTGCTCGATGCAGCTATGAAATTCTCGTGCTCATTGTGCTCATAATCTGCACGTTTGTGCTGAAGTTTGCGAGCCCTGTGTGTGTGAAATAGTGTGCCCGCATTTCCCTGCTCTAATTATGGTCTTGGCCCTTGTTTCACAGTCAGTATGGCACTTGGATTACCATAATACCACCAGATTCCCATACTCTACAATACGGTCACTTTAGCCAAAACCTTAGTAGCTTAAAGCCCACAGAGCCTGAGTAGAAGTCATGGATTATGCTCTGGCCACAAAGTCCCTTATTTTAGAAGAGAGGTCAGGAATGTCCTTCATCACTAACACCCTCGTAATCCCACATATACTGTATGTGAGCATATGTGAGCGTTTGTGGGTGTTTGAGTTAGAAAGAGGGCGCGGGCGGTTGCTTGAGAATCTCCAAGCCTGTGTTTGGATCAACAGTCAGGTGGAGGTCAACTGGCTCTGTTAACAGATGGATTGACACGGGGATTGGTTCACTGTGTTTGTGTGTGTGCGTGGAGGAGGGGATGTGCGTGGGAAGTGTGTTTGTGCGAGAAGGGGAAGCTCCCAGCTTCTTAGGTGACGTTTTTATTAACAAAGACTTTGTTTCCTTGCGGTGACACTAAGTAAAATTTTAGCACATTCCCCAATTTCTCCATGTGGATTGCTGATGTTTTAGGGTGACAGGAGGAGACAGTATATGAGTGCAGAGAGGAGGCATCTTTTTCATTAGCGAATGCACCATAGTGTGTGGCATTCAGATCTGCAGGGATTGGTTTGCTTTTGCAGATATGCCTTTTGTGAGAGGTTAAATCCACTGCTGTCTAATGACGCTTTCATGTTGTCTGTCTCTTCATCTCCCTCCCTGTCCCTGCCTTCATCCCTCTCTTCTCTAATAAAGAGAATGGCGCAATATGCATCAGACATCAAACAACATCAAAGCCCGCGTACTGTTTACCTCCGATGCATTCGCTCCTTCATGCTCTCGCGCTCCTTTTTAGAGTTTTTTTGCGCACGCATTACCTGTCTGCAGACGCCGTTTGATGTGGAGCATCGGCAAGCAGCGCGTGTGTGCCTTAGTATCAGTACACTGTGGCATTGTCCATGTCTAATAGGCAAATCAGTCTACAAGTCACCACTGCAAGTGCATTTTCCACACTTGCAGTGCACCTATATGAGGGTGTCTTTGCAATGCGATTGAGGAGAGGCAGAGAAAAACCTGGTTTTCTCAGTCGGCTCACCGGCTTGGTTTATAGCTCAGGCTGATTTTATGTTATATCATTTCTGTCTGGCAACATCAGTATTACCACCAAACAGAGGGTATGTTCCCTCTGGATTAGTCCACCTGCAGGCAGGCTACATGTAATTTAAAAGATGAGGATGTCTAATGCTGTTTGATCTTGCATTAGACTGGGCAGCCTGCTCCGTGTGTGTGTGTGTGTGTGTGTGTGGGGCAAGCAGGGTTATAAATTTATCACCTGTGACAAATCCATCTTTCTACACCTTGCCAATTTTGCTCTGGGACATTTTGAATTTTTAAAATAGCGCACAGAGATAAACTCATTGCATTGTGCTTTAAATGTGTCAGGCAGCCAAACAATTAAAAATCGCCTCCAGGTGCCCTTTGGAAATAACTGAATTAGAGGGTAAACACCGACACAAACATAGCAACTGCAAGAATGTTCCACGTCACTGTTTTGGATCGAAATGAAAAGTGTGCGATTGTGCTGACTGTTGAATGCACTGCTGATTTTATGAGGTATTCAGACTGTGTTCAGGCAAGACCAGTAAGCAAAGCTAAAATCACAGGTGCTTCAAGCTACTAACTAAAGGCAGCACGCTGATATCCTCACACTGACGTTAGCGTGGGGCAGATGTACAGTTCAGGAGGTGGAGTAGATCATCCACTGAGGATACATTGTTTCCATCCCCACTCACCCAGTCAAACAGTGTCCTCAGGCAATACTCTGAACTCAAAAGGCACTGTGGTACCCTGAACCTTTAATGTGTCATGTGTGGTTGTGAAAACCCTACATCAATGGGTAACTGTGGCTTTGAGGGAACTAAAAACAAAAGAAAGAAAAAGAAAGCATAAAGTTTTAAAATTAGAACAGAAACTCTAACTGCAGCTGAGAGGAAGTCTTTTCTTTTGAAGGGGTTCATTCATTAAACAAAGCACTGGACAAAGTGAAATGATGACCTGAATGCGGTGAAGTACAAACAATTAAGGGATCGCGAAAGTTCGACATGCTCATCTAAATTATTTGTGCACTAAATTTCATTTAACAAAAAAAATAAGCTGTCAGGAGACGGGACTGTTAATGTTTGTACAAATTTCCTAGAAACACATTCACAGATTAGCAAGATTAGAACTGTAAAAATGTTTATTCTACTCTTCTAACGGAGAGGGACCGTCAGTAACCACAGCGCCGCGACAGGAACTCAGCGATATTTGAAGAACAGCTTTAGCGGATTGGCAGAATTGAGAAACGTGGGCATAAATACCTGCCGTCAGTAATTAACAGCTTTATATCTTTAAAAAAAAGATCGCAAACAACATGAAACTGCTAAATTGTAACCACTTATGTCACTTCATTAAGAGCATGGATCATAGTTTCATTTGTTGATGTTACATACATGTTGAACTACAGTTCTGGCGCGCGGCGCTTCTATTTTAATAGAAACACGTGTGCGCTGATAACCTTTACTGTTCAAACCGATGAGCGGCAGCCAGTTTAGCTGCATTAACCACGCCTTTATTTCATTTCTTATGGGCAGCAAACCCAGCGCACAACATCTGGACAGCAGTTATACTAAAGCTCACGCATATTTAGGCGCTGGAGGTTTGATTACAGTGACTAATCAATGTCAGGCTGCACAACAGTGGCTGGAGCTACTTCACAAAATTCCAGCATCAAGGAACGCCAGATCCTTGGAAGAAAAGGCTCATTCCACCTCCGATTTCAGCTTCTGATCAGTTAGCCACGAGCACGGCGCACGTAGTGACGCGGATAAACAAATGCTCGTTTTTTTGACTGATGTTTCGAAGCTTTAACTTTCAGACCGCTGCCCTGCTGCTGCAGAACCCTACAGCCTTAGCAGGAACCAAAAAGGTCTTGGCGATGCCTCGGTGTTGTGACAAGGAGGCTATTGAGGGGTTAGACTGGGGTCAGTCAGCGAATAGAAATGTATGAGCTTGGATGTCTCTGGCTGACTGATGAGGGATTTTGAAGGTGCGCGGGATCAAAGAGCGTCAAGGATGTTGTCAGGAGTTCAGCACTGACAAAGACGTGTGTGTGCGTGTGTGTGATTGTGATGAAGTGAGGTGTCCCGCCCTCCTCCAAGGGCCTGTAACTCTGGGTTTTCATCAATCACGCCCTCCCCTTCCTCTCCTTGCTCTCCTCTCACTCCTTTAATTCTCTCTCGCCCTGTTCCTGCCACATATCTCAACAACTAGCTGTCTTTTTTTACTTGTTTTTTTTTTTTTTTGAGTCGCCTCTTCTCTGTCTTTGCCCTCTAACACTCCTTATAAACTTCTTCATGTTTCTATCTGTCCTCCTCTTCCTTTCACCTCTCTTTCTTTTTATCTCTGCCTCCCTGTCTCTCGCTTCACGCTTGTCCTCGTCACCTTATACTTTAGCTCCAGGTGAGTCCGGTTGTGGTGGTATAGTGAGTACAGTGCGCTGCCAAGGCATCCCCCCGCAGCCATGATTTATGAGCGCTTTTACAGCAGGTATGTTTGCCTAACAATCACCTATCAAGGAGAAGTCCCTCCTCCCAGCTCTTCATTTCCTTATGGACTTTTTTACGGACCCCAGCTGTCATCTCCAATGACCGCTTTTTAAAGAAGAGTCCAGATAACAGCTTGTAACACATCGCTCAAATGCGTACCTTAAACTGTGTGCCAAATATTTTACAAATTCCTTCATGTGACGGATTCAGGACACTTGGAGGGTTTGTGTATGCGCTGCCCTGTTTGAAAAATCCCTGTTAACCTTTAAAGTTACTTATTTTTGTTCACTGGGGTGCCCTCTTGTGAACATATGCTGTGCGATATTTGAGCAATAACTAGACACAGGCGGCCGTTTTCATATATACAGCCTAGAGATGGATGCCTGTTCTTTATTATGTCTCCGTGAAGCCGATACAGGGGGCCAATCAGCGTAAATTCTGACTTTTGTGCATCTGTGCAAATAGATGCTATATCAGAATCAGTCTTCCTCCCTATATTCTTGTTTATCTTTGCATTTCGACCTCTGTTTGAACTGCTCGCGAGTGCAAATTTCGCCCGCTGCACGTAGCGAAACACAAATTAGTTTTCCCTAAACCCTCAGCATGAGCTAACTACTGAGCATTAGTAAGAAAAGTTGTCCTGCTGAGTTCCCTTGCTAGCCTGGAACAAAATGCTGGCAGGGGAGGTTGAAAGAACTTCAGTGTAACGTTAGAACCGGCATCGGGCCTAGAACTGTTTTTCATTTGCATCGCTGAGTGAAGTACGAGGCAAGCGAGGGGACGGAAAAGGAAGGGGAAGAAAGGAAGGATAAAGATGAAGAGATGTTTTGAAGGATGTTGTTTGGGGGGGAACGAGATGTAAGGATATGGCGATATCCTCCAGAGAGGTGTTGCGAGCTCGTAGGCATCCTTGGCTCTTGAAGCGCCGATAGACATGTGCTTCATAGCACATTTAGCAGCATGTTGATGTAAGTCCAACAGCACTCACAGACTGCCAAACAGGTGGGGAGAGGCGAGCGAGGTATAAAACTGTAAGATTTTCTGAAATCTAAAGTTTCCAAACTGCGTCTGATTTGCTATTTGCATGTGCAAATGTGTGCTATGCCTAGGTGCCGTCTGTCAAGGAGTCCTCCCCGTGTGTTTTAAAATGCGCACTGAGGCTGTGTTCACTCAGCAGACCTTCATGTTCGCTTCCACATGCTGCTCATATCGGGTTCTGATAGCTGCTTCTATCCTATTTCAGCGCAAACTGGCAGAGCAGAAAACACACGCTCGAGAAGAAGCAACAAAAGGCGTCGCATCTGTTCTCAAACTAGAACCTCTTCTTGTTTCCAGCGTGTTTCAGATGTGAAACTGAGCTAATCTACTTAGATTTCTTTTATTGTTGGGTAAAAAAAAAAAAAAAAATTGTCTCTGCTTTCTTTTCTTTTTTGCTGTTCATGCTGATTAGAAAACATCTCTGTGACTGAAGAAAAATGGAGCTAGGATCAGCTGCAGGTGATGCCAGTTACAATTTCTCACAGCATCTAAAACCCAAATATCTCCTTATTCCACGGTACAGGAAATCAAGCTTTACTGCTTTATACTGTACATAGTAATTCTTTTAACCTTGGAATATTTATTTTAATATATTGCAATATATTAATATATTTGTATCTTCCCATATTTAGGTTTTAATTGAGCTTCTGTAACAAAACAATTTCCCTCCTGGGATTAATAAACTGTTCTGGTTCTGATTTTAAAACCATTAAGTCGTCATATTATTAATTTTTTTACTGTCTGTCCATCCACTTTGTCTAGTTCTTGTAAATTTAGTGCAGTTATGGGCTGAACTTTACCAACACGCTGGGACGTCGCTGAACATCTACTGAAAGTATGCAGAAATGATACAAAATTAAAACACACGTGTAAGCCTACATAGAGGGTTAGCAGCAACTGCTCAGACACACCTTTACAATCTCAACAATATGCCATTAACATTAAGAAACACATAAGAACACAACCCAGACTCACTCCACTACAATATACATGCTGAAAGAAGGAGACGTCATTATTTACCAGGACAGAGCTGTCACTGAGACAATTTGTCAGCTGTTCATACAGTGCTTAACAACTGTATTAGACCATCACCTAATGTGAGGTTAATAACAACGCTGCCAGAAATGAGCAGTGTTGCTGATTACCAAAATCACTTGTTTGTGTTTCTGTAATGGTTAATCCACCAAGCTCTTTAATCAAAATATTTTTAATGCTCAAATATAATTGTCGTTGTAATCCATGAATTTTCAAGTTTACTGTTTTACAAAACAAGCAGGAAAAAAGTAAATCACATTATTATTATTTTTTAATTAAGGTGCCAAATTACAGTCATTTACTTGCATTCCTGAACAGAAAAATTGGTTGATCGTTAGGCTCGATTAACTGCTGACTTCTCAGAGACGTCCAGTGTCAAATTTATAAATAACAATCGAATTTTCAGTTAGCACAACTAAAAATAGATTTATAAAACATTGGTGTTTTCTTGTTTTTATGACAGGTGGTCTAATAAATTGTACATACAGAAATTTGTAGGTAAAAATTCAGTAACACATCATTGTTACCATATACGTGCATGACTCTGACTGAGGAAGAGTCAAAAGTGGTCAAACCTCCAGTGACACTTAGTAAATAGGATAACTAATAACTGAATTGAATAAATACGACATTTCTGATATCTACCAACTGCGCACCTACAAGACGAGGAAAAGTCAAAAGCACAAAGGTCACAACAAGATTATTCGATTATCTAAAGAGTTGCAGTCAATTTACTAATCAACTTTGCTGAAAAAAGCCTGCTTTTCAGCAATGTGAAGAGTGTGGGGCAGGCAGGGTGTATGCATGCATGCATGCATGCGTGAGTACACTGGAGTGTGTGAACATTTGTGACCCCTCATGTGTGGTCAGTATCTGAATGGCTTGTAGCATGGATGGAATTTCTACCACTTCACTGTGTCACCTGAGCCGGTCCCGTTCCTGGCCGCTCGCCCTGAGGCATCAGGTGTGTGAGCCTATCATTACCTGCCAATCACCTTGTCAATAGCCGCCAGTCACCTCCCTGCTGCCCCTTGAATACCTCTGCCTTTGCTCTCCTCTCTCTGTCTTTAAACAGGCCCCCTTTTGCTCCAGCTTTTAATGTTCTCTGATTACTGTTGTTTTTCAATTTCATGCCCATTTCTTCCCCGTAATCAATTTGCACAACATGCCCATCACTTATTACTGTTTGCCTCAGTTGCAATTGTCTTGGAATTCAATAATCATTTTGGTTCTTTTCTGCTTGGTAATTGAGGCAGTGGAGTGTGTGAGTGTGCTTTTCTTTTCACTCTAGTCAACTCCATCAGTCTGTCTCGCAGTCCTTTTTTGCGTTGTGTGAGTGTTGTGCGTCCACAATGGTGAAACTGCGCACAGCTTGAACGTTGGGAACCAACACAGCACACCGCATTATTTACACTTAGATAAAAACATGACAAAGAGCATCCTCACACACGTGCAGGCAAGGAAACCCACACAAGGACACGCCGTCTCCGGCTCTCCCTCTCTTCAGCATTTTAATTAAAAGCCAGAACTCCCAAATGTCATAAAAGTCGCGCACACACACACACACACACACACGCGCGCGCGCGCACAGGCAGCATCAGTATTTACAATCCAATGAATTACATTTTCATGCTGAAAACACAACACTAATAAATCACACTTTTCACATTTAATGCAGGATCCGGTGACAAAATATGACAAAGTTTTATGCTGGGTTTTCATTTCCTAATGGTTTGGGTCTTGCCTCTCTCATTCATTCCTTTTTTCCCTTCCTTGTCAGCTTCCATCACTGTCCTCATCTATCGTGTTCTGCTTCCTCCTGCCTGCGCCCCCTGAATTTCCTGCCAACGTTACTTCTGCCTCCTTCTCCCTCCTCCTTTGTCCTCTGTTTTCTTCGTTCTGTCTTTCTTTCTCCTGCGCCACCACGCACTTCCCTTTCTCCCCTCATTGGGAATACGAGGTAATTTAGAGCGATGTAGGTTAATGACAGTGGAGACTTGCGTCGGCCACAGTGGCCTGGTGTCTGGGAACGCGCCTGGAATCCAGACTAGGACATCTGACATCCTCTTCCTCTCACTATATGTGCTGATGAGCCACCTTATATTATCTTGTTTTAAGTTACATGAATATGGAACAACTGCTTCTAAAAGTCCTATTTTCTCAGTAAAATGGAAGTGCTGAGGCAAACAAGGCTTGATAAAGTTTCTGCAAGTTCACATACCTTCTACTGCAGCCCAGCTGATGCCAAAATGGAGTACAGTGCACTCTCAAGCCTAAAATATTCATACATTTTCTATAGGTGACTTCTGCCCAGATCCCTCTCAGCAGGCTCCTTGAGACTACCCACCCCATCTGTCAGTACAGTACACAAGACTGCATTAATCAGACAGCTCTTGACCATAACAGACCCCCTATACATCTCTCCAAACAATCCTCAGTTCTCACGTAGTTGTTTATCAATGTCCAGCCCTCTCTGCACTGACAACACAAAACCCTCCTTTGTCTAATTGGCTCTTTAAGACACCCCGGCGATTAAAAATCTCCGCGGTGGCGGTGGAGGAGGCAGTGACTATAGCATCTCCCGCTGAGCTGTGACAGGCTACTGTTTACCAAAACTCTCCCTCTGTTCTCCCCCCTCTGTCATCTTTGCTTTCTTTGCCTGTGATTCTCCCGCACAAAGGGAGGCTGCCAGAGCAGGGAGGGGGAAGCCCTAAGGCAAACAGAGGCCCAGGCGGGAGGACAGAGGGCCATTGATGGCCATCGTATTGACAGGGATGCTGAAAGACACCTCCAATGGACGGGAAGAAAAAGAATGGAGAGAAAGGGAACGGGTGGGAAGTAGATGAGCTGCGTGAGGAATCAGTTCACTAAATCCTATGTTAAGGCAAGATGCCTGAGGTCACTGTTTTAATACCACCAGAACGGCCAAACATGTGTTTCTGGCTTGAATGTGATGATCAGTTTTGAGAAAACAGAAATGCTCTATCAAGACTTGCAAACACAGCCAACACCTTCCAGTCTTTCCTCTGCAAGATATTAGACTTGAAATAAGAATGAGTTAGCCAGGCAGCTAATCAGCGAGGGGTCCGAGTGTGGATGATGCCATCACTTTTCGCTCTCTTTATTTATATGGACAGCTTCTGCAAAGCTGTTTAAGCTGTAGACAAAAGATTCTGAGGGTCGGCTGGCTTGGTTTTGACTTGTTGCTAACATGGACTATATTTAATCTCTGTCCACAGAGTGGCTGACTCTTTATGGACATTTTGAAACCCCAGCTTTAGCTGGACGTCAATATTCAGACGGTGGGGTGGAGTGCTCAGTTATCAGCACAGCACTAGCATGCTTGGTTAGCAAGTTCACACACCAAAAGTGGAGCACAGACTTTTTGTCCAATTTCATACAAACAGGTTGGTACCGCACCAACACCACAAACATGGAAATCCAGTGTAGTGACTTGAATTAGCGGAGGCAAGGCCTAGCAGAAAGCTAGTTGGCACTCGTTCGGTGTGGTCATGCCCCTAAAACTACAAGCCTGTAAGCCTTAAAAAGATTTAAATAGTTTAATTATATCCACCCCTCCTTTATCTTCCACTTATCCGAAGTCAGGCTGCAATGGCAGCGGGCTAAGCAGGGTATTCCAGACATTCTTCTCCCCAGCAACCCTTTCCAGTCCCTCCGGGGGATCCAGAGGCAGTCCCAGACCAAATGCAGGTTTGGGTTTACCCGGGGGTCCCCCCTCTGTTGGGCTTGCCTGGAAAAACCTCCAAAGGGAAAGCCGAAGGACATTCTGATCAGATTCCACCACAACACCTCAGCTAGCTTCTTTTGACACAAAGGAGCAGCAGCTTCATCCGAGGGTTTGAAGGCTTATTAGACACAGAAATACTGGATCGTGATTTATTAAACACACTGATTTATTTTTATTTATTTATTTTTATTTTACCTTTATTTAACCAGGAAGAAAACACGTTGAGATTAAAATCTCTTTTTCAAGTGTGTCCTGGGCATGGCGAGTATACACAGAGACAGAAAACAGTCATACAAATCAAAAGGATAAATAAGTAAAAAAGCATGTCATAAGAAAATATACACTGATAAATAATTTAGTTGTGACACAGTTCAGCAGAATAACATTGGGAAGAATGAATAATATGGGAAGGCTGAAGGCGACAGTGGTGTGTGAGTGCAGCTGGACTGTAGCAAACTTATGTCTTCGCAAAAATTGAGAAGTTAAATTGTACTCGGGATGTGGGCTTCACATATTTGATTGGAGCCACGACTCTTTGCCAGCTGATGTCAGATTAAGTTGTGGTATAAGATGAGCTAAATGACCCTACATTCGTCTGCAACAGGCTGCTCTATCAGCCGGGGGCTTCACTGAAATGAAAACCTCATTTTCAGGCAGCGCTGATGTCAGATGCTGATGTGAGGAATCTGCTACCTTGAACCAAAACCCAATAAGTTCTAATTCAGTCGGGATTACTGTAGAAAGGCCTCGTGTTGACATCATTGTTTTCCCTGTAAGGGTCATGAAAACTTACCTGCCTCGAGCAAACGGATGCTGAGATTTTCCAGGGCACGTTCAGTGAAGCAGAAACAGTGAATTACCAGAAGATTTCCTCATGTGAACGATCCACTGAAATGCTCGAACGGAATGAAACTGTAGAAGTTTTCACACATGAATTCCAGACAGTGCTGGAAAGATCGGGTCTGGACGTCGTCTGAAGTCGTCTCCTCTCACAGTGCACAAAAAGGAGTGCGCTATAGCTGCATTCTCACTCACTAATGAGGGACCTGCCTGCACCCTCAGAAACAAGGGTACACTAAAAGTCCTACCCACGTTAGGTTAATCACTGATTCAGCTTTACCCTGGGTAGGGCTTTGAGTGGTAGCATTGTGCTAATGCCACTTAATTTCCACGTATATGCTAAATTAATTCACGGCTACCTCTGTATCCCCAAACCGCTTTTTCTAAAAGGTCTATTTTTGTACTATTACAGAAAAAAGAGATTCAAGACTGGCCCCGAGGTACAAACCACAAGAACACAGGCTGGTACTTTCAAGGGCACAATGGCAGCACCTAGGAGGGTTATGCCTCATTGATAAGCAGTTAAAGCTACAATGAGGCACTTATTTTCTGGGACTGTAAGTAAAGCGTGCAGAAGGAAGGAAGCATGACGTCCACTGGTTGGGAATGCACGGGACAATTAGCTGTGCGGTTCTTTCATGGCCACAATCAGACATCGCGCAGACTTTGTACTAGGGAGCAGTTTAAAGATCAGCTGGAAGGTAGAGGGGTAATCTATAGCAAATATCTGGCCACGTTTTTCCTTCAGTTTGATCGTTTTCAGCGAGCGCATATCTGCTACGGTATTTCACTGTTTTCGCCTGGGGCAAATTTGAGCCTTATTATCTGTTCAGCAATTAGCAGACAATCTGCTCATTATCAAGCCAATTATCCTGCACTAATAGCATGCTTAATCAATCTCATTTTATCAATTATTACCGTTTAAGGAGGTGCGTGCCAGAAGTCACAAAGAGTTGGAGCGATAAGAACTAAGTTGTTTAGACTGTGAAGTCGGTTTGATCGAGCGCACATGTGAGCACTGTGGGAATTTCCTTTCCTTGCATTGCAGCGGTGGGCTGTGCGTTGCCGCTGAGCATGTGTGTGCAGTTTTTCTGTGATTGTCAAAATCTGCGCGCGCGCGTGTGTATCTGCATGTCTGTGTGAAGTTGAGCGTGCAGAGAGATGAATGGGAGGCCGTGAAGCGGCAGGAGTGTGTGTGAGCTGGTGTGTGTTGTGCTTGTGGTGGCAGCTGCTCTGAGTGCAACATTGTCCTCTGGAGATAAGAAGACGGGGCCACGGTCACAACTGTAAGACTTATCAAAAGGGACCACGCACCATTACACAGCTATTCTGACAGCCTAAAACCCACCATCACACACACACACACACACACACAGGTGTGCGCCACACAAGCATATAGACTTACACACAACCCATATGGACACACGCTTGAATAGATTTGCTCGCGTATACACAGACATATTCTATATGCATACACAACCCATGTGGACGCACGCATGAACGGGCACAGATGCCCACGCAGGCGCGCACAAATGCATGCGCACACTTTCACAAAAACACACTCGGTAACAGCGGACACCCTGTTCTCCTTTCCAAACCACAGTCATTTCTAAAATAACCCCCTCATGCAAGTAATCTTTGCGCTTCCCCTGAAAAAACAACACAATTTGAACACACTTAGAAACACACACACACACACAGTTTCCTTGCCATTGCCCATGGATGCCCAGGCAGGATGCCCTGAAGGGGGTACAGGGGACAGGGTATCATTTTCAGAGGAGACCCACTGGGCCGTGTAGCCCTCGCCCCACAGGGCACGGTATCTGTGTGTGTCATGATGAGGAGGATAGGGTGGGGCTGGGGGGCATTAATTACCTGTGTGCTTCTCCTGCTGTGGGAGGCACAAAGGTTGCCCCCACCGAGGGGCTAATTATTAGGAAAAGAGCTTTTTAATTTACCGCTGTCTGCTGCCATTCCAGAGAGGAAGAGAAGCATGTCATTCAGCACCGCTGCTTGTGCTTGCCGTCTCTGTTGGGGCTGAACGCTAACAGCGCTGCACAGGTGGCCCTCCATGTGACCCCATGACCTCTGAGGAGATGTATAGTTTATCTGGAGCCTTTTTGTTTCCCACATTTGTCAATCATCTGAGGTGGAGAGGATTGCGTAACAGAAAGCTGCTGTCAGGTCAGATGATGTAATATATGGGAAGAAGGAAACGGTACAAAAGACAAACGATGACCTCTTGCCACATTGTACACTGTCTGCACTCATCAGCCACAACATTAAAACCACCGGCAGGTGACGTGAGTGCTTTTAATGTTGTCCAGAGTGGACAGGAACCCTGGATCCTATCCATTTTTGGATTGTTGTGTTTTGAACTTGTCTTTTTCTTTTCCTTTTGCTTTCGTGTGTGGTTTGCACATTTGCCTAAAAAAAACCAAAGCTCCTTAGTTCGCTCCCTAGGGGAGGCAGAAAATCCTTGGGGGTTGCATCAGGAAGGGCATCTGGCGTAAAAATCCGCCAAATCAAATATGCAGAGCTACCCGCTGTGGCAACCTCTTGTGAATAAGGGAGCAGCTGAAAATAGCTTTCACGTGTTGGCTAGGTTTAGCCACTAAGAGGTGCTCGGTTGGGAGAAGGCACTAACAGGCATGTGGTTAGGTTTATGCACTAAAGACCACTTGGTTAGTATTAGGAAAAGGTCGTGGTTAGGCTTAAAATAGTTCCTTTCACAGCCCTGCTCACTGGGAAAAAAAAGTTCAGGATGACTAGCCAATTACCTAACCTAGCATGTCACTAGCTGCCACAAAAGAGCACATTGTGTGTAACTTAGACACAGTAAGAACACAAACTGCACAACTTGATGTCCCTGGATTGAGAATAGCCAGTAACAGGCAGTGTTGGGTATCAGCTGAGCCTAAAATGTAACTCATTCCAGAGTTTAGGGGCTACAAAGGCATGATTTCCCCATGGGCTTCTGCCTTGATCATGTGATAAGAAGCAACCGACCTGAGTAACCTGTAAAAGGTCAGACAGATAAAGTTTTTGTTGTTGTTGTTGTTTTAAGAAAATAAAGTACAGAGATTGTGTTCTGGACAGATTACAGTCTAGCATAGGGGAAATAAAAATACATTTCTCAGAGTTTCATGGAAGATAATATTCAGCTTACATCTAAATTATTAACGGATACACAGGTACTGTGTTTCTTTTATTTGGTTAAAAATGATTTAGCTTTTCTTTAAATTGGGCCCCGGGATGCTAACTTGGCACATTAAATGGAAGCGTGGGAAGATGGGCAGACTCAAAACACGACTACACAACATATGATTCATGCACTTTTGGGTGCAGCGGGAACCATGAGTGAACCAGAGTTCGAGGACATGTGAACCCTCGAGACTCACTGTGCTTCTCTGGGCAAACATTAATGTAGATGTTAAGGATTTATTTCACAACGATAAACTAAATGGTTTTTGTACAAGCAATACAAGTGAATCTTGCCCAGCGCTGTAAGTAGCAGGACTACTCATCTTACAAAAATGAGAGATTTGATGAGATAGGAGGGAGCCAAATATGAGTTTTGGTTAATTAACTCTGGCTTGGGATTTCCAGGCAATGATACCCAAAGTCATACCTCATTTTTCACATGTGAAACGAATGCTGTGACTGAAATTGAAATAAACACCAGCTACACTATTATCACTGGAGAAAAGACTGATAATATTGCTATGGGCTGCTTAGGCCTCTACCATCCAACACTGCTGCTCAGGCAGCAGACTCACACACACACACACACACACACACGCGCGCGCAGACATTCACACTCACATTCGTCTCACATTCTCTTTGACACCTAAACTCACCCCACCCCAACCCCAATTCTTCGCCAGTCTTTTAACATGCGACACCACAGCTGCACCCGCGCAGCAGGGGGGAGGGAGGGAAAGGGGGGGGGGGGATCTGTAGATTTTTCAATCAGCACCAGCTCTATGAGCTTCTCGTCTGTTTGAGATATTCTGTCAGGTTGCTCCCTCCCAGCCCTGCCTTCCTGCTGTCTGTCAGATCCTGCTTCGTCAGTCTTCCCCGCTCCGTCTGCAAATGAGTGAATCCAACCGCTCACTCGCACCCCAAACCCTCAATGCACCCCCTGGCACGAAAACCAGCATGGGGTCCCAGTTTCCTGACACACAATGATCTCTCAATTTAAGGGGAAGTAATCCATTTAGCTTGTGCACGCGGCCTCCATTTTGGTGCTTTTATCACGACACCCTATCCCATCCAACCCCCCCTCCTTAGCGCCTACCCTCCTTGCAGCGTCTCATGATGCTGCAGCCGGGGATTTAAGAAGCATCGGGGCTGAACCGATCAGCGCACGGCTGGTTTGCACCTTTCAGTCAGACTCGTGAATAAGCCAGGTCAGTTTCTGTTCCACGCGCCAACATCTGCTGTGTTGGACTGTTATTCTTGGACCGAGTGTAATCTACTCCAAATATGTTTTTCAAATCAGGGACTGTTATTCCCATTTATAGATAAAGAATGCACGAGTCCACCGAACAGCATGATAGTCACCGGTCATTATCTTTCAAAACTGTGTTTTTCCCATCATTTTATCATCTAGAGGAAAAGCTGTACTCATCTCTGTATCACTGTTAGTCCTGTGAGTGAGTTATCACAACAAGGAGTCATTAGAGGTAAGACCAACAGACACAAGTTGCTATAAAACTAAATAACACTTTCAGTGGGCCTGCTTTATGATGGCACATTGTTTAAGTGTACCTCAACTGGTGTGTGTTTTATCAGTAGTATATTTAATCCATGTAGTCTGGGAAGCGTCAGGGATTGGTGCAAAATGATAAGCGAATAGGAGCTCATTTTAAAATAAGAAATCCTAAATCGTGAACTGACCACGAGCGTTCATTGCAGTAACCGCTGATCGGGCATAAAAATTCAGGGTTTATTAAAACCTTTTCCAGCTGTAACACTCGGCCCTTTTCTCACGACAAAAACCTGCCTTTATCTTGTTGCTTTGTTCAAGAAAAAAGTGAGCAGCACTGAGAGCAGTGGGTACCGACTGCAGTCTAAGTATTTCAGAGACGACCTCGGAGCTCAACGGAGTGGAAGTAATATTTAATGTCGGGGAAGAGAGCAACAGCCAGATCTCCTCTAAAATGAGAGCGACTGGCCGGCCCCGGCCTCTGCGGCGAAACTAACCGGCTAAAGGTGTCAAGCTAAGAGGTCACGACTCACATACACGTACAATAAGACATACACACACACGCGCGCGCGCGAGCCAGAGATGGGCCACTGTTGCCATGGGAACAACCTGACAAATCCTGTGAGTGAGACGTATTTAAATGGAAATCTATCTGCACACCCTCCCCCCACACCCCCCTCCTTTGCACAAATCCAGATTCATTTCAGATGCCCCCGTTAGTCTCTCCTCGCCCCCTTCTCCCTTGTCTCCGTGCGTTTGGCCACGGCTGATCGCGCTGCATAGACAGCACAGCCCAGAGGTTTTTAAGCAGATTATTGAACTCACAGAGAAGATGGTGGGGGCTGGGGTGTGTGTGTGTGTGTGTGTGTGTGTGTGTGTGTGTGTGTGTGTGTGTGTGTGTGTGTGTGTGTGTGTGTAGAAACTCATAAATAGAGAGAAAAAAGACATTTGGGGGAAAGGAGTCTGAATGGGAGGAGGCTCAGCAATGATTTAATTCAAATTGTCATGTTCCTGCTTTAAATGGAAAGAAACTAATTCTTGCTTTAATGTGGATTTATAAACTGATACCGAGCCATTCGGGGAGGACGCAGGGAGTGGACGCTGGTGCAGAGGCTCAAGGATCTGGCTGAGGATATGTGACACGGGCTAAGTGGCAAATTAAGGTTGAAGTTTTTTTCCTCTCAGTTTCTTACTTTAAAGCCAGAGTGTGAAACAGATGCTGGGTCTGATGTTGAGGAGAAAAAAGAAAGAAGAAAAGTGAACACGACAGCATAAACCAAGTGAACAGAAGGGAATTTTTTTTCTCAAGTATGGCACTCCTGGCTGAAAATAAAGGCACCTTGGGCCTAAACTAAAATTTTGGAGCTATGCTGTTAGCCCGACAGTGTGGGTATTACCTTTAATAGAACTTTGCTTTCCCAGAGGCTTCACTGTGTGACTATTAATTTGTGGTAATCTGAATTACTGCATGTATGTTTAGTAGGGTAGCTGCCGTGAGCTCACACAGTGGTAGAGAGGTCCCACCTTAAAGCACTGAGCTCAGCACTGGACATTTTTGTTCAAACGAGGCATGGATGTGACTAAGAAACTAAGGACACTGCACATGTATTTACAAAGACCATTGTTTACAAAGTGACTCCATACTGTAGTGGTTTACACATGAGCCTAACAAGCAAAAGAACTCCAGTTTGATCCCAGGAGAAGACAAAAATCCCTTTGAGTTTGTGTCAGGAAGGGCATCTGGTCTCTGCAACTGGATGTGTTTTTGCAACAAAAAGAGTCACTGTGCTAGTTTAAAGCACTTCCACACTGGCTTTACTTTTCAGATCTGGATTCTACATCACTCTTTTATATACAGTCTATGACAACACGCAGAAATACACAATAAACAGCAAATTAGGTAAAGCTATATTATTTTATGCCATTTATATATGTGTATGTATGCACATTTGAAATGTGACCATTTCTTCACAACATTATATGACATTGGTTCTGGAAAATAAGCAACTATGCCACTGTTCTATGATTCAAATGTTTCCAAATTATGATTATAGAATGGAAGTCATTAACTTTGTTGAACTCAGCCCGACCCACTTCAAACCGGTGAGAAGAGCTCGGGTAAGCAGTTCTTGTAATGAAGCAACTGAAATGGTTTCAACTGGCAGAAAATAGTGTGTCCATGCAGGACCAAATTACTCGGAGCGAGCAGCTGATTGGAAAAACAGGTTTTCTGTGCCTTTATGGCAAATCCTGCATCGTTACTCCTGAAACCTGACATCCCGTCTCATAGAGGGTTTAAAAAAACAAATAAAAATAAAAAAAACTGATTCCCGAATATGTTTGAACTAAGGGGCAGGTGACTCTTGTTTCACTTTACTAAACATGTGCATTCAATTGTGAGTTTGCAGGGCCACGTCAGTGCTAGATAAATGTCACTGAGAGAGCGAAGACAACTGAGAAATTTTTCCTCCCTTCCTGAATCATGCCTCAATTTTCACCTCTCTCTCTCGTAGCATCAGACGTGTACAAACAGCCCATGCTAAGTGATCACAGATCTTGCTGTTCCCACATGCTATCCTCTTTAGTGTTACATCCTTGATGTGTAATGACATATTTTATGAGGCATATGTCAGCTGCTTGACTTAGGTACCAGGTTAGCACTAAATTCAAAGATATACATTCAGCTTTAGTCAGTGGGGAAGAGGTCAGGGGGTGAAGGTCAGTGGAGCCCACTTCACAATTTTGCCCTAAGGTCCCAACACTGGGTTAAACCAGCCCAGATTAGGGATTTGAACCAGATATGTTCTTGTTCCCAATCACATCCCAAAACTCCTTTGCCCTCGCTGCATATGCACATATGCAGAGTGTAAAGCGGGCCGGAACAATCCGGACTGGTGTTCTGGTACCTTCAGTTAATGGGTAGCCTGGCTTTGTTTCCAGTGATGACATGGAGTTACTTTATTATTTGCTTAATAATAAAATAATACAAAATAATGACATCCCACAGCCTGCTTGCACCTTCAACACATGCTTACACCCACATTCTCCCACATTGGATTTTTTTTCCCACCAAAATTCCTGTATCGTGACCAAAGGGGATAAACAGAGTCGTATTTTTTAAGTGCCAGTTCATTTAAAATGCAACTTTTTAAACGGCTCATCAAATATCACCAAACACAGTTTTTGTGCGGTTTATTACAAACAGTCTGTGTTTCCCAGGGAGAGAAAAAAAACATTAATGTGCAACACTCATAGATGTAAGAAAGACAGGAAAGGAGGAAAGGTAAGCAGCAAGTGAAATCTTGTAAATTGGAAATTTAAATATTACATGTAAAATCCACTGTATATTGTAAGTTAAAGGCCATACAATAATAGAGAGAAACCACAACAATCAGGCAACCCTCTATGAGCAAGCACTTGGCGACAGCGGGAAGGAAAAACGCCCTTTTAACAGGAAGAAGCCTCAGGCAGAACCAGACTCAGGGTGGGGGAACGATCCTGCAATGCCAAATTGGCGGAGAGGGAAGGGAGACAGGACTAAAGACGTACTGATGTGTTGCTCAGTTACAGATTCTGTGCAGCGTCTTGCAAAACAAATTGAAGTATGCTAATTTTGTGTTACTCAAACACAAAATTAGAAGACACAGGGCAGTTTGGTGCAGGCTAGTTTGCGGTATAGTGATGAAGTTTACTGAGATGCGATATGCTGGACTGGTTACACCATGGGATGAATTTATATGTGAGGTGATGATGCTCATTACATTAACTCACTGAATTCTACCTTTTATGCTAGCGTTATGGTGTGTAGGGGTTGGAAATCAGCCATACAGCCTGCGGAACATCTGCTTATGCCTATAAATCCACGAGGAGCAGTGAATAGGTCAGCTGATCACAGTCTTTACACAAAGAAAAATCTATGTGACTCATTTCTAAGTGATTTATTATTTATTTATTTACTTTTGCTACACTCTATCTTAAGGTTCCCCCAGCTGCCAAATCCCACTTTAACCCCTGTACACATGTGTGGCTATTGTCTCTTAACAGCTTCGGTAGTAGCAATGTTAGTCTTGAGTAGACACTGATAACTTGACCCATTAAGGTTAGCCACAACCAGGATCCTCAGGGAATACACAGTATAAACGATGATCCTTCTTGTTCTACCAGCGCTGCCGCCCACGTCCTCGCTCTGTAGTGTTTACCTATACATTTTACTCTGACGGAAGGAACAAATTAATCAGCATGTGCTCTCTGTAGCATCGTGCAAATGTGCTGCTTGTGACTAATGATAGTTTGAGGTTAATTTGTACACCTCCAAATGTGTCTCCTGTGGAATGAGAATGTGGGTGTGTATGTGTTGATGTGCATACACACACTTGCTTATGTTATTTTACTGCTCTCCCCTGGGCTAAGAAAGTGCTGTTACTAATGAATCACTTAGCTAGCAGTTACAGCTGCTTTAGCCCATATAAATAGATATTCCAGCCTGTTTTTACATTTTAATACACATCATTTACCCAGTTATTTTTTTTTTACCTACCATGTAAAAGCACATAAGGGCCCTTATCCTCCAGTATTAAATGTAAAGTGTTACCAATCAAGCGTCATTTAGCTTCATTGCTCAGCGTGTGCAGTGTGTTTCGGGAAACATTTCATATCCCTGTTTGGAAAACTGGTAAAGAAAGAATAAAAAATGCGTAAATGCACTGAGTTGCTGCCATGTGATTGGCTGATTAGATATTTGCGTCTACAAAGAGCTGAACGGGTGTACCCAACAAACGGCAGGTGAGTGTATCTAATTTCCTTAATTTGCTCTAACTCCAGGTTGAAAAGATGCTTACCTGCCATTGCACAGAAAGCCTGTGCAGCTCTTTTTGGCTTCACTATACTGACTGCCGGGGCCGCCTACACATGTAATAATATGCTGACCTTGGTATCTTATATTTTCGCCTGTTTCCCTTCACAATAGACTGCAAATAAAAGCTGGACCTAGCAGCATGATATCATCCATTCATTTGTGGAGTCTTTTGAAGCCTTGAATTTGGTGTTTTGGCTAACACCGTGTTGATTTTATGAAATTAAACTTAAGAAATAAGGAGCTCATTTCACTTAGAAAGAAAGGGCACTGTGGTTAGTCTACTTTAAATTGGGCCGTATTACATTAAAACTAAAGATCTGTATTAAATAGCACTTGTTAAGTCATGGTTGAGGCCCTAAACGTATTGGTAGTTGTTTACTGAGGTAACAAATCGAGCAATCTGACTTCTTTTGGCAAAGAATACACGTCTGCACTGACTTCACTTTTCACACCCAGAATCTGTACTGTCTGGAAGAAAGTGACAAAAAAAAAAAAATTCCTCTTAAACCGCATCCTTGTGCACAGTTTACATTACATCACCTCTCATGAAAGCAATGTCACACTGTGCTTTATCATTAAAGACCAGCACTAGATTTATGATGGCAGATACTGGCACACAGCATGACACACTGCTGAGCTCATTATTTAGACGAAGCCCCATTTAATAAGCATAAATCTGCATACGAATTAAAGGAAACTTAAACTTGCATGACCTCATCACTTTTCCAGGAGTATGTGACTGGGTTTAGTCAGCTGAATGACATTACGCGCGCCTCTGCGACTGTCAGTTAAATGCAACTGGTCATCATTATGTCACTTGATCTTCAGTGCTGGAGTGGGACGGTGTTAAACGTCTGTAGGCGTTTCATTGCCGCCCGGTGACATGGCGCTACTGCACCAAAAAGTCACACTGAGTGCATCTGCTGCAGAGCTTGAGTGGACCGAGGGAGCTGGCAGAGAAGAAGACACAAGTAAACATCTAAACCACTTATTTTCGCAGAAGAAGCAAAGACATGAAGGAATGATGCTTTATGAATGATTTGATTTTCCCCATGAGCAATTCCAGCTCGAATAGCTGAAAATAACCAGAAGAAAATAAAGTGGTGTTGCGGTTGTCTCGGTAACATTTCCCACAGCTTTGTTGTCTTTCCAGACATTTTCCCCACCAAACTGATTTTCCTCCATTATAAAGAACCCCTGGGTTCTGCTGTGGACTCAGTATATAAGATGTTTTCGTGTGTCCCCTGCCAGTCGCTTGCTCTCCGCTGAGCATGTTAACGACCACCCCAGATGGACGGCATCATTTCCAATGAGAGCAGCCTGTGACTGCTCAAAGTGAGACAGAAAGACGGGGAGACGGACAGAAAACAGGGAGCGCGGCGCTCGCCAAGGGAAGGAGGAAGAACAGATTACTGGATAAATTTCCATTTTACATCACAACCTTGCAAGATTAACATGCAGGAGATGACCACATTCACCGCACCCTATTTTCACAGCATTCCACTGGTATCAACACATAGTCACCTGACACTACAGACCAGCAGTGGAAACAGGTTTAAACTGATGCCAGTTTTGAAAGTGTAAACTATTCCCAATTTTTTTATATATATATATAATTTTGGCTTTTTCATGATAAAACTGTACTCTGCGAGTTAATTATTGAGATGACAATTATTGACATTAATTAATAAAGATTAATAAAGTAATCTGATTCTGATGCTGCCTACAGTGAAATTTCCAATAAATAAATAAACAATCTTAATCTATCATTTTAACATTATAGCCCCGCACAAAGCAAACACAAAGGCAGCCAGGTTTCCCTCTGACACACACTCCAAAAATTCCTTATAACTTTAATTAGTACCCTTTGTCCTAACAATGTCAGGCTTTTGCTTTGCACAGTATTTACACCGGTCCACATTTTTTAAAATGCACCAGTGTCTTTGTGGACTCTTCGAGTTACATGGAAAAAGTTTGGATACCAAAAAAAAAGGAAACCTGCTACTGCCTGGCTAAAGTCTGCCTTAGTATAGCTGTGGTGGCATGAAAGATTAATCCCCCTAACAGGCACAGTTTAGAGGAGTTATATGAGCCTACCTGCCTGCTTTTAACCCTCTCAGGTCTAAGTCATCATCTTTGACCCAACTCTGACTCTAAAAATGTTTTGGAGAAAATGTTTTTGATGTCTCTCAGAGAATTTCTCTGCTCCCTGATGACAAGACTTGGGAGAACTTTTTTTTTTAATTACACAAACTGATAATCCAGGGTTAGAAAGAGGGTTAAGATTAGGGTTGGGGTTGTTACTGATGACAACTTAGACCAGCAGTGTCAGCGCGAGAGTACATGAACTGGATGGACAACCAACTCTGATGGGGGCGTTTGACTCGAGTCACTTTACTATTCCATAAACACTAAATAAATAAAAATGAAAGCGTGCATTCATACTGTCACTTATTTGTGATCACGCTTGCTCTCACGGGCCATGTCCACAAACCAGAGGTAATAAACTGAAACACACCACAAGGCCCATTAAATTTACACTTAAAGGAGCTAAACAAGAGTCACTGCTGAGATTAATAAACCTATACACTGGGTCACCTTTACAGGCTACACAACAATATTACAGATACACAAGCCATGCACAAATATGCTGACAGAGAAACAGTTATAAAAAAAAAACAGTGCAAAATATCCATCTTTGATTGCAGGAGACAGGAGACGTTTCCTCAGCTACAGAAGAGGATCAATGAACTCACCACACACCAGGACAGTGGACTGTGACTGCACAGTATCTTCAACACATTTCCACTTGTTTTGCACTTTTTGAGTGGGGTCATGCTTTAAAGTAACACTGGGCCGCCCACACATTACGCCTACAGGAGCTACTCGGTCATGGAGACCGATACCACGAAGCTCCCTGGGAACAGTTTGTGTGCTGATGTTAATCCTGGAGGAGGTTCAGAAGTCTGCAGTTATTAAATGTTGGCAACTTCTACAGACCCCCCAAGGCCCCTCCATAATGCCACCGTTGGACCTCAGAGTTAAACTCAGAGTTACTTCTTACTGAAAGTAGCTAAACTACAAAACACTTTTTTTTCAAAAGCAGCAAAGGTAGCACATTATCAAAACACACTCTCCGGTGGCCGACCCTGAACCTTGAGATCTCCTGGTTAGAATCTGGCAGGGACTTTGTTGCATTGCCTCACCTGCAGCAGGAGGTTAAAAGAAGAGCAGAAAAAGCAGGAAGAATCTCAGCATCAGATCTGCTCTCCAGACCTGCGTCCTTTGGGACGGCTTCTCTGCCCCTCTTCTCTTTCTTTACTCTCTTTAAACCAGCCTGACTGACTTCTAATCTGAATCTGAAGGCAGGAGGTTCAGGATCTGTAGCGTACGTGCAATCCCACAATCATATCGTTAAGTGAACGTGTAATAGAGTATTAATAAATACTCTATTACACTGTGTTAAATTAAGTCAAAGCTGTAGCTTCTCTAATGACCAGTTGAGGCCAGCTCCACAAGTGAGTTAAAATTTACAGTTAAACAAGATTATAAAACATGTTTACAGCCTGATAGAAAAAATTATTGTGGACAGTTTTCCCCTTCATAACAACTACAGTGAGTGATTTTGTTTTTGTTTTTTAATAACTCATCCCACACAGGGATCTGCAGCCAGCTAGGCAGCTGCTAGGACTCGCCTTCGCCAATTCCAGTTCACTGAACTGGACCTCTCACCTGCGTTTGAGCTGTTGGTGCTTTTTTAATTGAATTATCTGACCAGTAATATGACTTGATGTGAGGTGGAGGATGTCCAAGAAGTCAGTGCTTCAGTTTTGGTGAGTGAAATTCTTGCCTTTTATTGGGCCGCTACATAGCATGTGTGCCTGTGCACTGCACCCACACAGTGTATGGGTGCAGTTTGCTGGCTAGCCTTGGCGGATAACTTAGCGCTCCACTCTGGAGTCCAGAAAGCAACCATCATCTATGAGAGCGACGCTGCTGCTATTATGGTAGTTTCCTTTGGGTGTAGCGTCATTATGACTGTGAAATGACCCGAGTTATCATTCATCATTTTTATCATTTAGGAGCTATGTACAGTTCAACAACATAATTGTTTTACTGTTGCCATGCCAAAAGTGCTCACATGCCTCGTGAACCTCAGATATAAAATATTGTCACCCCACCTCTGTACAGCACCCCTGTTCCCAAATGTCAGGCCCAGAGGGAAAAACCAAACACTGGCCACACGTACTCCGGAAACTCCCAGGCCCATGTCTTTGCCTGTGGGCTCTCAACCTTGCATTTCTCTCTGATCTTTTACACCATGCAGCTGGATGGATGTCAAGGTGGAAAAAGGCCAGCCTCCAACTCCCTCCTCCACTCTCCTGTCCCAGGAACCTTCTGGATGGATATCCCGCAAACAACCTCCCTTTTCCTCATCCTCCTTTTCTCTACCTCCCTCACTCCGACCTCATATTTCTCTTCTCACATGTGGGAAATCCCTCCACCTCTCATTCCGACCTGCTCGCTCCTGTTAAGGTTGTGGCGTTCGTGGTCTATTTTGTCTGAATCAATATGTGGAAAATGGAGGATGGACTGGATCATTTTGACATTTGGATCTGTATATATTTATGTGTTGTTGTTGTTTTTGTTGAACGGCTCTCCAGAAGGTCAGAGGGAAATGTGGTTTCGTGTTTAGTTTGGATCCGGCCTGACAGTGATTTGCTTGGCTTCTGCTACATCTCACACTGTTGTAATGTAATGGGATGTGAGCCACAAGGTCAGTTTGCTAGCTCGTGTGTGCGTGTTTGTCTATTTCACATTGTGCACGCTTCTTTTTTGTGAATTTTTATTTTTTAGTCTGTCTGTATTTTTTTCTTATACGTTTACGGGCATGTTTGCATTGCTTTCTCACTTTGTCTCACTGTCCCTGTGTATTTGTGTGCGCGTGGTTTAGTTGAGGTTGATGAGAAATCCAGCGTTTGGCAGGGGAGTCATTGTGGCTGCTGCTCTGTTTACACAAGTTTTAGGCTTGGAATCTGTGTAAAGCACATCATCCTCCACTGGCCTTTCAAACAGCAGCATGCACAAACACACACACACACACACACACAGACATGCACACACAGGCGTGCACACTCCTCGGGAGCTTTCATTTTCACATCATTCACTATTGTAAGAATCTGCTGTAAAACCTGAGTTAAAAGCCAGTCAGCTCAGGGTGAGGGAATTAAAATTAATCAATCTTGTAAAACCGCTTATGCTTCACTCAGCCGCAGGCCTTAGTCAGCAAATGAATCACGCTGCTGTTTGTTTGATTCCAGACAAGCTTTAACCGAGAGACTGAAAACAATTTAGCATCAGCTACGCAATAAATCCTCTAACTAATTAAGTAATGGTCAAGTTATCAGAGTTCTTTCAGAGTACGATGCTGGTAAATAGTGCTCTATACTGAGTTGAAAACCATTTATATTAATCTAATCACAAATGCTTTTTCATCCAAAAAAAAAAAAAAAGAGGGCGAAAAGGTTCTTTAAGTCGAGTCAGTTCATCAGGAATGCCTGCAATGCTAATTCATGCAATTATCTCATCAGCCAGTCATGTGGCAGCAGTGGCAGGAGGCAGCACGTTGACTGTGATCATTTTTGGGGGTGTCAGACGGGTTGGTTTGAGTATCTTTTAAAAGCGCCAGCCTCCTGGGATTTTCACCACAACACTAACTAGAGTTTATTCAGAAATGTGCGAAAGAAAAACAGCGTTGAACCTCGAGATGGATGAGCTGCAACGGCAGAAGAACATTATTCAATTCCACATCCAATCCAGAGTTTGCTGCTGACCGTGTGCGTCCCTTCACTGCTGTCGTATACCATCTTCTAATTTCTATTTTCCGTCACCAAATGTCAGGCCAAAGGAAGACGTCTGGGGTGTGGAAGAATGGGAGATGTGCAGCATGGGCGTTTACCTGATAAATCTGGAGAAATGGATCAGACCGTCATGTGGAATCCAGGAACTGGGGATGTTTTGGGAGCAAAAGGAGGCCCTACTCATTATTAGCATGGTGTTGCCAATAACGTGCTTTTTGGGAGTATTTGCGTGCCTAAAAATTTTTCTCTCCTATTCTTTAACCCACTGCATTCCCCTCTGTCCTTTAAGAAAAATATATATTTGAGCCATTTTGATTTTGACAGAGCGTGTGGTTCCCGTGCCTTGAGGCTGGCTCTACATACAAACCTGCCACTCAAACTTGTTAGAGGGATTGATTCTTCTGCTCACTCACACGGCCTTCTCATTACGGTTTAGAAAAGACCGGGCCTGCTGCTGCGATGTTCCTTTTGACCTTTAAGACCACGACATGTCCTTGTCTCCATATTAGTGAGTATTAGTAGTCATACACATATCTAGTAAACCTGTCCAAAGTATTTATGTTACATCACAGTACAGCCGCTATACTGAGCATGTTATTACTCAAGTTACACAATCGTGCATGAAGACTACAGAAAGATGCTTTTACATTTGTTCCTTTACATTTCCCATTTTGATATTCTGCATGGTTTAGTCTAATTTTAGCAGACTAAATCACATTTATGCAGCCGGAAACGCTAAAAATGACATATATTCAAATAGTGTTGCTTGGCTAACTCTAGCCTGCCCTTGTGCTCATCTTTACTTATAATAAAAATCTCAAGTCTGGCGGATAAATGAGCCAAACCGTGGCGCTGCCAACAGAAAATGTGTAACATTGTTGCTTCATTTGTCAAATGAGATGAAATATTTATGGCAAAGCTGTGGGATCAGGAAACTGTGCCTTCAAAAACCTGAAAGCATGGCTCTCTTTAAAAGAAATATTTACATATAGAGAAAAAAGGAGCAAAGTCATGTATTGCCATATTTGTGATTAGTGATCGGTTTCCTCTCTTATGAGCAGAGTATAATCACAAACTGCAAATGTAAACCATGAAGCAGATTTTCCTCCCATAAAGAACATGCAGAGGAGCATCAGTGGCTCTTAGTTCGTGTTTGCAAATGTTGCTTTCAGGTTGTCTTTGGCCCCAACAAGCTCTACCAATTATGTAGCCTGATAGACGAAACTCAGCCCTCGCTTAAAGAACTTCCACGTTGTGGTCGGTCTGTTTCGTGGCTATGAAACCGTAGCAGATTGCCTTCATCTGTCTGTATTGACTGAACTTTTGCTCCTGACTCAGAACACTTGAGGTTTCTTCCTGAGAAATCTGGCAAGAATGCAGCTCTTGTGCTACATCTGGATAATGTCTTCTTACATGAATTACATTTTCACTTGACATTCAAATCGGCCGGCAACGTACTCAAATTGGATTATTCTTTCCTTCGCCAAAACTCAGACCGTGTCTCTTTCCCTTTCTTAATATTTACAGTTGTAATATAAGTGCCAGTAAACACCTTGTCTCGATTCCTGCCTTATCCTTGTAATCTATTACTGACATTGATGTTTTACTTACTGAGCTCCCTGTCACCCGGTCCAATTCACACAACAGTGCTTATTTCCATTTGACACCAAATGTTTCAATGGCCACTTCAGTGTTTGACTTTGTTTAGCTGATGATGCATGTTGAATAAATTTACAGCTGGATTTTATGTTATGTTTGTCTTTTAGTCTGAATGTCCAACAAAAACTGTTTTTCCATTCCTCAGAATTTAATTTCTCCTTCCAAGCCGAAAGTGCTGAAAGGAACATGCGCATCATTTTTGGTGACAAGTTGGCCGCGACACAAAGACAGTGCCGGTGAGTATCTGGAAGTGATTGTGTAAAAACGTAAACAAACAGAACACGCAGTATTTTAAAAAGTTACAAAGAAAGCAAGAAATCTACTGAGAAGATGATTCTTATTGGTGGTTTAGAAGCAGCCTGATGAGAGTATAGTTTGCAGTTCCATATTTTTATTCTTGGAGGTTTCGATGCTTTTACAGTTGGGGCACGGGGCGGGGGGGGGGGGGGCTCAGAACGTAGAGCAGGCCATCTACTAATCGGAAGGTCGGGGGTTTGATTCTTGGCTGCTCCAGTCTGCGTGCCAATGTATCCTTGGGCGAGATACTGAACACCAAGTTGCTTTGATGTGTCCATTGGAGTGTGAATGTTAGATAGAAGATAAGGTTTATTTGTCACATACACAGTACAATGCATGTACCTGCATCCAATAGTAAAAATATATAAATAAAAAAAAGAAGAAGAAAAGCACTTAGGTGTAGAAAAAAAAGTGTTTGTGTGAATGGGTGAATGAGGCATGTTGTATAAAGCACACTGAGTGCTCGAGTAGAGTAGAAAAGTGCTATATAAGAAGCAGTCCATTTACAGTTAAAAAAAAAGTCTTATATTGGATCTTGATGGTCCCACTGCATTGATCCATTTTCAGAAATGAGCTGCTTTAGTTCCCGTCCCTTAAAGCATCCTTCCTTTCAGACCAGCTGTCATCTGATTGGCTGAACATCATTTGTTTTTCTTTATTTAAATCTAACTGCACATTATCCAGACTGAATCTGATCCCCAAATATCAGAGGTAGAGTCGACATTATGAACATTTGCAGCAACAAAGATTACAGCAAGAACTCTCTTAGAAACAAATAAATATTACACTCATATTACCAGATGAAATCAGACAATTAACGACATACAAGGCCTTTACTAAACATTTTAAAAAAATGGCTTGTTGATTCATACACCTGTCAACACTAAAAGAAATTCTGTTGTGCTGTATTTTATTTGTATTGTC
>JAVDPK010000274.1:31550-50771 GCA_034780415.1 Cichlasoma orientale | reverse complement strand
GCTTTTTTAACCCATGTTTTATCGTGTGTTTTATTAAATTGCACTGTCCCCTTTAAATAAATAAATCAAATCAAAAAAAAAATTACCTGCGTATTGTGGATTTTTAGATTTGACTTACAAGCTGTATAAAGCAATGTCTCCACACACACACACACACACACACACACACACACACGCACGCACGCACGCGCACACAGCAACTCACTGCACTGAACTTCAGCTGAAGTTCAAACACAGCATCAGAATGTGGAAGAACGTTGATTTCACTGACTTTGAATGTGGAACGGTGGTTCAGGTGTCTATCTAGGATGCCTCCTGGGCACCTCTTAGTTGACGTGTTTCAGCCGTGCCCAACCAGGAGGATACCCCGGGGCAGGGACAGGGCCTGCTGGAGAGATTATGCCTTGGTATCCCACTGAAGAGCTGGAGAAGGTAACTGATAGAGGGAGGTCTGGGTCTCTCTGCTTAGACTGCTGACCATGTGACCTGGATAAGCAGCAGAACATGGACGGATGAACTTGGAGTTTAAATAATTTGAAACAAAGATGGCAAGACATTTTCTGTATGTCATTATTATCTGTCAGACACATGTATAACTAATACCCTTGCTGCTTCAGTGCTCTGCATTATTTGCTGGAACTGTTAATGTTAGTAGAGCTTTTGCTGCTACTGTGTAACTATTCAAAGTAACTGCTGTGACAAAAGCTTATTGCATTAATCTCCTTTCAGGCATGCAGTCATGACATCAGTATGATGTATTCTGTCACTTTCAGTCTTAATTGTATGCTGTCAGACTAATATAAGGGTGCTGTAATAATTTATAATATTAGCCTTCATCTCACAGAAAATCAGTTTTATTTACATTGAAATACCCTGAAGTAGTCAGTTTTAAGTTGCTGAGGAGATTCATTTACCACGCTGACCAACAGTGGCAGCCTATATTTTCTGCGCTCATTTGTGCCGGCTGCAAGGATTTCTCAATGAATATCCAGCAAAACACTTTATAATCACCTGGAACAGCTCCAGCTTCACACACTGACAGACAGCGCTGGTGCGCTGCTGAACTTTATAGTAAAATCAAATTACCAGTGAAGCTGATGCGGTTCTGTTAGTCTGTGTGATTGGTATAGCCATTTTTAGAGTGAACGATTAATCAGTTAACCTTCAAACACAAAAAGCACATCGATAGTTAAACACAAAGCTCTGCCTGGCAGCTTTGTCCCAAAATACTAATTTTACAAAAACTACTAAACAAGCGAGTGTGGTGTGTCAGTCCATTCTGTGCCACATGGATCTATGACACTCACGGGACATCAGCACTAATGATGATAATACTGATTCAGGGCCAAAACACATAGCTTACTGTCATTGCTATTCCTTCACTGTTAGTCACCAACCGAGGCTTCTGCTGCCACAGCCCAATGAGATTTTCTGCTAGAATCCCAAACATTATATTTTCCATGTTTGGCTTCCATCTGTTCTGTTTCAGGTTAGTTTTGGAGTTGATCAGTGTAACAGTTGATGCTGCATTCTTAAAGGCTAGTTAGTAGACATGGGTCAGGAGACATCGTCAGAAGATGCCAGCTCGTCTGCAAACTGCTTGCTAAGCAGTGGAGAAACTGTGAAGCACAACTTTTGCTTTGAAGGCGAATGTTCTGTGTTTCCGGTTTGTGCGTTTCACTACAACTCAGAGAGTAAATGGCGAGTGTTTGCAGACAAGTCAGCATCTTCCATGCAGACTTTGGGTAACCGTGGCAATCTGCTAGTGACTAAGGCAGGGGTGGGCAAACGACGGCCCGTGGGCCACGCCAGGCCCGTTGGTCTTTTTAAACCGGCCCGCCAAACACTGGTACAGAATTGCCCAAATCAAATCAAATCATGTCATAATTATGATGTCGAGGATTCTGGGAATTGCTACAACAAAACTAACGCCAGATTTTGATGCACTGGCAACAACAACACTGTTCCCACTAAAAGTAAATGTAAGTATTAACACTGTAACGCCTTTTTTATGTTTATGTTTGATATGTATGCATCTGGCGCTGGCCCATCCCGTCTGTCAAATTTCAAAAAGTCAATGTGGCCCCAGAGCCAAAAAGCTTCCCCACCCCTGGACTAAGGCAGTCACAAGGAGGTTTTGGTGCTGTATCCTCTTTGCAACCAATTTCACCTGGCAACAGCAAGCGACCTCCAGCAACCGCCTGCCAGCCGTTCAGGGAATGCACATTTTCCCCTACCGACCGGAAGCTGCCGACGTTCTGCTGACCACTCTCTGGGTTTGCATGACTGAGGCCTAAGTCTCACTAGTTTACTGTTATACAAAGGAGCTGCACTGCCATAAAATGGTTTTAATTTTTAAAAGTGTGGGAAATTAACAGGTCTCGGAAGTCTGTAAATGTAAGCATTATGAGACAAATGATAGTTAAAGATGATGTCGATAGAAATGCGCGTTATTATGGACAGACTCTGATTAGGACAGCAGCACTCAGCCAGGCTCGGTCCAAAAGGTCCGGAGACTTTTATTACTGGTGAATACTTAAAATAGTCTTGAATTTAAGGCTTATTTGCAAAGTTAAAGGTTTTTAAAATCTTGATCCTTCTATAAATGATGAGGAATGGCTCCTCATTCATGGCGTTGATGTGCAGTAACACCACTGACTCACCTTAAATGTGCCCCTGACCACAGTCGCATGAAAGCAGAAGTCACAGTTGTAATTGAACTGGCATCCACCCCTTATTAAAACGAGTCGCCTCGCTTCACGAAGCAGCGGTGTGCTCGGTCATGTAATGATTCCCCCGCCTCAGAAGCTGCTTCCTCCCCTCTCCGAAAGAAAGTCACCTTCCCTGCCTGCGCCACAGACACACCTGTTTGTAATTGGCTCTTATTAAGGGAGTAATGTTTTGCACCTGTGCCGCTCGGCACATTCAGTCATCCCGCCAATCAGGAGCAGAAGCTGTAAAAGTCAGCCTACGAGGGCCGGGGCTTGTAAAAGTCGATTAGACATGAAAGAGGAGCTGGGACTGACGCCGGGCCTTCGGGGGAGGATTTTGGTGAAAGGTTCTCAGAGCAGAACAGCTTGGATTTATTCCAGTGGTGAAAAAGAGATGCAAGATGGGACAGATAAGTGTTTTGTCAGATGGATGTTGCAAGACTCAGCTGATATAATGTTTCATATCAGGTGGTGCACGTTTATTTCTTTCTCTGTGAGTTTCCTATATATTTGTTCTCTGTTGTGTTCTTTTGCGCGCGCGTGTAAATGCGTGTGTGTCACGAAGGGGTTAACAGGTCTGAAGGACTGACAGCTTTGTCATAAGTCTCAGTTTGACTCACGTAATTCACTCTGTGATCAGCACAGTGTGAATACACACTTTATCATCAGCAGACCTTCACCCACACAAGCAGATAACAAAGGACTGCCCCTCAAAACACACACACACACACAGTCATGTACCCAAACATTCATTCTTTTGATACAGACAAAATGATTTGACCATGAAGAGTTCTGGCTCTTTCCCTCTTCTCCTCTTTCTTCCGTATCCCATTCCTCCTCCCTCATTCCCTATCTTCCCCCTCAGGACAGGTTCAGGGTGAGGGCAGCGTAAAGAGGGAGAGGATGGAGAGATGGAGGATGTGAAGTATGGAAGGAGGTGCAGCAGCAGCTGTCCACTAATGAGGTGCCTGGCTCCCACTATAAACCAATACCGACAGATATAGCCAGAGGACAGCCACGGTGTGTGTGTGTGTGTGTGTGTGTGACTGCAATGTGATGGACAGTGAGAAAGTATGGTGCATTAATAATATGGTCAGGTCATGTGATTTAAAGGCAGTCACGCAAAACCTGTCATCAGTGTTTGCCCAAATTAGGATCTACTGCTTTATGTGAAGATTCATTTTTGACCTTGGAAATAGTACAGTGTACTCTTACCAGCCTTTTCCCATCAGGTCCTCCAACAGAGTGACCCGAGTGATTGTTTCTGTTTTGAAATGACCTCTATAAGCATTCCTCAAATGAGCCACAAAAGTCCCGTATGTGAGGTGACGGTGGCACAAACACACGTCGACCATCAGAGTCTGACTCGTGGGGCCCTTTCACTCACTGATTGCTGTTGTTTTCACTTGCTGTTTGGTTAGATTTAGGCTCAAATTCTACTTGGCTGGAATATGGAAATATGATGAGCTCCATTTTCCAGGTTACCAATGCGCTGAGTTCCACCCCATATAACTGTGACTACACCAGCACATGTTCAAAGCATGGCAGAAGAAGCTGGCATAGGACTTTAAAATGTTTACCAGCTTGCACCTATGACCTGTGGGACCATTATCTGCAGGACAGGCTCCTTTTTCCAGGCTGTTCTACAACATTTCAGTTTTTCACTGATTATACTGCATTACAAAAGCCTATTTTTTTTAAAAAAAAATGGGCTATTTTTACATGTTTTTTCATAACAATAGATTGTCTGAATTCTTTATGTTAGAACTTCACATAATCTACCTCAGCTGTTAAAAATCCAGAATATTTTATCAGGATTATGCAGATTAGTATCTAGTAATATCATTGTGGACTCATTTTTGAGTCAAAGAACAAATAAATACAATTTCATAATGCTAAGATTTTCTTTTTATAGTTTTGTGTTTGCAGTTAAGCTCTTACTTAATTATCAGGCTACTCTGAGTCTTACCTCATGGTCTTCATGAGCAAATGGAGTTTTTAACTTCAGAAAAACAGAAAACAAGAACACGGTAGTTACACTAACATTCCAAACACAATGTGTGATTTAGGTGAAAGCTACATTTGCACAGGAGTGTGTGTGTGTGCAAGCTCTGTAGAAGTCACTGACTGCCAGCATCTCCTCACAAAGAAAGAATAATATTTTTGCTTTCTGATACTTGTACGTGTGTGAGCAACATTAGCAAAGAATTTCAGAATAAAGCAGGGGGGCTACATGCTGATATCTTTATCTCGCTAACACTGAACAGATGCAGAGATAGAGTATAGAGGCCAGGGAGTAAATGCACAGTTCTTAACATTTGTAATTGCTCTTCTTATCATATTCTTGCAAAATTGTAGGCTAATGGAAAATTACTGGGAACAAAACATTTGGACCACGTGAAGTTGATATGAGTTTCCAGATGCCTGAATAGTTTCAAAGCAAGCCCAAAATTTCAAAGTTATGATAAAATCGGTTCTCCTTGTGTGTTCAAAAATAAACAGATTCACTGTGTTGTTTTTCTTAACCCGCATAGTAAGCATGACCGGCCTGCATACAGTAAAGGAAATGAGTTCGTATCGCCTTAAATTGGACAGATATCCGTGCATTTTCTTATTTTGTTGACCATTTGTAGATTATGCACAAATGCTACATGATAAACCTGTGCGGTCCAGAGTTACAGATGTGAAATAGAGGCAAAGTTTATAAATGGGATGGTCCCAGAATAATAAAACAATAAGACCGTACAGCACTCACTATCAGCTGTCCATAAAAACCCAAGCATCTTGTTTGTTCAACAGTCTGATATGGCTGCGCTCCAAAGGACAACTCAGGATACTTGGATTTGCACTTCCTGTGGATAACAGTTCATATTCGTTGGAAGGTCAAACATCAGCTAAGCAATCACATTTGTAAGCAGAGGAGTGGAAAAGTACATTTTAGAATACTCCCTGTAATATAACTGGAATATTTTATGCACCTTGCACAGTGTAGATCTTGGTAAACGGGTTTCCAGGTTGTCTGAGTTCTCCTGCTTTTCCTGCAGAACAGGAGTGTCAAACATGCAGCACAGGGGCCAGAACTGCTGCCCCACGGCATCAAATCAAAGTGTGAAAACAGCAAACAAATGCGCTTGCAATAACACATGTTGCTGAAATTGCAATCACTGAAGTGAGTTTGATACGGCTTCTGTAGAGGGATGAGGATGAATTTGGGGAACCGTGAGCGTGCATGTCACCCTTGTTTCGTTAGCTTTGCAAAGAGACGATGTGGCTAATACAACTAAAAGGCCAAAGAGCCGGACAGTAAAAGGCTAAATGCTGCTAAATGCTTAGTAGAGGAGACTCTGGGCAGTAGCTGAGACCCTGTAAGTGAACGCTTCACAGCGGAGCATTCAGGTCTTTAGGTTTTAAGTTAAACGCGCTGCTTGTTCAACTGCTGTTTTAAATCTGAAACACATTCGAGGGAGTTTTTTTTTTCATTTACGTCTTTTCTTCTCACTTCTTTCATTTTGGCTTTTGGGGATAGTCAGAATTTTCTCTATGTAGGAAAAAAAAAAGACCCTTCACTCTCCTCGGCCTGCTTCTGATAAGAGAAGAAAAACAAAACAGGTTTCGTGGAGATATTACTAACATAAATACACAAAATTTAATTTTAAGGCTTTAGAAAACTGATAAAAGATGGAAAGGTTAGACGTTCTTGACTTAAAGAAATCCATATTTTACTCTGGAAGACTGGGAAAAAAATGATGAACAAAAAAAGACCATCTGTTTCTGTGTAAATAAGGAGAAATACAGGAGCTGATTCGGCAGATTTCGCTCTCAAAAAAACGGAGGGAAAGACCCGCAAGGAGAGCGTCGGCAGGCAGAAATGCAGAGCGAGGCCGAGACTAAAAAGGGAGTGAGAGTAGTGGAGGGTGTATTTCACAGCACTAGGTGCACTGGAAATTTACAGCGTGTGGTCTCTTGCTCTAAATGCAGATATTAAAATCATTACCGCTGTGTGTTAGCATAAGCTTTCCTCTGGTAGAGCCAAAGGGCTGTATTTTATGGCTCTTTTATTTAGTAATCCACAGCGGTTTCGATGAGGCACAGTTTCCCCTCCCAGCCTCCTGCTCTCACTGTGTTCCCTTTATCAAAGACAGCCATTGTGTACTTAATATTGAGCCTATAATCCAGTTATCAATCCTGGCACCGGCAGAAAAGTACATACAGTTAGTTCTGAAGGTCGGCTCACAGACAAATAGATTTTGAGACAATAAAGATAGAGGCTGAAAGAAATATTTCCACAGTAGGAACCAAAGTAGTGCAGTGCAAAAAACACCCGCGTACGTACACACACGCCCAGACACCTTGTCCTCATTTTAACAGCGCCGTAAAAATTACAAATAAAAATGTGATGAATTTAAAACTCTTATAGGTGTGCGTGCCGGTGTGAGATGGCGGTCAACCGATCCACGCGGCCTCGGGGAGAGAGCGTGTATCTGGCATTCCACCGCAGGGTAAACACGAAGTCAGCACTATGTTTTATGTCAAGCCAGAGAAATTCATTACGTCTTATCACACATTCAGGTTCCGGGGTCAGCGGCAGAGCGCAAACCCACACATGTACTCACTGTTTATTATTGCGCACTTACATATTATTACACTCCTACATTTTCATAACTCACATGCAGGGCAGAAGGGCCGGCTTGAAATTCAGTGTTTATTAAATGGGTTGCTACGCAGGAGAATGAATGGAAAACTCATTGCTGACATTCTCGGCGCATAAACAGAAGTGAAGAAACGCGGCAGACGGAGGAAAGAAAGAAAAGTCGCGGTATGAATCCAAAGATCTTTGAAACCCAATGACCAAAATAAAGTGCATTTTGTCTTTCAGTAAGTGGTAGCCAGCCAAGCCGAGTCAGATGCTTCTTAAGTGTTCCTGAACTACAGTAATACAAAAAAAAAGAAGAAAGAAAATAACTCCTATAAAAAATGGTGACAGATTATTCTGAGGATCATAATGACCGCCGCTGCAAATCTGAGTGGTTCTGATCCAAATTAAACAAAGAAGTACGCAGACATCCTTTGTCTGCGTGTTTCATTAAGTATAAAAAATTAACCACTGAGGTTAAAGTTTTGTTTAGGCAAAAGGGAAGAAAAGGATTTTGGAAACGATGGTTGTTTGGGTGAAAATGACTACTTGGCTAACACGGAACAACTGCTGATGTTCAAAGAACGGAAAAAAAATACCTGCCTTCCACGATGGTTCCCGGGTCTCATTCTAAACAGAGTGTGTTTACATACACGCTGCTATTTCTGTTTGGATCCTGGTATTGATTATAACTGTTTATAATACATGAGGAACCTGTGTGCACGCGGGCCTTCGTTTCTCACTGTCTCAGCCTCTTGAGTTTTCAGAACCCTTGATAAGGGCTTTCTGTTTCACAGGCTGGTTTGTGCTTTTTCTTTTATACATTTTGACCTGAAGTTATAGCCATCACACCCAAGACTTGAAGAAGACTATTCTTCTTCACTGACGATGTCACAGTCAAAGGAAACCAACATTAGCTGTGCAACGAAAGGAAGTGAACAACTGCAAGTCTGATGTTTTGTTGACCCTTCGACAACCCCAGCCTCCTACATTTCCTGACTTCCTGACTTGATAACAATTTTACAGTTTCCACTCTTGCTCATCGCTGACATGACTCATTATTCACGGCCGTTTGTCTCTTGAAAGTAAACATATGTTGTTGTAGGGCATTTGTTCAAATGACTTGCTACAACAATCTCCCTGTTCCTGCCAAATCCGAGAAAGAAACCCAGACCGAGACCGGAGGCCACATTTTCGGTTTACTTCATCACGACTGACTGTTACCATGCCAGGCTCATGCAACACATTTGCCATGCTCTGTCCTGATTTCTTACTCCCCGCTGGGCATTGTAGATCGACTTACAACACATGACAAACATGAAGGCAGAAAGGAGAAATATCTTAATAAATGACATATAAAGGAAAATAAGCAGAACCATTCGCAGCTGGAACCGAGAAGCTTTACGCAACAGAATGGCATGAAGCCAAGGTAAGACTCAGTGTTTGGTCAGGACCTGTTGGCTCTCAAACGGCTTTGCTGTAAAATGTACATTTGCAGTGCTTTGAGCGCCGCATATGAAATTCAGCATATTGAATTCAAACGCATCGTGTTGAAGGTCATCGTCTTAGAAAAGAGATCTAACCAGAGCAAAAAATGCAAAGATAATCCTTAGGCGTGGATTACCTGGGTAAGCACTAGGTGAGAATTAGTTTTTTGTAATGTGCATTCAGTTACACCCCCCCCCCCCCCTCAGAGGACCTAAAAGAGCAACTCTGAATGTGAGCTGCTGAGAATGAAGGACAAACGGTTGTTTTAAAGCGAGTTGATTTCGATTCTGGCATTCCAGACGTACCTGTCTGCTACCTTTCACTTTGCTCCAGTTTTTGCTGCCCACAAGTTTTTGATAAAGAGCAGTCTGCAAGGCCATGGGGGGAAAAAATGCTTTTCTCCCTTCTTTTAAGCTATAGCATTGTATAATTTACCTTAACGATCAAAGGATGATTCAGCGCTCGCTGACCATTAGCTCCAGCAGGGCTTGTCTTTTCTCAGCTGAGGTTTTCTGCATTGATGTATTATATGCAAGCCTTGGAGTTTGAAGGCCAAAGCGAAGTAGTGCACATTCTTATATACATTATTTGCTTTGACTGGCTGTTGCATGAGCTAATTATACCTAAAACCACACATTAAGCCCTTCCACCCTTGCACAAACACGCACTTTATTGATTTAAAATCCTGTGTAACTCCTCATTACTGAATGGCTCCGTGCTTGCACGCTAAAGCTTTCTCCGTCTCAGTTTCCCTCGCATACAACTTTCTTGGCCTAGAAATGAGCGCGCTCTTCTGTGGATAGAGGCTCCCTTGTGTACAGCATGGCTTTTCATCTGACTGTAGCAGATACCCTTGGCCCAGTTCATCCGCAGCTCATCACATGCACGTCAATATGGCAGCCGCGTAGGCCCGTTTCACGTGCTGTTGAGCGTTAATGGCCGCATCATTCACCGGGTAGCGCGCAAAAAAGCCCCACAAATCACACTGTGAAGTCACACTGTAGTAGTGTTCAAAATAAAGAGGATTAGAGCTTGTAACATGTAGCGTGCACTGCAGGTGACTTCTTTGATGCATTTGGTTGCTACTAATTAAGCCATGTGTGTGTTTCACTCGGCGCTGCATCGCTTACTGGAAGAGCTGAGTGTTAGGGGGAGTAAAACTGGCAGAGATCTGAAGCTACAAAGGAAGAAAGACGAATGGGAGTGTTTGTGTTACCGTGCAGAACGGTGTATATGTGTTCAAGCTTCTCGATGTGTGTAACTTTGGAAGTGGTGCTCTGCATTCTGCGGTTTGCAGCTCGGGTGACTGATGTCCCGTCCTTCCTGTCTTGCCTGTGTGGATTGATGTGCTCGACTGCACTGCTCTCAAGGCCAACTCTGCCCCTCCCTGACCCTCCCTTAGCCCTGGCTCAGCTCCCATTAGCTCAACCTGACCCTCCCCAGGATTTGTTGACCCTCACCAGCCTGGCTCGGCTCTCCTCATTCAAACCGGGCCCAGCTTGCCTCAGCCCGGCGGCTCTCACCAAGGGGAGGATGGGAAGGCTGAACCTCGGGGCCAGCAGATATATGAGCTCTAACTGCTATTTCATTAAGCTGACTGTCATTATTAAAAAGCTCTTTCTTTTACCTTGTTTTCCTTCTCTGGCTTTCTCTCTCCTCCTCCTCTTCCTCCTCCACCTTGTCTGTCTCCCTAATACTTTCACGTTCAAGGACGGAGCAGCCGTTCAATGCTTTACGGTGGAGAGGAGCTGAAGCGATGGTTTGTTCTACTTTGTGTTTGTAGGGGGAAAAAATGCACTCCAGGGGAGGGAACCGGGAGGTTATGAGGGGCTCGCAAAGCCCGAGAAGATGGATGACGAGAGAGGGATGGCCATTGTGAGGTGATGACCTCAGTAGTGTGGAGATTTAGTGTAGGGCAGCACGCGCTTTTGAGAAATGGGCCAGTGTGTATATCAGGTGATTAGACAGCACTCGTTCCACTTCCTCAGAGGCAAACAAAGTGTGTACTGTGTCGAAAGGGAGAGTTCTAATCTGCCCCTTTTCCTCAGCCTCACTTCAGTTCCAGTAGTTTTGGCTTTTGCATTTCCATCAAAACTGAATATCAAATATTATCTGAACTGTGTGCGTTCAGTTGATTTATTCGTCCGTTTAATAGGACGTAATGACAATTTGATGAAAACCACACAAGTGCAGCAGCACCGGCAGCAAACATGCAGAAAGAGTTACGTGCACGACACACACACACACACACCATATTCCCCACACATGCGAAGCAGACAGTCCTCCTTGACATCTCTGACACAGCAGGGCTGTATAGCATTTTTATTTTTCTTCTGTCCCAAACAAAGCCCATAACTCAGCCACCCTTTCCCCTCCAGATTGTAAAGGCGGGGAGGAAGGAATGAAAGGCGAGCGGCTGGGTTTTTTTACGACACAGAAAAGGATGTAAATCCTGCAGGTCGTCAAAGCGGAGGGGCTGAAGAAGGCCCCCCGTGACTCTGGGGTACAACTCCATTCCTCAGGAATCCTCAAGGAACCCCCCCACAGGCACACCTTTGTTAGCGACTGGATCACACATGCTTCTGCACTGAATGGGAATGTGTGAACGTACAGCAGGTAGCAGAAAGAGAGCGAGGACACTGTGTCATTATATCCTGCTTCAAGTCTTCATCCCCAACTCTCCCTGACTTCCTCTGCTAACTAGCCGGGTTTGGTGACCATAAGTGCAGAGAGGGCGCTATGCTGACGAGCAGAGCGACTGTATTTATGGCTCTTTCATAGGTCCCGCATGAATTATACATGAGTTCTCATTGTGGCGCACGGAGGAGCTCTGGATGTAAATCGATAGGTGTTCACTTCGACTGACACAAATGATATCTCCCCTAAGCAGCTCCCTCATCTGCCTCTCGCTTTCTCTGCGTCTCACTGTCATTTTACACCTCGTCCTGGGATAATAATGTTTACCAATCCGACATCGCTCACGCTTACAAAAACACATGTGAGCAAAACACGGGATTAGGGGAGCTTTGATGAATGTATTCATGTGTCGCTCGAAACGGATAAACAGATGAATAAGTAAATGCTATTCAGCGCCTGAAAGGAGACGGAGGGAACAAGCGGTGATTGGAGCTTTTTCTTTCTTTCTCTGAGAGATCGTGTCTCCTCTGAAAGGGAAGAAACTGATGTAATGGAATGTAATAACAGTGTGATCTCTGGATTACAACAGAGGCTAAAATGTGTCATTTAGTCGCTAATTACTGTTATCACTCACGTCATTTCGAGAAATATTTCATTTTCTCGTATTTGTCAAACTCGGTTATTTTTGAGAGGCCCTGGTCCTGCCTTCATTCAGTTTGCACGCCTTTATACTTGCTTGCTTCTTGTGTAACACAGCCTTTGGTCGACTTTATGGTAGCATAAAAACATGTAAAAAATTATGCATTCTCTGAGAAAACTGTCGCAGTCAAGGTGAAGGAAGCGACAGTTGCTGAGCATTGCCGTCTGCTTCCACTTTTGTTCTCGTCCATCAGTGGGAGTGCTGAGTTCAGTTCCTATAGAGGGTTTGTTGGCTTTAAACATTCCACTGAGCGTTTGTATTATGGTGGATTTTGCCTGAAGATTATGTGTCTAATTCTGTGAGTCCAGTTTTGATTCGGTTCATATAGCATCGGTGTTTTGCATGTAACTTCTTTACTGTTCATGTGATACTTTATATACTGTAGCAGCAACATTTCAATGCCACTGCGTCTCTCGTTTTATATTTTTCCTAACTTTTTTTTTTTTTTTTGTGGAACTACTGCAATCCAGTTCAGTGGTCTGCAGATGCAGGATAGGTCGCAAATCTCTCAGAAGCAACTTTATGATTTAGGACCCAGTCACTCCAAGTACATAAAACAGCTACATTTGAGGGGACTCTTTCTTTTTCTTTTTTTTGTACCAGTGGAATCTCTAAATCCACTATGAATTCAGCAGCATTTGAATCCATTGTGTTTAGTGTGCTGACCTTTTAAGGAACAGAAAGCCAAAAACTCCAAATTAAAGGTCATTTTATCAGCTTTAACAGTTTACATGCTGCTATTTAGTGGACAAATGTTCACTGTGTTGTTTACTTACAGCACACAGATACAAATGCAGTCATGGTAAAAAAAGAAAGTCAGTTCTGAAGTTTTATCTAACTTCTTAAAATTGAAGCCAACACAGAACGCCAAGGGGGATGTCATCCCAGGTTGTCTCGAGGAAGTGTGATTGTATTGAAGTTTTTAAGAAAAGATTACGCTAACATGGTCTCAATAACTTCAAGTTTCCTCCAATAAAAATGTTTATGGTGATGTCTAGAGTAAATTAGTCTATATGTAAGGTTGTGTGTAGGCCACGTATGTTTTAGATTGTGGTCGTTATTGACATCTTGCTAGCTTGCGGCTGTACTGTGTCCTCAGAGTCGCTCCTAGTTTGTGACATCTTGCTTAAAAAACACGATGACAATGGCCAAAAATATGAATGAATAATGATGAATGGAAGCATCAATAAATGTATCCCTTAAAGACCAGAGGAAGACTCGTGTTGTTTTGATCCATGACTCAATTAGCAAACACTTTGTTGTTAAACAAATACACTTATTCCTGCTCTAAGGAGGGAACTCAGATGGTTGGTATGCAGCAAAGAAATATTTTGATCCAAATTACAATTCTTTTTACATCATGAAGCCAAAGGTAATGTATGCCACTGATTTCAATGACATTAACATATTTCAAATATATTTTAATATATGAAAGTAATCCCCCTCGTTTTGTGTGTTTCTTCTTGAATGTTCTCAGGCCAATCACTCTTCCTCTGAGCTTTGTTCCACTTCACTGCCGTTAGTCTCTTGTTCCTGCTTTTGAGATTGAAGCAGTGTTTTAAACGATTGTTTCCAGCACACAAAGAGCCTCTGTGAGGACCCACTGACACACCTGTTTAGGAGGTCAGGAAGGTCATGACCTACAAGTGAGGAGGCAGAGGAAGTACATATCCTTGAATTTAGAGTCTCAGACCAACTCAGAGCTAACACAACCACTGTTTATGTTTTCTGGGGAGGTTTATAGTTCACACTTTGAGTTCCATTTTTTTTAACATGTGCCAGCGCTTTGTCTTCTTTATTCTGCTTTCTTTTGTTTAGGGCGGCATTTTTATCCCTCTGTTATGCATTTCTGCTCTCTTACACACACACACACACCCACACGCACACACACACTTTCAGCGTGCTCGCAGAGGCGAGTTGTCTTAATCCACCTGGCTTTGCCTCTCAACTTCCCAAATGCCGACATGAGAGCTGGTCATAACTCATCACACACATACACACTTTCTCACACACGCATACGCAGTCACACAACAGCCGTTACTCCAGAGCCTTTCTTTGGTGAGCCATCGGCGCCGTATTACATTAAAGGTCAGTTACTGAGTTTCCATTTTAGCTTTGCCTTCCTCCGGTAGCACGCTGTGAGCTAAATAAATTGGAGGATTGTCTGTCAGACCGCCTATTTGATTTTCTTGGATGGCTGAGATGGTTTGGCTTGAAGGTAACCATCTTTCCCTCCCCCTATCCTCCCTCCTGCTTCATGCAACTTTCTACTTCACTACATTATAGAAGGAAAACAATTGTACGTTAATTTGACAGTTTTAGTAACAAGTTATGCTGTAAATGTAAGATTATGAGCATTAAGATGCTGTCGCTTTGGGCTGTATGTATTTGTGATGATATTATGCACCAAATACGCTAAAAAAGAAAAGTTAAAAATCAGCCACTTTCTCATCAGTGCATCAACATCTATCAAAGAATAAATAGCAGTATAAGAGTACTTCAGTAGTTCTGTATTTTATTTCTTTATCTAGTTCTGTATTGCTTGCACACACATTTTTCAGTGTTTGGGTTTTACTGAAAGGTGTAGTTTAAGTGGATGATCTGCATACATGAGAAAGAGATGAGATGCACCATCATGTGCAGCGTCCCAGGTTTCAAGATGAAGTCATGTTAACGTAAGACGTGGATCTACTTATTTGTGTGAGCATATTGTTTTTGTTTCCACTTCCGTTTCTGGGTTAGACTAACAGAAAGCTGTGAACATGTTTTCATTTGTTTTTCAGAGCTTTCAGCTCAGAGGCGCTGAGGAGGAGACTGCTGACAGAAATTCGCAATGTGAAACAAATCATAAAATTGGTCACATAGATTTCTAGTATGAGAAATGCTCGAACATCATATTATTAATAATTTTAGAAAAACATGCTTTAGTTAATCAAATGTGTCCAACACCGATTCTGAAAGTGTTCAGCACTGTTTGTGACCTGCAGAAAGAAAAACACCTACGAACCTGAAAATCAGCAGGATCGGTTACAAAGCTGAACGCAGCAGATCAGACATTAACCGTTGCACTTCGCCGGCGAGTCAGCTTTTAATTTGCCTGTTCAGATAAGAGAGCAGCAGGTGGTCACACCAGCTGAGCATACGCCTGATCACGATGCACAATAATCCCACACACCTTTCTGACAAATGGAAGAGAAATACTACTGACTCATATTTAATACTGACTGAGAAATTAAGATCACTTAGGCTGCAATCACCTGGGCCCACAGACTGGTCGGTGACCCCCCCCCCCCCCCAGCAGCCTCCGCTCCCTAGGAAATAATAAATTGGTCGCAAAGAGGGTCTTGCACCAAAAACCTCCTTGTGATTGCTCCCTTGTGAATGTTCACCTTGAAGGTAAAAGTTGGGCCTTACTGCTGAAACCAACACATTTCAAAAGGCTTTTACTTTGAAGGTGAACGGTCTCTGTTTCAGGTTTGCATCAATAGCAACTGGTGGCTGCCAGGTGGTCTCTATACCTGTGTGACTGGGGCCTTACAGTAGACAGTTATGCAAATGATTTAAGAACACCAAATTCTGTTGTACCAAAGGAATAAACAGCTGCTGCACTGAAAACAAAAGGATGGAAATGAATCCAGAATTTGAATGACAATCTGAATGGAAGATAACAGGAGCACAGTTTACAGATGGTCTTAAAATAAAAACAGGAAACAAAAATCTGATATGAGATATGTCACAAAAATCTTTATGAGATCAACAGGTAGCATCTGCCTAAAGCTGTGTGTTTTTGGCAGGAACCGACCTGATGTAGCCTGCTCTCGTTCACCACACCCATAATAATATATTCATAAAAAGTCTTACTATAGAGCCCTTTCTTAAAGTCTTTCAGTCTGTATCATTAATAAACATGGTAATGAATAGGGGGAAAAAACAAAACGGCTGCATAAAGTTATAGTTATGTTCATTTCCAGCTCCATATATTTATTCTTGGGCTATGCTAGAGTAGCTTAGCATGATTCACAGTTCAAAACAGTCCTTATTTGTCTTACTCTGGGCTTTAGTGCACCCCACAGTTAATCCTCTATCTGAAACAAGCCGTTTCTCCTCTCCTCTCCCTTGAAGCCAACTTTCTCTGGACTGCCTGCCCCTCGCAAGGAAAATATTTGAATAGTAGGTGGGGTTTCTGCGCTCGCAGCCAGAGCCGTGCGCCTGAGATGACTGTAAGGGATGTCCCCTCTCGCTGACATCATTATAAATCCAAGAGTAGAAAAATCTGTAAATGTTTAAAGCAGTCTGCAGCCCGAGTTTGTGTCTCGCAGGGATTCGCTGCACATATGCTGACCTCATTATTTGAAACTTTGGCCATGTGTAATGTGACAGAAGTAAGAAAAGATTTTTAAAAAGTCCACGTTAATCATGCATCTACGTTCTGCTGTTTCCTTCCACCCTTGTACCCACTGAAACGCAAACCTCGGCTTCACGCTTCGCTGCGCTCTTTTAGGAATATCGCACGCGCTCGCGAGACTGCGAGCCTCGTGGACGAGAAGGAAATTTAAGTTGCTGGACCTCGGTGATTTGTTAAGACAGGTTTCCTGACCCAGTTTAATTGCCAATTAATAAGAGGAAAGGGTTTGGTTTCCATGGTGATGGTCTAGCCATAAGTTCCCTTGATAGCTCCACTGACCTGCAGTAATGATGGTATAGATACGGCAATTATAGTTATTAATAGACACAGGATCCAGAGCTGAGCTGAAAATAAAGGTTACGTCCTGATAACCAAAACTGAGCTCTTCAGGGAGCAGTGGCTCTCATTGTGCTTCATATTGCCGTCACTTGTAATGATTTCTGCCCTCAAACTTCCAGGTAAAGCCCATCGTCTCTCGGCCAGTCCATGTCACGTTTACCGCTGGCCCTTTATAGCTACTTAATGGACTGTACGATTAGTGTCGTGGGTTCAAAAAAGAACTAGCAGGCTAACCGGTGAACCAAAGCACGAGCCACTTCATTCAATTAGCCTGGCTGTAATCTTGTTATGACAAAGCCCTGTCTCCATCAGTACATGCTGTGTGGTCTCACTGAGCTGAAGGCCACTCATCAGATTTACAGGCAAAAAAAAAGAAGGTTCCACAACAAAAGAGCTCACGTAATCTATGTATACCTTTAGGATTTCAGGGCAATTGCTGAAATATCACCGTTGTGCTAAGTTTTACACAAGTACACACTCATGAGAAAACACACAAACACACACTCCTCCAATATACACATCTTAACTACCCAAAAGGCTTGCTATCTTAAACTTTTATACCCACAAGCACATTTTCTCACAAACATACAGAAACACATTCTGGCTCAACGCTGCATATATATTTTTACTGAGTCTCCTGGGCTTATTATACATGCACACACACACACACACACACACACACACACACACACACGCACACACACACTCACACACATGCTGCAACCCACTGGCCAGTCAGCCTTAGTTGTTTTTGGACTCAGGAGTCTAGTTAGCAAAGCCTAGTATCAATCATTTAGGCGGTGTAGAGCAGCTCAGTCGATGGGGTCGTGCATGGGTGAAGAACCCAGACCGGTCCCAGAATCCCTCACTCTGAGGGGGGTGCAGGAGCCAGGACAGCAGGGGCTGGAGATCACAGATTGAATGATGTCTTCAGTAGGACGTAAGGACACAAGCTGAGTGAGGGTGGGTGAAAGAATTGTAAATAAATATGCCAGCACACTACCAGTGCTGCTTATTACACGACTTTATTAAGCACTCCATTTTCACTGTCCACAGAACACATGCTGAGCTTTGTTATTTCTGAAAAGTTTACTCCTGCCTCACATCCGATTATATCACACTGTCGGATCTTAGTTCAGCTGCTTTTGGTGATGTCCGATCATCAGAAAAAACTTCAGTAAGTCATTAATTCAGGATCACGGAGGGGCTGGAGCCAATCCCAGCATGCATCTGGATTTTTTCCATATAGAAACATACCGTATCCTCAGGCTACTAAGATTCTGTTGTTAATCTGACCTGCTTGTTCGGTGATTGGGAAATCCATTGAGAAGCCAGACACCAGAAACATGAAGAAGTACCCACACTGTGAGTATCCCATTAAGAGATTTGGTGGTAATGATTCAATCAAGACATCACAATCCCTCAGGTAAAACTTTTTGCTTAAGGCCCAATTGCTGTGCATAAGTGTTATTTCACACAGGGAGCCAAAAAAATCTATTTAATTGATTTGCCATTGCACCCTAATTAAAATGTGGAAAGACTCAACCTAGTATGGAAAGGAAAGCTTTTCTTTGGATATAACTTTTTTGTACACAATGGCAATACAAGAAGCAGAGAGAGCCTAAGTTGTAGTCCCTGCTAGGGATCAAACATCGCATCTTTTATTAGAACTCCCCAAGCGGGCTGTTAGCAGGCTGCAGTGGATGAGGGGGTTGTGTAATGAAGGAGAATCAGTAATGTACTGTTGCTCCTAATCATCAACGAGAAAACAGTTAGTTACGCTGACGCATTTTCATTACAGCAATATGATTTTTTCACAATGTGTAACAAGTTTGTTCATTGTGGGGACAGGCAGTGTTTTTGCCAATTATTCATTGGCTCATTGCCATTGTTATCTATCTATCTATCTATCTATCTATCTATCTATCTATCTAAAACCATCAGCATGTACCATCAGAAGATAGATGAAGTGGCTGATATAAAAAAAATCCTACCAGTTGGCTGGCATAATATACAGGAACATTAGTGAAGAGTATGGCCTGGAAGTCCCGAGGTCAAAATGGGACGCACCCACATAGGAAGAAGGAACATGAGCTCAAGAAATACCAAGGGCTGAGAGAAGAGCTAGAGAGGACATGGAAGGTGAAAGAAACATTGGACCCCGTGGTAATCGGAACACTCGGAGCAGTGACCCCCAAACTGGGAGAGTGGCTTCAGCAGATTCCAGGAATGACATCAGAGATCTCTGTCCAGAAGAGCGCAGTCCTGGGAACAGCTAAGATACTGCGCAGGACCCTCAAGCTCCCAG
>JAVDPK010000274.1:19329-31365 GCA_034780415.1 Cichlasoma orientale | reverse complement strand
AGGGAGACAGGACCACAGGGGCTATGAAACAGAACACAAACATAAAACACTGGACCACCGGCCCAGGACCATGACACTTCTTCAGTGTTTTACATGGGACAATAATAAACTTGTCTTTACAAGATAAGATGTAGCTGCATGTGTCTTTTCATTTCAGCAACTTCATCAAAATGACAACACAAATGATGGATAAACTTGTCTCCGTTTACACTCTATAAAACCCTGTCCTACTCAGTCTCCTACCTCAAATGAAATGATCTTCCTGGAGCGTTAGCTTTGCTTTTTGTTGCATTCTGCGTTAGCTAGCTTGTTAGGTTTCAGGTGCTCTCTGCTCAGTTTGGTGTGTGCACAGAGCCTGTGTATCTGTGCCGGCCACATCTATATCTGTGTGTGCCAAAAACTCTTGAATTTGACACATAACCTGCCTGTGGTAAAGGACCCGAGCTTGAGGAGTCCACACATACTACCCTCCAGGGGGTGAGAGTGAAATTTTAATGCGGAGATGATTCTTTTTTAGCTATCAAAGCTATCTACTGATACAGGCTACCAATGTACATGAGATTACTGGGCAATAAATATTACAGATCTTTTGTTTATTTTTCCATGTCCCATAAAGTTGTTTTTTTCTTTATTTTGTAAACGCTTTCGCAAGAATGTAATGGCTATATTATTGTAAGCCAAACCATTCCCAGGTTGGCGTTCAGCATGACTGTAGAAGTTGTAATACATTTTTAATGTGAAACACTAAACCACTTTATCTTTTATATCGCAAACACACACATATCCCAAGTTAACAAAAAAGCAGCCAGACATGAAAGAAGTGCGTACACACAGATGAGCTAAGCTGTTACATACTATATTTCTCATGATCTTATCATAGATGTTGTATCACAATTCCCTGGCATGGGTGCTATTTTAATTCCTTTCCCCAACCTGCTGAAAACTGAGGATTAAAATTGTGCAGATCATGTGTCCATATGCTTGTGTGTGTGTGTGTGTGTGTGTGTGCGCGCGTGCTGGATTGCATATGTTGTAGCCCACATGTGAGCAGTGATAGGAATCTTATTGCTGTCAACGGTCCAAAGGCCAAAGCTGCGCTGAACAGAGAAAATCCCAGAGCCCGACTCTCAGCAGCATTACCGAACTCGCTGTCTCTTTTAATCTAGACTCCTTTTTCTCAGCGTGGGGATCAAAACAGCAGATGATGGATGGCTGCTGTGTCACATGGTCCCTTTTTCCCCTTCACTCTATCACTTTCTCTCCCTTTATACCTTTTTGTTCCAACTTTTTAAATAAAATAAGGTTAAAAAACTAGTTTGGGGGCAATTGTTGGGAGTTTGAATCGAATCACTCGGCTGTCTCCCAAGTTCTCCTTTCATCAACAGTTCTCTTTTCACTCTTCTTTTCCAATTTTCCCCCTATGTCTTTCTATATATACATAGCTGTCTGTCCATCTCAGTCTATCAGACAGTTATCAAGGGGATTTTGAACATTGCTTTCACCGTGATAATCAGGTTTCTGCTTGAGCTGATAGCCTGCTGGACCTTCATCAGGCTTCCATCCAGACCCAAAGGGGGAGGATGAAGAGGACTCCAAGGGGTGACTTGATTATCCATCATTCAGCTTGCATGCTGAGAAGCCCAACACAAGAGACTTGGTGTCTAGAGAAAGTATTTTGCTTTTGAGATTAACACGTTTGCGTATTTGACTGTGTTGTGCATTTGTGTGTTCAGTGAGGTCAAAGGTTAGCCTATCAGGTGGGGTCAATCTATCAGTGTGGCCAGCGGCTCTGGATAAGAAGCCATTCAATGGTCAAGTAGGTGACCTCCCTTTGGCTTCATTTGGGAACAGGCCACCCTCCAAGCACCCTTTGGCCCGGAGGTGAGATTAGTCTGGTGGGGCTGATAAAGCTTCACGTTCTCCCAAAAGACCAACAATCAGTGAGGATTACGCTCCTGGAGAGAAATGCGTTCCACAAAAAGCAGGTGGGGAGAGATGAAAAGCCTTCGTACTTAATGGCTCTTCATGTTATTGCTTCACCATCTGTAGCCTTGTAGCGTTTGCGTTCCCAGAAAAGAAGGTGCAGCTGTTGATTGGTCACCTTTTCAACTTGCAAGTAGTTTGGCTTTGATACAAATTTGTCTTTCAATGCTGACTTCCTCGCCTTTAGAGAGATGATCAGGGCCGTGGCATTTCTGAAAGCAGCCGTGCTTTATGAGGTGACAAATAGTGAGTTCATAAACTGTGGAAGCCTCTCAAACTCTTTATTCGGGTCTTCCCAAAATCTCCTTTTCATCCCTCCGAGTCCTGCAGGACTAAACTTATAGTTTGGACTCTCAAGAACTACAAAAACAGACTAAAGAGACAGCGAGAGACGTGCAGCACTGATGGAATGTCAATGAAATTTGGTAACTATAATAATAATATAATCATCATTGCAATGCAAAGTAGGATGGTTCCAAAATTAAGACAAGTTAAACTTGAGGTGAGTGATTGAATGCAGTTGAGGTGGGACAGATACAGCTGGACTACTTATATAACACTGAACAGTCTTCTCCTAAAAACCTTCCTGCTTGTGTGTTCCAAACAGGAGAAAACTGTACAAAAAAGGGGCGGACATCAACCTAACCCTACCCCTAAACCTAAACACCAGTGACTTGGTGGATGCTAAGAGGTAAAAGTCTTCAGTTCTATGGTGTCTGTCAGTCTGCGCTAAAACCCGGCTCTACTTGGTCATAAACCAAAACACTGGGTAAATTTAGATCTGACGATGGAACTGGATCTAGACGAAAGGTTTTCAAATATTTTCCAAGTTTTTTAAAATCATTTCCAGGGACTTTTGATTTGAGCTCTACGTTTTTCCACAATCCATTCTACAGTCACGATAATATTTCAGCTAAAGACAAAAAAAATAAGATTATTGATGTCAGAAGGAAAGTCTGCATGAGCTCATGAAAATCCATTCCCATAACTGTCAAATCTCTAAAAGCTTTTGATTTCACTAGAAATATCAGGTGATCACTAAAGTCACCGGACATCGTCTGGGAAAAGTGAACACCGCCATCAAATTTGGTGCCAATACGTCTCATAGATACATCTCGTAGATGTATTGGTAATTGTGTGTCTTCAATGGGCACTAAAAGTAAGCGTTGAACCCCTGTGGGCTATTTCTCTGAACTAAAGTTGAGGACCGATCCCGCGTCCACGACTCTGAAAGCACCATCAGAAGAACCCAGCTAGCTGCCAGCATGGCTAAAGATGTAAAGAGAGGGAAGAAATGGAAAATTCTGGACAGATAAGTGCCAAAAAATTTAGGGGTGGATTTTTGTTCCTGCCTTTTGTTTCTTCAAGTCGCTCCTACAAAAGAAAACTGAAGTTTCTTTTATACTGGCCTTGAAAAATCTTCAGTGACCATTTAACATCTGTTAGATATTTATTTTTATTGTTTTCAAGAATCCTTAAATCAGTGTTCTGAGATCTGCTGCCAATTACTTGTAAAGTTCTCGACTCAGTGTTTTTTAGCTTTGTCCTGAAGTTCCATTGATTGTCCAATCAATCGTCACTCACATTTCCTTCGCCTTTATCTACTTTTTTTTTTCCTTTTCTTTGTTACACAGACTCAAAACTCTGTTTTTCTGTGTTTGTTTTGTTCTCTGATTCTCATTCGTCTCTCATTCATTTCCATTACTCACAGGAGGCTCTGCGGGAGGAAAAAAAAAAAAAAGAACCCTGCCTTTAGGCGGGGTTGCAACGAAAAGATGGTGCTTCTCCCGTAAGTGCTTTTTCATGTTCTCGGGTGTTCGTCTGCGATAGTTTCTGTCTGCTGAACCAAAGCCACGTTTGACGGATACACAGACAACATTTGACTGTGAACTGAGTGATTTCAAACGCAGCTAAATTAAGACACACTCTGTCATGCTGCCAGAGTTTGCTCATGTTCTGTTCCAGCATAGACATTTTTTGGCCCTTCACAGCTATTCCTATATATATGTGTGTTGTCCATCAAAAGCCCTAAGATGTAATACCTCGCGGACCAGACACAAGGTCAACTCTGTGCCGGAAGCCTCTCAATCAATATGCTCAGACGTTTGAGAGGCTCTGCCTGGCTATTTTCCCACTGAGGCTTTCAGCTCTTGTTGTTTTCTTCACCCAGCTTTTCTGTTTTTTTCCCTGTCAGATTTTTCCCCGTACGTCATAAAACCACTTGGTTTTCCTCCCCATTCGTCTTTCACCAAAACAAAAATGCCAAACAGTCACTTGGAAAATTAAGAAAAGAAAACTCTTGAGTCAGATGCAGCTGGGGATTAACATTGAAGCATTTGGATTATGGATTATAATATTGTTGAGACCTAAGGATGCACTTGAGGATGACAACACAAAGGACAAGAGTAATATTGTCATTGTGAGGGGTTGCGCCCCATTGTGAGTGGCTTAGAGGACGGGCCAGGAGGGGGTTTCATCTTTTAAATCAGAAAATTGAATTATGAAACAAAGTGACTAATTAAAAGGGTTGCAGTGACAGTGAGGGCTAAGCCTGTTTGAGGGCTGGCACTTTACCTAAGGCTTTCTTAAATAGATTGGCTGACAAAAGCACCGAGGCTTGTAGTATTTTGTGCGCGTGTGTCTAAAAGAAGACCTTAAGTGGTAGGCTTGTTGTGTCATGACTTGGTCATCGTTTTAGACTCCTTTGTTCAGTTATACGTGTGAGAGGGTTTGCTGAAGGGAGGCTTGATTGAGGTGTAGCCAGGGGCACATAGCCAGGGGTGGGATGGGCATCATAAAAAAATACCAAACAATCTGAAAATTTAGTGAGTTCCAGTGACTCACATTGTGGACAGACCTCCTGATTCCATAAACATTAGGAGACATATCAAGTTCTTGACTCAGGGACAAGATTCAGCTGGAGCTTAAAGCGAAGAAGAAATAAAGAACAATATCTGCCATAAATTTTGGTTTAAGTACACCTTAAATCAGTAAAATAAATAAAGGGGTTAGGGCAGGAATGGGCAACATTTTTTCCCAGGGGGGGCTGCATTATTTTGTTTCCACACACCGGGTAAGTGAGTTGAAACACTGAGATAGGGTACAATGAAAGTAATAACATTTAAAAAATTGTCTAAATGGTGTATCAATATTAAATTAATGTACACAATTAGTAACCTGCATTCACTCAAATGCACAACTCACATATTGGCTAATTCATCCTACATAATGGGCAGATCAAACACCACCACCATCACGGGCAAGTCATTATTAGTAGTCACACATTCCATTAGAAATGCTCCAAAAGCACAAAGTTAAGAGATCCAGTCTGGTAACTCCAAATAATGGAGGTGAGGTGAGTTAGGAGTCCATATTTTGTTTTGCATCAGCACAAGAACTTTGAATGTATCTTATTAAATGGTAAATGGACTGATACTACTCAATTCAACTGAAAACTCAAGTCACTTTCTACTGTAATTCTCATTCACCCAATCGCACACAATCATACAGCGCTTTTTTCAATGTTAGTGCTTTCTAACGTGCGGGCTGGAGTGGTCAGGGATCGATCCAACCTTCCAACTGGTAGATGACCGGCTCTACCACCTTTACACCCGTTGCTGGGTGCGCTGGTGTAACAGTTTACATATTGGAATGGAAATTAATTGGTATGTATACACTGCTTTTCTAGTCTTACTGTCCATTCATATAGCGCCTTACTCTGCATACTTTGAGCCCGTCATCTGCCTTACCTTCATGGCCAATTTAGAATCATCAGTTAACCTAATATGCATGTGTTTTGGACCGTGGTAGGAAGCTGGAGTACCCAAAGGAAACCCACGCTCACAGAACTCACAGAAAGGCTGCAGGAGCATCAAACACAGAACCTTGTTATAGTGATAACCACTGCACCATCATACCGAGTATATTCACCAGGGAACCTTCTTATGCCACGCCCCTGAATGTTACCCCTGAGACAGGATCAGATATTATCTTCTTAATTCTTTGGAATAATGTTGGTCCATATATATTGTGAATTCTTGTTACCACAAAAGGAACCGACACAGGAAGTAAAACATTAAAATTCAAACTGTACTAGGCCCACGTAACCCCCATTATAAGTCATTTTTGGAGTCTTGTTGGAGATGGAAAGCTTCTCATTATTTGGTAGATAAAGTCAACAGTGACCCAAAAATTGGGTCGTCTTTTTTTTCCCAACATCTGTGTTTTATTTCTATCCATAAAAAGGGCTACAGGCTCGAGTACCTGGGAGACCCTTTTTTCAGTGTCTCCCTGAGAAACTGGCCCTAGAAGAGAATCTGTACTGACAGAGGTGTTGGATTGCACTGATTTTGTTAAGAGGAAGGCAGCAGTCCAGCTGAATAATGGCCACTACCTGAACTTTTAACTGACTTTGGTTAGCCAAGTCCAGCATTCAGCCAAGTATTTCTGCACTCTCAGTGTCTCAGTTACTCGGTTTCTTCGGCTCTGTTCTCCTTTTTCCTTTCAATTAGGGCTGCATTAAAAACTTTTCTTAGGTTTACTTCCTCCCTTTAGTTTTCTTCAGCTTCACACCTTCTTGATAGTTGATTCACCACTCCGGACTGAAGTTTCCAAACAATGTTGGATCTGTTGCTATGAAATTATGCACAGACATTCACAGTCCCCTGATGATGAATCTTAAAGTAAACCCATTATGCGTTTCTTATTTTCTAAGATCCCACACACACACACGCACACACACTGTGTAGTATCTGTTACAATGCTGGACACTAATATTAAATATGGCCAAAGTTTTGTACATAAAGACAACCTCTGTGGGGTACAAGCTCAGGTTTCTGAAAAGTTTGGTTTTCTGTACTCGTCGATCTCGCCGATGTCAACGAGAAGGAATGTCCTAATATGGTCATCTCAGGCACATACCTCTGGCTTTGCGCTCAGAAGCCTGACAACTGTTTTATGGCTTGCCGTGAAATTTGCTACAGATATTCAAGTTCCCTTGAGGATAACTCAAAATGACTTTCAGTGAAATAGTTTGACATCTCTGTGGATCCACTGGCCTAGAATTTTGCACAGGTCTCTGAGTTTCCCAGAAAAGAATATACTGTCAATTCCCACGATGTAGACAGACCTGCCATTCTCTTGACATGCACAAAATATTCCCAGTGCTTAAACGCATGCTTTACGCATACAAAATCAAAAAGAAAAAAAAATCTGAGCTTAAGGCGAAATGTATCAACCTAAGTCTAATCTTCTTTCGTGTTCCCCTTTAAGCTTGCCAACAATCTCCAAAGGACGCATACTTTCCCCTGTGAGGCCGATAACCATCTCCCACTGCAAACTTCAGAGCTTTAATGTACGCATGCCTTGTGCTGCTGATGGCTCAGGGAACGTGTAAAATGCCATTTGGCTCGACGTTCACACACAAGCTCCATTTCTAAAACTGTCCCCCCACCGCCGCCGCCGTCGCCTCCCTCAACCCCCCAGCCCTTATCAAAGACTGAGGACAATCAGTGGTTTATCGCTGCTGGAAATGAGTGCAGGAAGCAGATGTTGTTCTGATTAAACACACACACACACACACACACACACACATATATTAACAGACACACTCTGCGCCAAGTGAGCGGCCCTCGCGGCTGCCTCCAGGCCTGAGAGGAGTTGTCCAGAGTCATATCTGCCGAGCATGTGCTGAAAAGCGGACAAACTGCCAACAGACGGGCCGTAGTTAAGAATCTGCTTGATGTGCTACCTTGGCCTGCTCCTTCTGCTACATAAGCCATCTATTACAGGCAATCATGTAATGTTGTGTTCAATGTGTGATAGCTAGGTTATCAACTCTCCTTTACGGGCATAATGGCTTTAACAACAGATCAAAGCACTTTCATGTACGCACGCGCATGAATGAGAGGCACAAAGATCATCATGTACTTTCTACTTTAATAAGAATGCACTTTGGCACCCCATTATTTTCTTCACTTTAGGCTATTATTTTACAAACTAGATATAAAAGGACATAAATAAATGACATAAGTTACATGTACCTAGAGCTCCTCGACCAAAACAAAAACAAGGCAAAAAAAAAAAAAAAATTAAAAATCATGACCATGCCCCCCCCCCCCAAAAAAAAGTACAAAAAAAAGACTGAATGTTGAATGTTAGATCTACATGGCTAGATCATATGGCATCGGAAGGCATACAATGACAAACATTAATTCTTGCTTTTTGTTGTTGTTTTTTTTTGTAATTTTTCAAATCATTTGACATTTAAGTAAAGGAAAAAAGTATTTTACAGTACATTCTAGTTTCCTTCTCTTTCCCAGCATATCTTGCATATTTCCAAACAGGTCCTTTTGCCCACAGATAACCCCTCCCTCCAAAAAAAAAACAAAAAAAACAACACATTGCCAACAAAAAGGAAAGAGCAGTAGAGCTGTATTAAGGACGGAGGTGTTTTTGTATTATATGAAGCGTCACTTACGAGTCCAAAAAATTCACATAAGTATAGTTTAAAGAGATAAATGAACAAAACATAGTCCAATGAGTTAAACCTGTAGCTGTATGGTGTGTTCTGGGAAAAAAAACATTTAAGAAAATAACCACCAACGGTTTTCCCTCCTTAGACACCATCTTCCTCACTTTTCAGATCCCTCGCTTCTTTAAAGGTGTGTCGTTTTAATCTGCCCCCGCATCCACGTCGAGAAGACCGTGCCAACATTTTCTCCTTGACTTGTCACGAGCTCAGAGAGTCCAAACTCCAGATTGATGCGTCTGTATGCACGGGAGACCGTTAGTCACAAGTAGGCGCGTCTCCGTGTGTCCATTTGCAAGCCGCTGTCACTGCCGAAGCAGAAACGGGGTTGCATTCCAGAAAAGCTGTTTGATAAATGCTGTTGCTGAGTAGAGTCTGCACAACATGAGCAACACACCTTACAATGTTTTTCTGTTTTTTTTGTTTTTTGTTTTTTTTTAGACACAAAAAAGCAAAAAAAAAAAAAAAAAGTCCAGGATTTTTATTTTTTTTAATATCAAAAACTATACAACTCTGTTATGTCCTCCTCCGCAGTGGCATGAAAACAGACACAATTACTGATAGTACTTCAAAGACGTTGCCACTCATAGAGATGCACACACCCACGTGCACACTCATCGCATTCGCACGCTCAAATAAAACTCTTGTTACTTTACATGCAAACAGAACAAAGCAATAATTAAAAAAAAAAAAAAAAATCACAAAATAAAACAAAACTTTCAGGAAAAACAAAAAAGTAGATCGGCTGGAGCGGGGCGTCTCGATTATTTTACATTCTTCCTCTGTTCTCTTTTTGATGCTGCTAAATTCATTCATAGTAATTCCAGCGCACGGCTGGATGGCCACAACTTTGTCAAGTTGACGCGTTGTGACGGGTGTCCCAGACGTTTGGGGGGGGGGGGGGGGATACATTTGTCATCTCAGTGTCGGTGAGGAGTGGAAGGGTAACCAGGAGGAGGAAGACAAAGAGGAATAGCGGGAAGAAATCCAGTCGTGGCGAGCGAGCAAGGCCGGGATCCTGTTTATGATGGACGGCAGCAGCTGGGGAGGAAAAAAAAAAAAAAGAGGAGGGGGAATGAGAGGCTGCATCAGTCATGGTGGTTTAGAACATAAACAATTTCTGCTTGGCATCCAGTTCTGACCAACAACGCTGCTCCGCAGCTCCGGCTCGATGGAACATTCGACTCATCTGCTAAACAAAACCGAGTGCCAAAGCCAGAGGGTCCGGAGTCTGCGAGCTGCTGTCCTGAGGGGGGCAAAATATGGATTTCGCGGCAAGAAGTGCATAAACTTCTGTGTGCCACATGTTGTTCTGTGTACATAATATTTGAAACATGCTCTCGACCTATTGGCGCACATCTAAAGCTCAACAATAGCTGTACAGTGAATGCTAACGCACCAGGATTGTTTGCAGACTGGTATTAATCCTTTGTGAAGTTCTCAACATTTCTTGGGCAGGAAGTTATTTAACAGCTTTGTTACAGGACCTAAAAGATTCTTAAAAAATGATTTTGTGTACATCTTTTGGTACGTGATTTAATAACAAAAGAAACACACATTGATATAATAGACTAAGAAATCGAAACAGCTCCCAGTGTAACAAAATACAGATTGACTATAGAGCTAAACTGCTGATTAATCATCTGACCAATCAACTTCAAGCCAGTTCAAAATGTCATATATGAGAAAAATATTTTTGCATGTTTAGAAAAAACAATGTGAATACAGCCACTTGAGCTTTAGGAAGTTCTAACAGAATTCTTCACAATTGTAAAGAAAAAAATTCAAAGATTAATTGCAGATGAAGTTTGATGGCAATTAACCAAATGTTCAAACCCTCCGCTTTTTATTGCAGGGTTGTTGGGAGGTTCCTGGTGACCAATGATACTTGATTCTTTCAGCTACTTCCTTATTTGCAAGGAGTCGCCACAGCAGACGAATCAGATGTTTACACCGGCTGCCCTTCCTGATGCAACCCTCCCAGGGATTTGTGTCTCCTCCCGGTCTCGAACCGGCGATCTTTTCTGTGTCTAGCAACTAAAACTTATTTTAAATGCCACAGGAAAGTGTAGCACTTGACTTTTTTCCAGGTTAAGATCCTTTTCAGAAAGTGGATACTTTTTACTCCACTTAAGCAGCTATATGACAGTTTAAACTGACACTGCCTACATACAAACATTCAAATTCTAGATCCAGTTTGCACACTTGCTCACAGAACAACACAGCAGTGTAGCATCTGGGGAATCACCACAACATCTTAGAACCAACAGTTAACTGGCACTGTACGGAAATAAATTATCAATAATTACTTTTAACGACTAATTTATCTGTTGCCGATGAGAATGAGCGACTCGATATCCATATGCTTTACACCGTATTAGTTTTAGCTGGTTTCCCAGGACCTGACTGGTATCTGTGTCCAGTAAATCAGCACTGCACAAATTAAACTTCCTGTGTGACGGGAGAAAAGGCTTGAATTTGCTGCGTAAGCTTAACCCTCGCTTTATTATCTTGTGGGCAAGTGTTCGTTTTTGTGCATGAATTATGATCTTCAAATTATTTGAAAAAAGTAACATAAATCTGGCCAGGGGTTAACCAACGCGAGAGAACAGTATGTAGCATCTGATATGCCAAAATTAATTAAGACCCTGTGTTAAGACCCTCTGGTACCATGACAACGTGCTGGTGTGTTGGCTCAGAAGAAAGTTAACACCCAAGAGCACCTTCTCTTCATTCTTGGAAAGTGCCTCGGAGCTCTGCTGGGCTCCGTTAGGCTCAATGGGAGTCAGCCGCTGATAAATTTTTCTCATTAATATGCCAGAGGCATCAGGCCCGCAGACTGATCACAGACCAGTGGCTATTGATCTGCTCTGGCTGCCTGAGGTGGCGCAACCTGCTTGTTAATTAACACGGCTTCTAGAGCTGAGGGGCCAGTGATGGGGGGGTTTAATGACTCTTACAGGCACTCTGTGTTTATATTAGAAGCACACTTCAATAATAAAGGGAGGTTTAATCCAATGTCTGTATATTTTGTTTCTGTCATAGCTGTTTCTTTGCTTAGTCTTGGTAACAGAATGAAAACAGAAGGCTGTTAACACTCACCTTGATGACAGTTTGAATAATCCTCCACGTATTTATTGATTTATTTTCTGACGCTGATGCTGATGGCTCCTTTTGCATCCCCGATGCCCGCGTGTCCAATTACATCTCGGTAAATTCCTTCATCTCGCATTCTGTTTATAAAACCAAATCGTCTGGTCCAAACAGGTGTCCGTCAAATGTGGCGTGGAAGAGTCGGTGGGTCCTGCAGTAGTGAGGGGGGGGGGGTTGGAGCGTCACTGAGCTTCAGACACAATTCATTCTCATCACCATCCGTTACTAATTCACTGCCGCTTCTGTTGTTTCCTCTCCGCTTGGAATTAAAGCAGATGGATGTTGTTTATGTATGAATATCTGTGTGTGTGTGTGTGTGTGTGTGTGTGTGTGTGTGTGTGTGTGTGTGTGTGTGTGTGTGTGTGTGTGTG
>JAVDPK010000273.1:805411-866515 GCA_034780415.1 Cichlasoma orientale | reverse complement strand
GTGTGTGTGTGTGTGTGTGTGTGTGTGTGTGTGTGTGTGTGTGTGTGTGTGTGTGTGTGTGTGTGTGTGTGTGGCAGTTGGAGGGCTTATTGCTGGCGTCATTGCTCTGATATTGGTCTTGTATTAATTTGATCTTTCACAGAGATAGATTGTCCTAATGTCGGACATTAAAAATTCACATTTGCAAACCCGATGCATTTTGCAACACTATCTGAACGATAACAAGCAAGCTATTAGGCAGCGTATCATCAACCAAAGGCAGTCTTCCTTCATCTGAGAATTTGTCACTGTACCAGGTGCTGTTTGTGCATCTAATAGATGGCATGCCTTCCAGCAGTGCAGTGAATTCAAATCCACTTCCTTCAGTAGTTGAGTCCAGCTGAGGCTGTCTCTGCCTGCTCTGTCCTAGTTAGCTTCTTGATTTTTTTTTATTTTTTTTGTTAAACCAACAAGCCTGACTGTGGATTTTCTTCAGTGGTTCAGTTTTCTGTAACATTTTACAGACATAGATGTCAGGTTCACAGATTGTGTATATATACTGTAAAAGATGGATGTAGCCACAGGGTGTCACTCATTAGTTCTTGAACAAACTTGCTCTGCAAGCTGCATATTTAAACTGTGCAAGTGCAATGAACAGACACCATCATAGACTGCTAATTAGTCATAGACTAAGAAAATACTAGAATTCCACTCACCAAAATGGGATGCAGACTTCTTGAATGGTCTGTACCACACAGCAGGCCATTTTATTGGTCAGATAATTCCAATAAAATTTTCCAAGAGGCACCAACTCCACCTGCATAGTCTACAGTTCAGGGACTAGAATTAGCTCAGGTGAAGGTTAGCTGACAGCAATCAGTTACAATTGTCTCATTTGGCACACCTGTCAGCCCCCAACTTTAAATTTTCACGTTCTCTAAATGAATGACTTTAATACCTTAATAATGATTCACCTTCAACTTGGGTCGCTTTCTCTTTTGTCGTGGCTTCTTAGCCGGGTCATGGTAAAGTGGGGGCTTGTCCCACTCAATTCAGTTCAGTTCAATTCTATTTTATTTATATAGCACTAAATCACAACAGCCACCTCATTATGTTGCATGGTAAAGACCCTACAATAATTACAGCGAAATCCCAACAGCCACTCGTTCTAGTCCCCATCAGTACTCTAGCTGCAGCGTTTTGGATCAGCTGAAGGCTTTTCAGGGAGCTTTTAGGACAGCCTGATAATAATGAATTACAATAGTCCAGCCTAGAAGCAATAAATGCATCAATTAGCTTTTCAGCATCACTCTGAGAAAGGATGTTTCTAATTTTTGAAATATTGCGCAAATGTAAAAAGGCAGTTCTACATATCAACATATCCTGGTCAAAAATGACTCCAAGATTTCTCACAGTGTTACTGGAGGCCATGGTAACAAGGTTGGCAATATGCAACATAGATTTCAGATCACAAACAGAACACATACAATAAAATTGCTATCCATATATACCAGCTTTGTCAGTATCTGGAGACTACTACCTAAATTTAGCCCAATGTTGCTGTCACTCTCAATAGTCAGCAGTAGGTACTCTCACTGCAGTAATGGTTTCTACCTATAAAAAACAAAGACAAAATGGCAATGAAAACAAAGAAAAACCCCACATGGACAAGAGGTCACAGAAATTGAGGCAGATTAATTTGGGACCTCTGCATAAAGGTCAGTCTCTCATTCTCAACGCTGTCTCAGTGAGTCAGTCATGGATCATCTTCTCTGTTCAACCGCGTTCTCTGCTTGCCTCTACTGCTGTCACTGCGTATCAGCTTTGTCTTAATACTAACGTGTCTCTTCACCATTCTTGATTTTGCTCAAAAGAGAGAGACGGAAAGAAACAAAGAATGGAGGATGAGGAATGCAGTACCAGTGCCAAAAATCCCAATAGCTTCCAGGTAAATGCTAAATATCCATCTTTTATTATAATATGGCCCAAAAAAAAAGAAGGAGAAAGTCAAAAGGCCAAGCTTATTTTATGAAAAATATTCTGCCTTTGAAAAACTCGTACAGACTGTGCAGGTATACTGAAGTGAAAGAGAGAATGTAACCAAACCAAAATCCCACTGTTACGAAACAAAAAGGCATAACTTGGACAATAACAGCAGTTTTCACATAATTTTCACAGCTGAACTGCACCTTTTAAGGTTCCTTGATTTACAGAGAGCATTAAAAACAGGCAGTTCAGTCGACTGATTGCGTAATTATCTGCTGCCTTTAATAAATCAGATGCTAATTACACAGAGATTGCTGCTGCAAACAGAATTAATGCTTCCTGGTATGAGCCTTGCACATCCATCAATCAGAGCACCCATCCTTCAGTCGGCACGATCGTCTCACCAACACCCATAACACAAGTATGCATACCGCCTTCTCACCTCACTGCACTTTGCTGCGCAGATGGTTTAAATTATGTGTCCGTAGCCATGACAGCTATGGTTTTGGATTTCCTGCCCATATGTATGTCCATACTTTTCAATACTCTTTGGCTTAGTCTTTGCCTGAGGGTAAGGGTCATGCAATGGTATACTGTACGGTGGTCACTGAGAATTCTAAAGTCTGATTGGCTGGGAGGTTGGTTTAACTTTTAATGACCTGACAGTCAAAGTGTGCACCTTTTACGATTGCGTTTGTACATAAAGCACCAATTAAAGCTTTGGGGATACAGGAAATCAATAGTTAAATGAAGAGCCTACATAATCTTTTTAGGTATGAGATGTCAGAAAATGAATATTACAGTACAATATATGACTATAGAAAGTGGTCTACACAGTTGTGTATGTGGTGACTGAAGGGGTTAAATGAAGGCATCAGCAGCTGTGTAAAAATAACATTTGTGAGGCTTAGCTAAAACTCACGGATGATCGGTGATATTTGTGTAACTATGAACAAATTTAATCCAAACCGTCATGGCCAGGGCAGGCTGGGTTATCGTCTGCTTTCGGTTTCTTTGTTTTTCCTTAATGAAGTTTCAGGTGGAATGTGGCTCCGCCCCAGGGGCACAGTACTCCCTGTGGGCTTGTTTTTCTCACACCTTCTCACGCTCTGAATCAGCGAAATCAAACTGAGAGTATTTGAAGGCTGGATCTCTGCCATATTGTCTTCACTTCAGTAGTATTAATCAGGTTTTCCTCATTTAAAACCTGTATTCCTGTTCCCCGTTTACTTACCTTGTCGCTCTGCCTGCTTTCTAATGTCCTGTCTTATAACTCCTTAAAATATGACACTTAAGCAATATTTGTGCATGTTTTCAACAGTTTCTCATTTAATGGATTTCAGGTTGTCTTTGAAGGTCACATGACCCAGCCAGCTGGTTTTCATCAGGGGCTGATTACTTATAGTTTATTTAAAGCAGACCTGGCCACACTTTCTCTGGCTGTCACTCTCTCTCACCCTCACGTGTTTTCTCTGCATGGCTGTTTGTCAGCATCTCAGTTAGCAGACTTTCAGTAGTATACTGTGTACACTGACAGATTGCAGTAACAGCTGCTGCATTTTGTGGACATTTAAACAAACAGTTAATATTTGATTATAAGACCATTTACTAATTGCAGACCCTTCCATTAACAAAAAAAAATTAAGAGTAATAATAAAAACTTGCATTTAGTAAAAAGTGGATTTTAAATATTCGTATTAGTCATCCTCTCCAGTAAGACCCAAATATATTTGGCGAGTCTCCTCACAATGACGCTTCATCAGTTTATTTAACAGGCTATGTTATCCATTTCAACCATGATATGTGCAGTGGTAATGGCAGATCTGTTATCTCTGCTGGCCATTAGCCTTTGTGTGTGAAGTCATTAGAGGATGTAATTAAGCCCCATTGTTCTAGAGATGGGTCGTTAACAAATGAGTCTAAGACTTATAGTTATAGTAGCATCGACTTCATTGCCCTGCTTATGATGGTGACCCACAAGCAGTGGGAAGTTAAACAAGTTTTTCTTTGTAAAGCTGCATTCAGAGTGAAGTATTTCTGTGATATTAAGAGTTCTGTTTTCATGATCACCTTAAAAATGCACAAACATTCAGTTTAAAGTGTTTCTGCTGATTTTGTGAATCACACATATGGAAAACAATAATAATATGCCATTACAGGACAGGTGTGTACTTATTCATATCAGTGTAACTTAAGGATGTGAGGGTGCAGAAAGTGTATCATTATTGATGGTTTACATTTTACACCAAGATGATCACTAGGACTCCAACCATCCACATAAATAAACACCTTTATTTCATACAGGGGAAATTTGAGAGTTTGCTGTGTTGCACTAATTCGTAGGAGCCATCTGTTTGTTTCCACTGTATCTGGATGATAAATCATTGATATCCCCATTGAAATCCTTCTGCTGCAGGAATGTAATAAAACCCCAATATGAGCTGAAGCTGAGTATTTGTACAAGGAGCCACTGCTTGTCAAACAGCTCCCTGAAGTGACACTTGGTGAGATACATGAAGACAGGTCAGTCAGCTGTTACTGCTTCTACCAGAAAGTTTTGGTTGATTTTATTAGCTAGAACTCCCCAAATTGCCCATTAGCATGCTAACATTGCTAAGTTGCTAAAAGCTTAATGAATTTTATTACGAGTTGACTCACAGGATACTTTTTATAACAACAATATTAATGTTGAAGCACAGGGAGGACAATAAGTCATCCCAAATAAAAAAAACTTTAGGTTTTTGATTTGGGAATAATTCACGCCTGAATTATTGACGTTATGTTCTGTTATAATTGCAAGTCTTTAGAATGGATGGGCGACATTATGAAAAACAAATTAATTATTCCAGCACAGCCCCACCTCTAAAAATCCCTTGAGGGCAAAACATCAATTAGAAAGGATTGTTTATTGTTAATGTTTGATGAACTCAATAACAATTCAAACAGAAACGACTGAACTCCCTTCTATTTGTGTTTGTTTGTCAGATAATTCCAGCCCACCTGATTTCCATATTAATGCATTTCCTGCACAATTAGTTGGTTTTTTTTTTTTAACAGGGTTTTTTTTTTGGTGTGTGATCCTATAATACAAATTCTATTCTATGAGTCAATATATTTCCTCTGTCATGATTATTTTTTTTTCCTACTTTTGAATTTGGCAATACCTGGACCCTGCAGAGGCTGGACAGAGATGTCTTTGAATTCAGCCCTCTGTAGGCCGATAATTACCTCGCCCACTGATAGGTGGAGGGAGGTTATGTTTTCGGTCTCGTTGGTGTGTCTGTCTGTCTGTTTGCAGGGTAACTCAGAAAAGTATGAACAAATTTCAATGAAAATTTCTGGAGTTGGTGGAGTAGGTACAAGGAAAAATTGATTAAATTTTGGTGGTGATCTGGATCACAATCTGGATCCAGGAAATTTTAAAAGGCTTCGTTACCATTGTGAGATAGGGTCAATATTCGCATACTAGACATGATTACTCATTCAAGTTTGTTCATGATGAAAGGAGGATTCTGGATCTGATGATCCAGAATGCTGAAAATTATTTATGATGGAGTATGACAACACTGGGTAGTATGTATTGCAGCGTAGAATCGGCACATAGAAAATTTGGGGTGTGGTGCGCTCTACTGAGTGCCCTTCTAGATTTTTTATTTATTTATCTGTCTGTCTGTTAGCAATATTTATTCAAAGTTTTGAACCAAGATTGATGAAACTTTGATTGATGAAATTTGGTGTTCAAGTATAAACAATTACTGTTGATAATTCATTTTCCTTTTAAAGTTAAACAATCCTTTAAAATTGTTATACTCACAATGATGCAAAGTGAGCTACAAACCCTACACAAAAATCACGTACACATACAGTTCATGTTCAATTTTTTTTTTCATTTAGTTTTTTTAGAGGATTCTATTAGGTTACATAAACTGAATAAAAAATATATCCATTGCAGACTCTTTATGCCATTATCTGCTCATGTGGATCAAATTTTTTTAATAAAAATATAAAATCATATTTTACGGTTTTTAAAAGTCAACAACCTACATGCTCTTTGTGATCTAACAATTTATGATGGAGTATGACAACACTGGGTGGTAGCTATTGCAGTGTAGTATTGACACATACCCATGTGCAAACATACATGGAAATACAGTATCCGGTACCACAAGGCAAAAGAGTTTGTGCAATTCTAACAAGTCAATATTTGGTATGATCGCCTTTATTCTTCACCGTAGCGTGAACTCTCTCAGGCAGCTCTTGTGATTTTTTAAAGTAGTCTTCAGGAATAGTTCTTCTTGAAGGACATTCCAAAGCTCTTCTTTCGATGTTATCGATGCTTTTGGTGTTTTTCTCATTTAAGATGATCGCACACATTGACAGCGAGTTGGGATTTTTTTAATATTAGAAAAACTTTGATGACCTTGACCTTTGACCTTGAAAATGAAATCAGATGTTCTTGGGTCCCTAAGGAATATTTCCACATAGTTTCATCAATTTAGATTCAAAATGTTATATTGCTATCAGACAGACAAAAAATTTATTGCCTCACCTTACCCCATTTCCCGTTTTCCTAGGAAAACATAAATAAATGATGGGTAGTTAAAGACTTTTGCACAGTACTATATATGGAGTGAACTATGGAAATTAAAATTCATTAGGCCAACTTAATTCATTTCTTTTTTTTAGGATAAATATATGGAGCCCTGCGACAGGCTGGTGACCTGTCTCGACCTGTCTCGCCCTAGGACAGTTGGGATAAGCTCCAGCCCCCCTGCAACCCTGAAAAAGGATAAGCGGAAGAAAATGCATGGATAGATGTAAATATCACTGGTACATGTAACATTTTTAGTTCTGGTGAATTCAAGCTCTTTACCTAATTTGAATGGGTGGATTTCCCAAAGTTGGAGCCAAAGCATTAAGTCCATCCTGTAGTTCTTCACTGAGTCCTCGCCCTGTTTAGAACAGAGCTCCACATAGTCTCTTTTTGGCTCTCGGTAATACCAATATTTAAATGTAACAGAGTTTAATACGGAGCATCAGAAGGAAGGAAAGCATATTTGCCCAATATAAGACAGCCTATTACTATCACAAATGTATTAAAGTTACTTTTTACAGTGAAGAGAATTGTTTGTAGTGTCAAGACTGAGCTATGAAGCTGAAGAAAAGTCAAATTTCTTTATTTGACTTATAAATAAATGACATTTCCTAGCACTTTTTAACCAGAGTTCAGCCTTATATAAAAACGCATCGAGTCACCTCCGGGTGCCTGAAAAAAAATCAGTTAAAAGTCATATTATCTCTGCCAATAATTTTGATGTTTTGATGTGTTTTATATTCTACCAAGCCCAAAGCAGAATATGCATGCACGTACAGTCGCACTGTGCAATCCAAGCGCTCTCTGTCTCGCATGCCCTTTTGAAATTCCTCCAGGCTAACAGCTTCCCAGTTAAAGTGTCATCGTATATGACTCCAGCTGCATGTATTTGCATGTAAAACGCGTGTGTCAGCAGTTCATTTTGTGTTGATAGCTTTTCCTGGTTGATTGACTGGTCATCTGGGTAGATTACATGTCTGATCTCTGTGTTAGTTCTTACTGGTGTCTCATTGCTCTAACAACTGACAGATTTGGTGTGGTGTTTATAGATTTATCCTTGCAGCGGCTGGGTATGCAGATGGGGAGGATTGACCTGCTGCGACCTTGGAAGAATGCCCTGGCGGAGGACGACGGCGACCTCGGGTTGGGCAGGACGTGCTGCAATGCAGCAGAGCAGATCAGGGCACTGCATGCTCTCACCCACACACTTACGCAAACACATAACCTGCAGCTTTATATCATGAAACAGGAACACATACGCTGATGCACACAAATCAATATAAGCACATACACTTTTTTTTCCATGGGTGTGTCCAAATCAACCTGCTGCCGACTGGCTCGCTGAAATGCGCACACCTCATACGTGACGGTGTTTGGAACAGCACAGACATTCACACACGTACACTGAGACGGGATGTTTATGTATTTGTCTGCACTGTATGTTTTTCCCCTGCGCTGCAACCACACTTACTGTGTGAGGCAGTCACTCAGTTCCATCAGACACTATAGATCCTTCAGTCTCCCTAGCAGGGCTTCCCATATGCAGCAGTGTGAAGACAGTGGAAGACAGACCCTCATTAAAGAGATTTTCTGGGGCATATTAGTAAACCCTAATGACTCTGAGCAATCATATCAAACCAGATCAACGTCAATTATTTTCACTATTAGGGTAGTGCATAGCTCAACCCAGTGGAAGCCTAATACACAACTGCATTTATGACCATCCCTGACCTTACTTGACCTTGACTTGGATGTATAATTCCAACACGAATAATAAATTTGGTAATACTTGATCCTGATCCTCCTAACTACCTCGTTTTCTTCTCTTGAACTGATGTTTGCTAAAATGCAGAGATGTCTTTTAAACATTTTTTTTTTTGTAACTCAGTATTAAAGATTTACATATTAAGTTAAAACCAGTGTTTTTCAGCTGAGTGTCAAAGACACCAGCGTGTGTCACCCGTATCCTTTTACCAAATCGTAAACACAGACCCCCACGCAGCTGTGCTGGAAATTCTTAGTAGTGCAGCAGATGTTGCAGGATGTGAGGAAAGGTTGTAGCTGCAGAGGAAGGAAGAACTAACTGCAACAGTGATTCAATAGGAAATTCTTTCCATTTTTACACTATTGTATACCATCTGACAGAATGGGATGTGGCTACATTTCAGGGTGTTATATTTAACAGTTGATTGCCTGAAAGTGCTTGTGGTATTACAAGTGACAGATTACTTTGAACCCACATGTCTTGTAATAGTGCTCTTCATTTAACTATTGATTTCCAACAACTGTGAAGCAGCTTATACCCCAACCTGACCTTTAACTGCAATATCAAAGCTCACGGTACACTCACACAATCACCTTGGAGTGATTTCAGCACACAAATAAAGCTTAAGCAAACAATGCACTTTTAGATAAAGAAGTCTATTTATTATTTGATATACTATATCATATGCATTTTCATATAATAGTTCTAATACCAGTAAGTCAAAAATAATAGTCATATTATATTTATATAGAGATATATATATAGAAAACTAATCCAATAATCTACTTTTTACTTGGACTTTACTTCCTTGTAAAAAAAACAACATGGAGAAATGTATAATCTTCTCCCCAGCTTAAATATAGGCGCTTTGAGGGAGCAAAGAAGATAATACAAAAAGAAAAATTACACCTGAACATTGCATCTCATAGAATAAGAACATCTGTCAGCAGCTAGTAATGTTGACCATCTTGGTTTAAGACACAGGAAGAGGATGTTTTTTTCTTTTTCTTTGCTAGAACATGTGACATATACGACTTTGTTTTCTTTTTACGTTCAGCTGAAATGGCGGGAAAAGTTCAGAATTTTTAGTAGGATGAGAGAGGAGACGATGGCAATCGTGATCATCTGGATTTGTAGATTGAGAAACAGCACGTTAGATCACACCAGTCTCATTACACACACTGAAGATCACTTCTAAGGAGAGGAGGGAGAGAGAGCAGAAAAAATGGGAGAAACGGCAGAGTGTAGGAAAATAAGGTTTTTAACAGCAGGACACAGAAAGGGTTTATGTGCTTCTCCACCAATGATCTGCATTTGTAAACAGAGGGTAGCAGCACAAACAGTGCAAAGTCCTTTTCATCGCCTCACGCCAACCCCCAGCCTCTTTCCCTTTCTCTCTGGGTGCTCTCCAGGAGGTAGCCATGTCTCAGTTGGCAGGGAGAGATATCCACTTGGATCCATTTAGCTGCGGCAGTCGTGACAAGTTTTACCAACTACACTGATATCATTCAAGAAAAAAAAAAAAAACTCCCACCCCGTTTGCTCAAACTCTCGATATGTAGAAATGAAAACGTGGAGGCAGGCTGTTTAACGGCTGTGGGAAATGGATGAGGCCATGGACTACAGACCATCCGGAGCTGTGGAAGGTGGCATCCAGGGGCGCTTGTGTCCATCAAGGCCTGAGATGCAGGAGGGCTGTCTCACTGCAACCCCTCCTCCCTTTGAGAGGCGTGGGTCGCGAAGTTGGGGTCAAGAGGAAGCATCGAAGCTGCACAGGAAAAGACAGATGAGGTCATTAGAATTAACTTTAAACTAAAACCAGGTCTGAAAAAATATTTTATTAAACTGAGCTGCATTTTAGAACAAATAAAAACTGAAACAATGTTTGCAAAAGCTGCTAAAATCTCCTTTTAAATAACCTCAGGAAATGTCTTTAGTTTTAGTCTATAACTTTTGTCAAATCTGTTAAAACAACAAGCGTGAGGAGTCAGGAAATATATACAGCATACTTCTTTTCAGTGGTGCTGCAGGAGGTTCATTTGCTTCAGAAAAAGGGATATTTTAAGTGGCAGAGGATACTGTTTCACTAATCTAAAGCTTGGCCACTGCAGTGTGTGTGTAATTCAAAGTCCTGCGCACTGTGCAGCTCACTGATTAAGACTTTGAATTAAAACTTAGGATATACAGCTTTTAAATGCTAAACGGGAGTGGTGACAGATATGTTGCTATGCTAATTATTTAGATATTAGACATTTTTCCCATCACGGTAGGAAAAACAGAGATGTTGCTAATAATAACAATAATGATGGCTAAATTCTGAGTGTCCCAGTAAGCCACGGCAGAGTGTCAGTGAGCCAGAATGAACACAATTGGACATTGAACATAAATAGATTGTAGCTGCATAAGTCTGTTGAGAGAGAGAGAGAGAGAGAGCAAGTTTGAGTGAGAAAGATGTTCATCTCTGCAGGTTTTTGTGTTGCTTATCAGTGACAGATCCCTTTGTTCCTGCCTGCGTGTGTCTCCACCTCAGCCGAGAGCCGAGGGATGACCACAAGGCCTGACTGCAGTCCGCATTGTTAACACATCCTTGTTTCTTTTCTCTGAGCTTGCAAATCATCTACTGACATAAAGTACACTATTCTTTTCTTCACCTGAGTCACTGATATTTTTGTAGCAGATGAATGGGACTGGGCTCAGGCGTGGAACGAGAGATGGACTGAAAATACTAATGTGAAAGAAAAAAGGAAAACACTCGTTAATGCGCATGTTTGAGAAGTCCGCTATGTGTGGGAGAATAAGCATGCATGTGGCTTGTAATTACAGTATGTGTGGTTGCGTGTGGGTGTGCTATACAACGGCAAGAGTAGCCAAGGGGGTCCCCAACTGTCCTCTAGGGGGAGGTATGCCTTGTCTTGCAGTCATTAAATATTAACACAGCCATCTCAGCCTCCCGCTGGCCCTGACTGAAGATGTAGGCTGGCATACGGGGACAGAAGAGGGTCACCTCTAACTCTGTAGTCCCACTGTAAACCCACTGTGATTACACCTGGGCCGGATCAAGCATGCCAACACATTACTCATCTGGCGGCAGTGCGCCGAACTAAGTCACGAAATGACCCAGCAATGACGCACGATCACAACAGAATGTATTTTTGCTGATCACTCACTGATTAGCAAGAGAATAAAGTGCAAAGAGTTTTGTATTTCAAATACTCCTGACTGAAAGATTTAATTATTTATTAATGTAAATCCTTCTAATGCAAATCCCTTCAACCCACTAAATAGGTTTCAAGACGCGAGCTAAAGGAAGCGCACTGTAAAGCAAAATAGAATAATGGGAGCTAATTACAGGATTATGGGCCCTTGTGGAAAGAACAGACAATGACCTTCATTAGTCGTTCTTCTTTCAGAGATTCTAATTAACACACAAAAAAAAAGCTTTATGAAAAAGAAACAAGGTGGAGAGGGATTCTTACCTGTCCCATAGCTTGACATTTCTACAGTTGTTGGTGCAGCAGCCGGCTGATATCAAAGCTGTGACACACAGAGAGGAGAGGAAAGAGACAGAGGAAGAAACCTGAATGTGTTGTTTTGACAAGAGTGGATTTTCTCATTAATCTAATGATTTAGAGCTGATGTCTGTCTGGTTAGACTGCCAAAGCACGGAAACACGACTAATAAATAAAACATGTTAATGGAGCAGCAGCTTTTGTTATCGGCTAAATTATGTGACAGAAATTGAACTGGGAAAGCAGCAAGTTTGTTATTAGAACAGAGGTGCCAATTACCACACACACCACACACAGTGACTGAACAGAAAGAGACAGAAACTCAAAGGCAGAGCTTGACATTTTAGAAAATAACATAATTCACTTTTTTTTTTTTCCTTTGGCTGAAAGTTGGATCAAAAGACTGGATCTATTGTTTTGTCTAAATTGGAGAATTTACAGCAGGGATGCAATTATCTTAGCTTAGAAAAGACTGGAAGCGAGGACAAACAGCTAGCTGGGCTCGGTCTAAAGCCTGTTTCTTTAAGAGGTGCAACTACCTCTTGTTGCCCTAAACTGCAAAAAAGGAAATTTAAGAAACTTGTAATATCATACTTTAAGGAGATTAAATCTTTTTCCTCATCAAGCGTAGGTAATCTTTTCAAGCACAAAATGCACCTGTGTTATTAGACTTGCTTCAAGGTGAGTGGTCATGATTTGGATTAGTGAGGTATTCAATCAGTTTTTCAGCTCAAGTTCACAAGAAACAAGTCTGACTGGTGGATTGCACCTCACAACTGAGGCGCACAGTGCACGCTCGACATCTCTGATTAGACCACATAAGACAAGATCCAAATGAGATATTATTTGTTGCGTGACCTATTTTAAGAGGGAGCAGCATGGAGACAGTGACTGTTTAAATAATATTCTGCCTGAAGGTTTTATTTTGTAAACCAAGAAAATGAACAGTGATTTTGGACAGTGTATAATGGACTTGCCCGTATAAAACATTTCATTTACCCCTACAAAATCTCAATAAGTACCATAAAGATAACTTCTTAACTGAGACTTGAGCTCGAGCTTGAAAAAAAAAGGTGACTGGATTTATTAATCTTTTAAACGACATTTCACCTTTTATCCAAGAGGCTGCTTCAGTTCTAAAACCAAAAGGTGTTTAAACCCTAGTGGGGGTTGTCATCTTTGGAGGTGGTCGTTGAACTGAGGCAACTTTGAAGGCAAATATTTGGGCTTTAAGCCTCTGTAACTTTAATTTCCAACACTTCAGTGCTTACTTGAGGTTAAACAGGCTTATGTTAAAGCGTTTTGGGGGGGGGGTTTCTTTTTGAGTTTTTGAGTAATGGCTGCATATATACTAATTTAGCATAATTTTTGCTTGCACCATCTCCAGATTGTGTACTATCTGCAGCTGTAGTACAAATAAAAATGTTGCACCTTCACGGTGGAACAAACTATTGCAATCAACTTCACTTTCCTTAAACACAAGGCAGGCTCTTGACTTCATCTTGACCTCCCTGTGCAGAGGCTGCTTTATTTCTGCACAGGACACTATGTTTCCTTTCATACTTCAACGGCAGTTCTGATCGCAACTTGCAGGAGTAAAGCAGTGCAATAATGTTTTTTTAGCAGACCAAACTTTAAAAAAAAAATGTTACCCCTCTTTACCTCTTTTGCCCTTCAAAATTCTTTTACCCTTGCTCCCTTGCTTGATATCTCTATCTCTTTCTCTCCCAGCCAGCGGTTTCTTCCTCCCCATGAGTCCATAATCATGTTTTCAGCACATTTCCTCTCCTTGGCACTCTAACATCTCACATTAAAGATTTATAATGCTCTTGTGACCGCCAAGTTGTGCAAAAGATTCCAGTAGCCACTTTCGCTATGTTCCCTGCCCCTTCCCTCAGTGTGGTCATCGGGGAATGAGGCAAGATAACACAAAGATATGAAAACTCCTTTAAAGTGTTTGGTAGATGCAGCAGTGGGCTGGAGGGTATTTTCACTTGGAGGTCAGCGTGTGTGGAATGGAGCTGATTTCACGGCTAAAGCGCTCAGACACGTTAGGGTAAAAAAGACCCTATCACACGCACTCGTTTTCTACTACCACATATACACAAACAGCTACCGGAGGTGTAGCCAATACTTATTTAGTACACTTGAAAGAAGCTGTTAGTCAGAACATAGTCAGCTCAATTAGAGCAGTAACAAAGAACACTGTTCTTTTGGAGTCTGTGTAGTAGTTAAATTGTTTAGATGTGCATTGCAGCACAGCTACAGCAGGTTTGTGTGCAGCCTCGGTAGCTTTTTAGCTCCTACGGAGCTAAAAAGACACCAAAAAGCATCACACGTCTTCCTAAAGAGTTACAGACTGTAATTATAGGTTGGTTATGCTAGTGCAAGATACATATTATAGTTACCATATGAATCTGTAATGTATCACAACATCAAGACAACTAGAAGTGCAGAAAATATCTGTAAAAAAAGACACAACAGCTCCTAGAAACAATCATTTCTTGTTCGACCATTCGCGCTAACTAGGTTAGCTTGAATCGTGTTAGCTTGAACTAACTCGATTCAGGCTAACTCAGAAAAACAGTTAGCTTGAATGGATTTGCTGTTTCAAGGTCGGCTTTCACACACACAGGTCACAAGATTGTAAGCTGTGATGGTGCGGTTCAGTTTACACACACCAGCTGTATGGCAAAATCCAGAGAATCCCTTTAAAAAGAACTTGATCAGTGTCCAATTAAAGTTGACCAGTACCTGTGACCTCCTCATGGGAAGTTATGATGTGAGAAAACACACAGCACACTTCAGCAGTGTTTGTTGATTTAGTTATGGGGAGGCCGAGTATTAAAACCAAAATTGGATTTAATGGGATGTGAGAGATGTGTAGAGGGAAGGGGGGTTAGCAGTGGGTCAAGTATATAGATAATGTGATTACTCTAGAATAATGTGGGGGGGGGGGGGGGTTGAGCTCTCTTAAATTCCACTGCTGTAAACCACAGCAGTGAAAGGCTCTAAATTTCCCCACAAAGAGATCAGCAAGATTGGCTTGGGAGAAGCTGCTCCCATACTGAATATAGCCCTTTTCCCATAGCAGCCACACATCAAATCATTAACTCAATACAACTCATAATCCTGCACTTCATAAAGAAGTTCCAAAACCATTTTTAAACACTTTGTTAACAAAATAAAGATTTTTTTTTTTGAGTGAAAATTGCTAAAGTAAGAAAAAAAATGACTCGAGGAGACTGGCTCTGAGCAATAACAATAAAGAAGCTCAGAAAAAAATCAGAATGATGTATCGGTATAATTTATCAAAACCAGTAATTGAGTTGTTATTGATGTCTGAATCAAGCCAGTAAACACATGAACGTGCTTCTCAGGACTACTCATCTCGCAGTCCTCTTTGATCTGTCACTTTCTCTCTCTCTCTCTCTCTCGCTCTCTCCCTCTCTCAATTTACAGAATCAATGCAAGGTAATTTCACGTGGCCATTCCCTCAGATCTTCTAAAAATCTGCCATATAAATTATTCAGGCTGGCTGGGCAGGAAAGCCCATGGAGATGCATGGTAGATCAGTGACCTTCCGTTTAGCTGGCAGTCAGTAAGACAACTAGAGTCAGTCAGTCAGTCAGTGAAGCTATCTGGCAGGAGAGCTGCTTGTTTTAATATCCCTCAGGCAGCTAAAGTCAGTGCTGTTATGTGCAACTCTGGAGCACGATGGCAAGCTCGGAATGCATAACATTAAGCATGGCCATAACCAAGTGAAAAGGAGATGCAGAGTATTTGTGGAGTCAAGTCCGCCCAGTCTTATGAAGCCAGACTTCAGGTTCATCCCACTTCAGTTCTGCTTGGTCATCTCTGCAGCGTTATACAGCAGCAACGACATGCTAATTGGCCACACTTGGTTACACCGGCTGCGAGAGCCTGTGCTTGTGTTTCAAATCAGTAAAATTACACAAAGAAAAAACTACAGTGAATTTCAGAAAGGAGCAGAATCTCTTTTTTCTTTAACATGTTTTGCAGCACAGTTTTGTCATGCTTAAAGTCATTGTGCTGTTTCGAGATTGAATGGTTTGTTACAGTAGTTAAATAGTGTTATGTTACAACATAGTAGTAGAGTGGGTAACACTGTACCACAGCAGGAAGGCTCTGACAGTAAGCTGGGGCCATTCTGCGTGGGGTTTGCATGTTCTCCCTGCACTCCGGCTTTCTCACACGGTTCAAAGACATGTTTGTTAGCTTAACAGGTGATTGTAAATTGGCCATAGTTTTAGATACCTTTGTGCTTACAGTAATAGATTTCAGGAAAACAACTGAACTCACCAGGTGACAGTATACTCTAAGAATCTTGATTCACCTAGAAATGTCATTGTTCTTGAAAGAAAAGCACATTGGTTTTCATCTACAGTAACATAACATGGTCTGAACTGTTTTAAATGACAAACACGCTTAATACAATAATTTATCATATATCACAAGGGATTTTAATAGACTGTCTACACCTTACAGAGACCCGTTTTCAGCAGCCATTGCTCCTGTTTTTTCAGCTGCACATTGTTTAATCTAGTGCACGTTAACCATGCTAAAATGCTAACTGATCACTAAAAATTCCATCAACGGGTTTGATTACAACAGCTGAAAACTGTGGTGCTGATTAACAAAGCAATTTGATTTTGTGGTCCTCCTGGAGCATCAGCCTTTGCAGGTTTGATTACAGTAGATTATTAGTAGATTAAACTATAGATTACAGTCTTAAAACGGCACGAGAAAGAGAACTTCTGAAAATCTGCAGAGTTTTTTTTGTTTTAAGCAATAAATCCTGCTCCATGAGAGATATTGCTAAAAACAGTGTGCGCTACTCCCTTCACAGAACAGCACAAACTGGCTGTAACCAGAATAGAAAGAGAACTGGAAGGCCAGGGTGCGCAACTGAGCAAGAGGACACAAACATCACAGTGTGTAGTTTGGGAAACGGATGCCACGCGGGTTCTCGATAATGCAAATGACTTTCAAATGTGTTCAAAAAATAATAAAGAACAAATGATTAGTGATCCCAATAATTACTGTCAGTGACAACACTCTTTGTTAGTTTAATGTTATAGTGGGGAAAAAAAAAAGTTCTTTCAAAAATAAGGACAATTCTAATCCAGTAGCATCGATTTGTCAGCCTTTTAGCAGATTTAGCTGATTCCCAACAACTTACAAATCGGTCACGCGATACTTTTAGGAAAAAGTTTTTCATTGCTCTTCTTTATTTTTCCTTTTAATGTATTTTAATCTGATAATATGGGGCTATTTTCACTTCAATCATACAGTGTGGCTTTATCAATATTAATATAATTTAAGCTGCCATTTGTTGCCACAATACAACATGCAGGGTACATAAATACACGAACGCAGCAGCAAAAACTGTCAGGTAGCTATAATTAATGAGAAATGTCTGACACGGGCGGGAGAACTGTAATACAGTAAGTGATGGAAGCAGGGAGAAACAGCAAATAACTTGAAGCCTATGTGTCTGCTGCACGGCTCACTGTTGAGCTGAAGTAGACCGTGGAGACATGAGAGCATGAAACTCGCTGGAATAGAGGTGAGTAATTGGCACCCTGTTGGCTGATCCGAGTCTGCGAGGGACGTCTGTGTGTGTGGGTTTGCCTTTGCGTGTGATTTCAGGGAGAAATACATCAAATGGACGGTGCATACTCATGAAGCAACGCGCAAACGCCTGCACAGACGTCACCTTTAGAGCAATACCAGGAATGCTTGTGTTGAAGAGCAGTCACGCATCTGCTCGTTTACCTTGACGGCGCGGTACTAAAACTTTGGCAAAATTTCATATTTAAACCAAAGACATCAACGTTAGGAAGAAAAGAGACTTCTTTCGTGATGGTTTATAGGCAGAAACGCTCTAACAACCTCAGTCCCTGATTCTTCTTCTGTTGCATTTGTCCTCTGAGTTGAAGCTTCACGTCATCTCTCCACATTCCACAAGAGCTCGCGTTGTTCTGTGCGTTCCTGTAGTATTTTGCTATGATCCTCAAAGGTAAATTAAATATTTAAGCAGACATTCACAAGATAAACTGCTATTGCTCTATTTTAACATGTCAACACCCATCACTTCTCAGTGCTGATGAATAATATAACAGACCGGGCACACAGCAGCGTATAGAGGATTGGGATGCGTGCGTGCCAGTTAGAGGGGTGGGGACCAGAAACAATATTGGTAATTTCATCAGCTCTGAATTAGATATGCTAGAATCCCAGAATTCTTTGCGGTTTCGTGTGACACAAAGGTTCTGCGTTTAATGACTTCTCATCTCCCAAAAGCCTTGGGACCTTGATGACCCATGTCCCGAGGCTGAAACTTGTTTACACATTTTCAGACTGTTTTGTCTTTTCCCTGCTAATGAAAACAGCGGTAATCCTTTTCGTATTTGTGTCGTGTATAAAGGCCTTTGGATTTAGCTGGAAATAATGCAACACATTGCATCAGATGAAACAATGTAATGTAAAAGTGAGCACAGGTAGCCTTTTGTCACGTTATGTGTTAAGGATGAGCCGATATTAACGTTGTCTACCCTAACATCTATGTGTGGATGTGAATTTATAGTCCGCTCTTACACACCCCTCTTCATGTGAGAAGAGCTACTTCACATGCCTCTTCTCACATGAAAAAGTGAAAATAAGATTTTGTTAGCACTTCGTTATATAGGATATAAAAGACTGCATCAGTAGAATATTGAGAGTTCAAGATAAAGCTGTTTCTATGATTCTAGTACAGAACATGACCATCTCCTGTAGTTTAAAGCAACCCAAGAAATTCTATCAAATAGATGTTTTATTTTGCAACAAAAGATCTCACAAAGCACCGTAATTAAATGATTAAATGTACCTTTTGCTATAACTGTAAAGGAAATGAGCCAGTCAGTCCCCCCCCCCCCCCCCCCCCCCCCCCCCCCCCCCCCCCCCGCCCCAATGAAATGGAGTTCAATATCTCAGAGAGGAAATCTCACAGACCAAAAGACATCGCTGAAAGAGAACTAGTAAGAGATAACGACATAAATATAATGACAGTGGTGCCAATCATTTCACGGTCTGACATAATGTAAAGTAATGGAAGCTGCACACATGCCTTAGTGTAATTCAGGAAAACCATTACCTCAAACACACAAAATGGGCATTAGATAATTTATGTCCCAGGAAGTGGATAACTGTATCCTTTCAACATGCTATATTCCTGATAAGTTATCTCGTTTTTAACAGACAGTGGAGCTATAAAAGCCATCGCTCTGATAGGAGCAGCAGCATGGCAGCTCATCTGCTGCTTGACAGTGACAATGCACAACTGACACAAAACACAGACAAGCTACCTGAGCATGGTACGAGACTTTGAACCTCTTTAAAGAAGTAATAACACATTCTTTATGTAACCGAATACAACCAAGGGCTTTAAAATTCTTACGTTGTCCAGTGGTCATACCAGACTAACCTAAAGGAAACATCTGCCATATATGTGGATTTTGATGATGTGATGTGATGATGTTACAGAACTAAAGTACAATATTTTGTACCTCAGAGGGGGAAAAAGGGGTGGTGCCACCGCCAGATCTTCTCATTCTCCTCAACAACTCAAAACTGCTTTATTCCTAGAAGCATATTTAACTGATATATATTTAAGGGTTAACTGACAAACCTATTTCTTTTTTTGTTGTTTTAAAGGGATCAAAATTTTTAAATGAAATTGTAAAATATTTTATCCTTTTATCTATTCTTTTTTTTCTATGAGTGCTACAAAAGACTGTGCAGAAGTGAAAAAAAATTTTGAAAACATTAATACAATTTAAAACAAACAATTAGTGAGCAACAGGGGTGAAAGTTTTAATAGAAATGTGAAATTGTTATTTTCATTTTTAGAAAGAAATTCAGGCAGTTAGTCTGGAGGGATTAATTAAAAACTTATTGAGCTGTAGTCCTGACTTGATGAGTAATCTTGTGCAGCTCTTATACTGTTTCCCATAGTCCAGAAATACATGACCACATTAGCCACTGTTGGGCAAAGGACACGGATTTGCTGCCAGTTGAGTCAAGGTAAGTTTAACCTGAATTTAATATGTAATTTATGCGATTATTGAGTGAATGTTCACAAAATTCACAAATTTATTCCTTGTCAAAAACAAAGGCACCCCAAACCTGCCGGACCCCCATCTCACAGCATCACCTGCATACTGCCCACTTACAGTTACAACAGTCCAGCTCCGCCCTCCTCCTTCACTCGCACCTCTTCACCTGGTACTCTCAGACTGCCAGCTCTCAGAATGGCACACGGCTACAAATAAAGTAAATGTAACAGAAGCAAAATGTGGTTACTGCTGGTGACTTTGGGACTGTCAGAGATTCCCTCAGGCCCAGTCTTGCCCTCATACATGGCAGCCACTCAACTTTCAGTTAATTACCTGGCCTAGCAAGCTAATTTCCTCTCAGCTCAGTGGGCTGTTCCCCACTGGCATGGCGTAAGAGGACAAAGACTGTTCTCCATTCCACTGAGTTTGCGTGTCTACCGGATGACTGCGGCTACTGTGGAACATTTGTCACATACCTCTGGGGTTTGGGCCAGAGCAACACTAGTATGTACCAAACAGCCTCCTTGATATCTCAAACAGCCAGTTATAAGCTGCTGGTGGGGGGAATCCTGAATACTACAGTTAAATGCTCAACATGATACCAAATCCTGATTGAGTTATCTTCTTATGTAGTTTTCGTTTTATGAGTGCACGATCGTAACACGAATTGTCCCATAATGTGTCAAAATGTGAGTCTAAAAGGTATGCAAAGATGGCTGGTTAAATGCTCGTCTCTCCTAAATCTGCAGGACAAAATCATTCTCCTTGCCTTTCCCTAATTTATAATTTAGCCTGCCAAAAATAATTTTAGTTTTTATGTTAGACACATTTTACACTCCATTTCACATTGACATTACCGCTGTCGTGAGTATTTGTCTGGCTCGGGCTTTGTCTGAGAGTTACAGCACAGAGAAGCAATATAGAGCTTCTCGCTGCATCCAGGAGGAGCGAGCTTTAAACTGACAAAGCTAACAGCAGCTTGATTAAAAATGACAATGATATGCACCAGTGGAAGATAAACAAAACGCCTAATCATGCACTCCTGGGTTAATAGCTGCTCTGATGGCCTATAGGCAAGGGTGTTTGGGATAATTGGTCTCAGATGTGATTACAAATTCAAAGGCCATGATAACATTTAAAAGTAACATTTTCCCCTTTGCAGATGAAGACATCCACCTTGAGAATTGAATGTCTCTGATGGCCTCAACTCTGAAGCATCTTTGAATTTTTAACCAGCTCTCTTTTCTTTACCGTTTTAAACGACAGAACACATCAATAAGGGAATGCCTGTTCAACTTGTAAATTAAATATTCATCACCTATTTGCAGAAAGAGCCAACGCCATGGGATTTTAAAACGAGTCTTAGACTGTGAAACAAAGAATTGTTTGCCTGAATAAGAATAAGTCCGCACAGCATCTGTCAGTTTTAGCAAGTTCAAGAAGTTCGGAACGGTAAAGCCAGAATGGCAAGGCAGATGAGCTTGTCTGGTTATAAAATTATTCCATGTGACTTACACCAGCCTAATGCTCCCCTAAATCCTTTCATACCAAGCAGCTGTGACAAACATTTGAGTTTCCCCAGGCCGCTTAGGCTGCGAGACTTGACAAATTTTCAAGGGATGCTTTCCATCCATCGCCTTGGCAGACAAGCGAGGAAGAAGAGGATCGAGTGGAGTAAGAGGAAGAAAAAAAGATGTATTATAGAGAGGAAGACAGAAAGGGGGGAGAGAAGGAGGGGGAGAAAACAGCCAGTAATCCACTCAAATACTTCCTCAACCCTCTTTCCTTAGCTCAGCCTGGCAAACATTACATCCTCCAGCTTCCTCCTGAAACAGGGCTTTGTAATCAGAGTTTTCTCTCTTTCCGACAGCTGGTTGTTCACACTGGCAGCCAATTAGGATGGAGAGAGAGAGACGGACAGACAGACAGACAGAGAGAAAGAGAGAGAGAGAGAGAGAGAGAGAGAGCTTTTTCAATGACACTGGCGAGGGAGAACATTATCTGAGAGCACAGCTTCAGTGATGATTTCCTGTTGCACTGACAGGCAGCAGCACTTCTAAGCAACAGCCAGAGGAGCTGGACAGTCTGAACTAATGCCACAATTACGGAGATTAACAGATGGAACGAGACAGTGGAATGGTCTTTGCTAATTCGATCACATGCTCGAGAATGGAGGACCGGAGTTTGTCAGTTCGTTTTGAGTATATGAAAAAGAAAACTAACAGAGCTTCAGAGTCGCATATTTGGCGAAATGTTCACGGGCCTGAAGCAAGACAGCAAAAATGTGTTTAGTTTGGAGAAAACTCCTTTTAAAAAAATCACAAGGTAAAGGCTTCAGCAGAATACAGACTATATTTTAAATAGAAAATAATATTATAGAGCACAAAAGCAATCACACACCCACTATATCCATCAATGAGGTACCATCCTTGCCAGTACCTCACTGGTCGATACATACACCGATGGATGGGCTGAGCATATGATCATAATAACTGCCCCAAGAAATGTGGAGTGCTCAGTTGAAAACCTAAAAAACTTTATTTGATACTTGAACAGGAAAAATGAATTGGTATGAAGGTGAAGTTGTAAGTGTGATAAACCACTATATTAGAGGTTCAGCCAACTTTAGCTGCTCTTTACTGCAATTTATATACTCTACCAAACCCAGCCAAACCCATTAACTGCAAAAACACCATATTTGTGAAGATAATGGGTTAGGCTCATGTTGTGCATGCAGATTTGGCCTTTTGTATTTCAGCGTCCCATCAGAAACTGAGCTATTAATTTAAAACAGCTTAGAATCGACGAGCAGCAGTTTTCTTTTCCATCACCGGCTAGAAAAGTGTGCTTTTGTCTTCATCATGAATACATACCTTTAAAACAAACTGTCTGCTAAGTATATGTGTGGTACACGTACAGTATAAGCACTCCACAGTACATACAAATGCAGTAGCTACAGTACCACATGTACTGTCATAACAAGGGCAAAGGTTTTCCCCACACACTGCACTGTCTTTTCTTTTCTCATCCAGCCTATTTTTCTCCTCCCGATCATCTGAGCAGCTTAAGCTAATATGCAGAACATGTGATTGCTAAAGCAGAAAACATGATTAAGTCTCTCCTCTTTTTTGAAGAAGACCCTCTGCAGTGCAGAGATCCTGTAGGCTTAGTGAACATTCATCCCTGCAGTCTGGGTCAGGAGACAACAGTGTTCATGGCTGATTAATATCTGAGAGGGATTCTATCACATGAAAAGGCAGATATTTTTGCTGTGAGTCACAACTGATCTTTTGGCGTTACTGATTCTTTGTAAAGCTCCTTATCGCATTCAAAGTCTTAACAGGCTTTACTGTGGCAATTTAATATTGGCAAGACAATAATTATTGTTGCTTTGGAGCTTGTAAAATCTAAAAGTGCCATGCACTCATTTCATCTGTAATTCCTTTTAATGCTTTTTTTTTTTCTCTCTCTCTCTTTTAGATGAACGAGTTTGTATATTTTGGGACAAGTATTGTCAAGAGGAGAAAATAAGATTCTGCTGTCTTCTTTTCTTCAAGCACAAATTCAACCAAAGCAAAAGTATGAGCGCTTTCATTTTAGCAGTATCCCTTCCTCCCGACTGTAACAATGGCACAATAGGCTACGTGCGATAAGCTTCCTGAAAGATGTTGCAGCAGATTGTATTAAAAGGCTGCAGAGGTCAGAGTGTTGTTTTGCTTTCTTTCTGGATTTTGCCAGGAATTTAAATGGCCTTAGCTTCACTACTGTTGAGATGCACATCAATATGAGATGTTCATTTGTCAGAAAATAAACCCTCATTGCTACACTGACCCTGGGACACTTTAGCACAGCCACCCAAATCTCACACACACACACACAAACACACACACACACACGCACATGCAAGATCATAAAAAATGAAATAATGCTGTGCAAAGGGCTTAGAGGATAATCCAAGTGAGTGGAGTGTACTACATCGTCACAGGAATTAAATTCCCTCTTCATCCAAAAAAGGACATGGCAGCAAGGTTAGGTCAGTGTATGACACAAAGGGATACGCCACAAATCTGCTGTCTTTACGTTTCCTACGCCACAAACGTTTTTTTCTATATCTATTCATCTTTTTTTTTTTTGCCCTCTTTTGTCTTCAGCTGTATTCGTTTAAGTGGCATTTCAGTGGCACCATCGGACGGGTGGTATTTTTGTGTTAACTTCAGAAAAAACATCATCCTTTGGCAGCGTGTTGATTGCATGTCTCTATCTAAGTGTAAATATCGTGTAGTGACACTTAAAGTTAGTTGTCTTGTCAGGTCAGGGGAGGCATGGAAGCCCTGTAGGGACATGTTCACGATGGAGATAAACATCCATTGTGACAGATAACAAGCTATGATATACCAATATGGCTTCACAGTAGCCGCACACACACATGCTCAAACTGCTGTCATACACAGGCTTAATGAAGTCTTTATGGCCCTGGTTAAAGGCTATTTGGTGCATGCATTTCACTCTGAGCTAAGTTCACAACAGTTATGCCACAGTTGGCAAACTACCAGGCCCTGTGCACTCACAACATTTTCCAGTTAAGGATTTGTGAGGCATTAATGTGGTGTGGCTTTTGCAGACATCATATGGGTTTCAGGTTACATCAAGATTGAAATCCCTCATAGAGCTACAGCGTGCGCGAAGACCTAAAATAGAAACAGAATGACGATCTGAATCAAAGTTGTGTGTGCATAATAATAATCCAGTGCAATCCATAAAGATTGCGAAATGGCTAAAGCGAGCGTGCTCAATACTATACCGTAGTTCCTGAGGTCACCGTGGTTGTACAGTGAGGTATTCACCAGTCGTTTTGGGATTTAATTTCCTAAAATTGCGAAGGTGCCTCTGAAGGCAGACATCGGTAGTATCACACTGAGTTGTAAATATAAACAGTGCCACAAAAAGTTGAGTAACAACTGAAAAAAAATTGCCCCTCACTGACCTTCACACTGTTGGCCAATCACAGTGTGAGCAAGGTATTAATGACAAGTCTCTTTTTTATGCTATCCAAGCATTAATTCAGACTATAAATCCCACTTAGCACCGATATTTGTCTAGCCTGAGTGCACAAATGACTCATCATTTGGAAACAATAGCAGGTGATATCTCCGCTGTAAGTCTTAAGTTGACTCTGCTTTGTGTAAACAGTTTCTATTCTCTTGTAATTTCAGCCTCATATTGCAAAGTCAGGTAGATATTTCACCTTGAGGAATTTGTCCTTTAGCATCTGAGAGCTTCGTGCCACTCAGCACTTTTTCCCCCGGACTCCAGAAATCATTATCAGCCACTGTGGGGTATTTAAACAGCAGCCAAGTTGGTGCTTTGATTTTCCTCCTCCTCATCATCCTTAGCGCCCCACGTTCTTCCAGAGATGGACGTGAATGGAGCAAAGATTTCGAGGTAATTCATCATTTAACAGGTTTATGCATCATTGTGTGGCAGCAGTTGCAATGCCGCAACTCAAATCCGAGTGTAGATCGTTTGAGCTGGATCGGTTCATGTTAAATAAATATTTCTGAAACGGGCATTTTCTCTGATTTTCCCGAAGCCAACCCACATTTCTCCTGAGATGAAAAAAAAAAAATCAATGATGTTGTAAATTTTGCAACAGTCAGAATGAGCATGAGTGTCTCAATTTTCTCAATCAAACAAGTGCATTGCGATCCCATATTGCCCTGCAAATCTCCTTTTAGAAAATGTGAGCGTTTACAGAGAAAGAAACCATCTCTGCCATAACACTATAACATACTATAAAACTCTAAAATGCTGCACTTCTCCTGCTTAAGTATGTCTGAGCATGTGGCTGTGTCTCTGTGTATCTATTTATGTTGTAACATTTATTTGATTGCAATATTTTGGTCTCTTCAGTATTCCGCACTGTCCAACCTTCACCGTGTATATGGGCAGCATCGCAACAGGTCCAAAGATTCAGTCAGAGGACTACTGAGATGATTTTCACAGATGGCCACCTTGCACTCAATAAAAGCATATGCATCAGAAAAAAAGGAGCACATTACAAGTGTAAAACTGAAGAAACTGGTAAATATAAGAACACATGTTCTGATGTGAAATATTAACAATAGTCTTTTATAGAAAAAAAATGGAGTGTTTTGACTCTGTTTAGCCTATATTCCTTTTTGACTTGTTTGTAGCATGGCCAAAGTTTTAAATAATGAGGTCACTGTATGTACAAGTAATCCCTGCGAGCTAAAAGCTCAGGCTTCAGACTGCTTTAAATGCTCGAGAGAGGGGATATCCTTAACATGGCCATAGCAGGCACTCAGCACTAGCTGTGAAGAGAGGAGTTTGCAATCCAAACCATCTCTTTGTAAGGGGCAACAATCGTAAGAAATCTGGCTTAAAGAGCAGGTGACCTTAAATTAAGAGGAGGAAATTAGGACAGCTAATTTCAGACAGAATGGAGTAGGGAGTCGAATCAAGGGTCACTATGAAGTCACTAAAGATTATTTTCAATTTTAAATCATGCAAAGCAATTAGAGTGAATAAAAATATGGATTAGAAGTGAACAAACTGCTTTAAAATGGCTGATAGCTGCAAGATTTATGTGCATTAAATTTGTTTATTTATTATTTATTGTTTTTGGAGCTTCAGAGTCTTGAGATTATATGAACATTGCTTGAGTAATTTAGTGATTGAGGCATGGAAAACATGGCATTGTTGTGTCATGCTGTGTTGCACAATCTCAACACTTNNNGAGCACACTACATATGTCCAAACTCAGCCATTAGCATATACATATATATGTAGCCCATGTACATGATGGACCGACAGACTGAAACATTATAATCAAATAACTATTTCAGCAGTAATCGAGACAAAGTGTGTAGCAGTAGCACTCACTGTTTCCATATAGCATCCTCCTCTGATGAACCTGTGACTCATTTAGGGTCACAAATCTCTTTTTATTCAACTTACTATACGCATGTTTCATGTGTAAAAGACAAGCCAGGACAACATCATCCGCTGCCTTTAAGGGGCTGTGTGCATGGAAACTCTAGGTGTTAATTAGAAGACCATTTTATGTGATCTCATCACAGGGCACAAATAAACCTACCATTCATGCCATTATAGATGCTTCGATGATGTGGCGACAGCTCATCTCCAGCTGGCCTTCTCTGCCCTTCTCTCACTGGGCTGCCAAACTTCACATGGTCAGGGCTCATGCTGTACTGGTGCCTATGAGTTTCCGGGCTGCCCCCCTGGACTACACAGCCCTTTTCATGGTGCTCCCCAGTCCCCAAATGTGCCTGCCGGGGCTCTGGGCTTCCGCAGCCTGAACTACTGATGCTGCTCCTGTTGTGCCTCTGATAGAGCTCCCCACTGCCTCCCTGGCCCAGGAAGTGCTGCCTCTGGCCCAGGACGAGATCAGAGCTATGGTGCTTGGGGTGCTGCTCCGGACTTCGGTGGCCCACGTTCCTTCCGTATTTTTCAGGGCTAAGACCCCGCATGACTCGGCTATGGTCAGGCACGGATATAGAGCCACAGCGGGGCCGGCATAGCTGGGGGAGGGTGTATGGGTACTCCAGGCTTGTACTCCGATGTCGCCCAGCTGGGTGCTCAGGACTGGGCATCTCCCTGTCTCCTCCACTTATTCCTCCTATTCCACTGATGCTGCTACACCTGGGTTTATGCAGAAGCTCAGGGCTTCCTTTTTCCCCACCACTGCCAACCCCACCCACTCCTGCAGCCAGGTGAGGCTGCTTATGGTGAGGATGATCAGAACTATCAGCACTCCCTGCACTGGAGGTGCTGCTCCCATCACCTACGTCTCTCATTAGCAGCCCCTGCCCAGGCACCAGCAACAAACTATTCTGGCTGTCTATGGAGTTGCGGCACCCTCCCATTCCCACACTCACTCCACCTCCACTTCCCCCACCGCCACCTCCTCCACCTCCTACCCCCTTTTCTTCATCCAGTAGAAGACAGAGCTCCTTCAGCTCCAGGTTCTCCCGGATTACCTCCTCTTGTCGAAGTTCCAGCTCCTTGAGTTTCTGGAGATAGAGCGTCACCTCTTTACGCATTATGCTGGCACTGTAACGTCCAAGACGCTGCCACTCTCTGGATACACGCTTTCCTTTTTGACGATCATCATCTAAGAAGCAGCACAAGTCCCGCAGCTCACGATTGTCTTCCTGCAGCTTCTGGTTAATGTCCTGGGGGGCAAGAGGAGAAATAAGAGAAATTTAAAAAAAGAGTGACAGAGTTTAATGTCTATGAACCACAAAAATAAAAACTTAAGAACACAAATTAGCTTTTGAAATGTTACAAAACAAAGTAGTTTTCATGGATTACTTAACTCCACTAAATCACTGACACTATTGTGTAATTTAAATACATTTCACTGCTCTTTCAGATATTAGTCAAATGGTGTATGCAATCATAATGAGATGAAATCCTAATCCTCTGTCTTTCCCATACATGCACTGACTCACTGTGTAACATGTGAAACACATGATGTTTCTGTAGGAGATGAAAAGGCCACACATGGACATGAGGCAAGGTCATGGAAATGAAATCATATGCCCCAAACATTTTACACTAACCAACATTTACTTAAAACATCCCTTCTTCACTTCCAAAAGACCTCCTTCTTTTCTCCCCTATCCTTGTGTAACAATTTAACTCTCTTCTATCCTCCCTCTCTCACTCACTCCCCCTCTTGCACCCTCCAGCTCTTTCCTGTGTAATTAGGCCGCTTGGATGGGTGGAGAGGGTACTAGGTCTCCAAGAAAAGCAAACGATCCCGATGTGCTTCAGCTGAGACTACCTCGGGCTGATTCTCGGTTTTAACTGTAAACACTGTGGACACTGTGCCATAATTATTTTTATTAAAAAATGAAGGCACTGGGTAAAGGTTACTGAAAGGGAGGAAGCCTGCATACAGTTTCAAAGCAACTGCCACATTATTTTGTCTTCTGAATTTTCTAGGAATGTAAGGTATGCGCAAGCAAGATCAGATTGGAGCACCGCACGAAGAAATCCACAGACGGACATTCCCTCCGCTTTAGTATTGGAAGAAAACAGTTTTAAACCATGAAACCTACTTGTCATTGCTCTGAGTGGAAAGGGCACAGCTTGGTACTGATTTTGCTAACACGCACGAACATCCCTTCCTTTCTTAATTCACTTAAAGAAACTGTTTAGTTAAAAATGCACTCTATAACCCTTTATTAGCTCCTGCATGTAAATATGTGCACACAGGCTTTGCATCCATTCAGCCTCAAATTATCGCATAAACAATAGCACATTAAACTTCAAAGATACCATCTATTCTCACACCATGTTTGCAGAGGCGCTCTCTAAACAGCAGAGCATTACTTCTGCTATGCGCGTTCTCAGGTGTGCTCTAAACCTATGATCTCATCCTTCATCAATGCGCGCCCCCTCACCTTCAGCCCCCTTATTTCATTTAAGTGTAGCTGGAGGCTGCGATTGACCTCCCGGATGAGATTCCCGTGGTCCAGAATCACGCTCATCTTGTCGGCCTCAGACCGCCTCAGCCGGCGCACCAGATCCTCCTTGGTCCACTTGAGCAGTTCCTCGTCAGTCAGACCGGAGATGTCCTCTGCTGGACTTTCCGTCTTCGCTATCGACAGCTGAAGCTGAGGCTGGGGCGGTGGAGTCGCTTTCTCCATTGGCACAGCTCCTCCGACACCGACAAAGGGCAGAAAATATTTAGAGGCTCGTTGACAACCTCTGCTCGCATCCGCTTCCCGGTCGACTTAGGGTGGAAACGGTTACCGATTGTAAATCAGTCGCATAGTTTGGCCTGTTCTGTTGCTCCCCACTCTTCCACTCTCTTCCTAGAGCAACAGCTGACGATGCCGGCTGGGCGCGATACAGTGGAGAAGATGCTCTACTATCACTGCAACATCCTTACAGCCGAAATGGACTCTGTGTGCGGCCGATGTGCGTTAGAATCCAGATTCTGCCGGTCAGGTGGTCAAAGTAAGAAAAGCTTCGGTTTATACACACCTGCCGCATGTAAGCTCAGCACACTGCGAGAGAGAAGTGATAGTCCGCTGTGCACAGCAGAAACACGGGGAGAGGAAACGGCTCTCCCCTCTCTCTCTCCCTTCTCTCTCCAGGTCTCTCCCTCCAGGGGCTTGCGCCTCACCAAGAAATATAGTTTGGTTACAGCGCCACCTAATGTTAAAAATTATTCCAAACAATTCTGAAGTGCTGCGTTAATTATTGACCTTTTGGATTCACTTGAAATGCCAGTGCGAAAACTAAAGTTAAGACTCTGCTACTTTCCACCAAAGAAATAACTTGTAAAAGTGTGATGATCTAGCAGAAAACAGCCTGTATGATGACCAAACAATATATATATTGTTAAATTGAGCAGCAGGCTATTCACTTTCGTCTATAGGCTCCGTGGATTGTCCCATGTTTCAAATTTAAATTATTGATTTGAGTTTTTCAAATTGCCAGTCACTGATATTTCAGGTGCTGAAGCTTTCCTCTCTATATTAAGTAAATAAAAAAAATAGAGTGCCATTATAGTAACTTAGCAGTTTTTAAGCGTGCCCGCTGTCTGTCCTTAAAAAAATATCGGGTAACCAAAATACACATTTTGGTATATAATAATAGGTGTAAACCTCAATTAATCATACAGAAAACTAGTTAAAAATCTTTAGCTGATAACTACAATAAAGTTTCACTCTGGTGTATTTTAGGTTAACAGTAATTTTCAAAATATTTGTAAGGCAAAGCAAGACGTTCATCATTTTCCTCCACAATTTAGTGAAGTAGAAGAAAAGTGGCATAGAAAGGAGTTATTCATTAGCAGACCTAAATGTACATCCGTCCGAGATAATACAAATCAGACACAATCGTCGAACTACACGTTATCACACAGTACAAAATTTTCAGTGGACATAACAAGCACTACAACTGATTACGCTGCTGTTGCAGTGGACCAAACCAACTCCTTTTCCCAGAGTTACCCACTTCCGCTGCCTACGCGGTGCACGACGTATCAACGTCATGGAAAGACGAGCCAATAGGAGACGCCTCATCTTGGAGTAACACGTCATTCTACTAGAGTGCATACGCCGGCAGATAGGGAGTGATCTCCACAGCGTCGTCTGTGTTCTCCTGGGCATCGGTGTCCTTTTACCTCCAGATGCTGTAACTTGTTGCGAACCGAATAGATTCTTTATTTTTTGTCCAGACCTAAGCCCAACTCATATAAAAGGTAAGAGCTCGTCTTAATTTTGTTCGAAACTAAAGCGCCCGTATTCTGCTTTCATTTGCGAAACCACAGGAAGTAGGTTAATGCTACATTCCGTTAGCTAACCCAACACCGGCAAGTCGTACGAGCTGGCGTTAGCATGTAGACGAGTGCCAGAGAAGTAAGAGAGCGTGTTTTACAGCGGCGATTAAGAAAATAACACATCTGTTTAACTAATGGGGCTTCTCAAAACACCACCACTATTATGTTGTGTTTTGGTTATCAGCATACTCCGCGTAAATAAACATTTGAATGAGTACGAGTTCTGATAAAGACCTACTCATACTGGTGGCTTCATCGCTGGTAATACGTGGCCTGCACGCTGTGTTGAAATGTTTTCAGATTCACAATACTGTAAAAGTAGCTCTTTCCGTGTACCTTCTTGAAAGGAGAAAATCTTTTCCTCACTCCAAACTAGAATATGTCTCATACTCATTAAATTGTTGATTTATTTTCTTTGCGTTGAACAATGTTAAGCAGTGAGGTGTAGTAGTAATAAAGTTGAAGCCAGTAATAGTAATTTGACGACAGCATTGATAGTATTAATAAAAATGCAATCACTGACTATTTAGAGAAATTATTAGTCTTGCCAAATATTCCTTAGTGCCAGTAATGCAAGTTTATTTATGAAGCCCAATTTGTAAACAATGGGAGTATGTGCTTTCAATAATTCACAACAAAAGTACAGTAACGATAGTTATAGTTTAGGCACGTAGGCTAACAGCAGTAAAAAAGTGAGGAAAAAAACAATACATTTTGCAGTGATTATATATTTTTAGCGCAAAACCTGAGTAGAAGCTCGTCGTAGTTGTGAGAATATATGCTACCTTTTTTTATTTGTTTTATGAGATCTGAGTATCTCTGGACTCTGAGCTTTCAATCAGATGAAACAAGTCATTTGCAAATGTTACCCTTGGCTCTGGGATGTGTTGACTTTGCCATGTTACACTTTTTGAAAGTACACATCACTTAGTTGCGTGAATCAGGAAAAAATTAAGACATGATATTGTAATGTGAAAATAATCAAACGTCCCATCTCTCCCTGTTGTATCTTTGAGTTACCTAATTTAGAACATATTTAATATTTTAAAGGTTGTGCACTTCCTGTTTTTGTAGTCCTTTAATTCTTAAAATAATTTTGAAAGCATTTGTTTCCTCTTGTTGTTGAGATAGTAGAGTTGCTACAACAGGATGTTTGCCGTCACTAATATTTCAGTGACGTGAACCAGCACAGGTAAAGCCTCAAAATACCTGCAGGATTCCTCTGGACTCTTTGAAAACTTGCTGCTCAGGTTTCATGATGTCAAAATTTGTGCGTCATGCTTTCGAAAATCGTTTCCTATTTTAGCACAGAAGAGAAAGGAACTCGAGTATAAAGAGCAGGTGTTCACTGCAGCTAGCAGAAAAAAGCAGGTACACAGCAGAGCGGGAACATCAGGAGATTTGGAGTGGCACAGTTTGGCCTACCACTTCCACATTGATTTTAATTCTTCAGCAGACTGAAAACCTCACTGTTTTTTGTTTGTTTGTTTTTTGGGTTTTTTTCGGGGGGGATCTTTTCCTGCTGAAGATCAGTAATGGCAACCTACCAGGAGTTCATCCAACAGAATGAGGACAGGGATGGGGTGAGATTCAGCTGGAATCTCTGGCCCTCGAGCCGCCTGGAAGCCACCAGGCTGGTAGTCCCCGTCTCCTGCCTCTTCACACCACTCAAGGAACGGCCCAACTTGCCGCCGGTCCAATATGAGCCAGTTCTTTGCAGCCGAGCCAACTGTAAGGCAGTTCTCAACCCACTGTGGTGAGTTTCACAGAAAAACAGTACTCAAGCTTGCAATGTTTGTTTTTAATCATGCTTTTATTTTCAGTCATGGTACAATTTCCTTGTCTTTTTGTATTTTAGTTTAATCATTTAATGCCAAAGATGTCTGTTCTTGACATTTATCATTGTAATGTTGTTTTTGTGAATGTAAATGCAAGTGAAAGGAGGTGCATGGACTTGAATGTGACAGTTTTTTGACACATCAGCACTTCCAAATGCTGAGGTGTTCTAAGTACTGGGTGTGGTAAAGGAGAACTGCAAACACTAAAATACGCCTTGTGTATATTTCAGTCACAGTCACTGTCCTAACAATTAGATGCAAACCTTATTTTCTTATTTTTATTTTTACAGTCAAGTTGACTTCAGAGCAAAAATATGGGCTTGCAACTTCTGCTTCCAGAGAAACCCAGTAAGTCCCGTGGCAAAGAGCATATTTTAGTCTTTCTGCTTTTGATACAAATCAATGCCAGACCTTGTAGATGCCTTCATAACTTAATGTTGCTGAGCTACATTCCTTTTTTAGGCGCGTTAATCTTGAGCTCTCTTTGTGTGTGTGTGTGTGTGTGTGTGTGTGTGTGTGTGCATGTGTGTGTGTAGTTCCCTCCCTCTTACGCAGGCATATCAGAAGTGAACCAGCCAGCTGAACTTATGCCACAGTTTTCTACAATTGAGTACATAGTACAGGTAAATACTGCATACATGTCTGCACTCTGACCGTAGCCATTAATCTTGAAGATGTAAGGTTTAAAGGTCATCATTAGCAGTTTCCAATAGTCTCACATACACTTTTTTCTAACTTTATTTATAATGTATAGTGTTTTCAAAAAGTGGCATGGGCCTCTGATGTTCACATGGCATCTCTGCTAGTTACAGTAATACAGAAACATATATCCAGCAAACAGCAAATCACACATGAGTTCTGCCTCCTCTTCATTTATTTACAGCAACACATATAAAGGAATGCATACATAATAGTCTCGATTGTTTGTCACTTTGTGATGATGACTGTTTGGAGATGAAGCTTGTGATTTCATCAGTTGTTGACCTTTCTCTCCTGCCTCTCTATAGCGTGGTCCTGCAGCCCCTCTGATCTTCCTGTATGTGGTGGACACATGTTTGGAAGAAGAAGACCTCCAGGCCCTCAAAGAGTCTCTCCAGATGTCCCTCAGTCTGCTGCCCCCCAACGCTCTGGTGGGCCTCATCACATTTGGTCGGATGGTCCAAGTTCATGAGCTCAGCTGTGAGGGGATTGCTAAGAGCTATGTGTTCCGGGGCACCAAAGACCTTACCTCCAAACAGATTCAGGTAAGTCGCGGCAAAGGCTTTTGGGAATCTGGTGGGTGTGACATACAGAAGTCCATTTAGATGTACAAGAAAGTACAAAAAAAATGAACTGTTTTCAAAGTTGTGTAAAATCTGTGAAGTAGAGTAGCTGACATGTGAATACTCCACTCAGCTTAATAAAGTGTGTGCTTTGTTTTTTTGTTTCAGGAGATGCTGGGTTTAACAAAGCAAGCAGTATCAGGACAGCAAGGTCGTCCTGTGGCCCCTCAGGATGCTGCTGCTGCCACTTGCAAGTACGTAGGCGCACGAACACGTCGTGCTCGTCTGTTGTTGGTTGCTGTTTACAAAAAAACGCACAGCACTTTGCTTTAGTTGGTCTAAAACGCGTGTGTTTATATGCAGGTTTCTTCAGCCCGTGCATCGAGTCGATATGAATCTGACAGATTTACTTGGAGAACTTCAGAGAGACCCGTGGCCTGTCCCTCAGGGTAAACGCCCACTCCGTTCGACTGGTGTTGCACTGTCCGTCGCTGTCGGCCTTCTGGAGGTATGAACGACAAAATGACAATCTTACGTTGTACATTAGGTGCATACAAATGATGCCGGACTGTGAATATTCTGAACTGTAACACACAAAACTGTTTATGAACACAGAAACAGCCATTTACAACTACAGCAAACCAATTACAGTAATTCACAGTAACCTGAACTTTAGCTTCTTAAAGACAATTGTGCCACATGTAACTGTTCCGAACGGCACACGCTGTCTGATGATTATCTTCTGCACAAACAGTAGATGCTCTCTGTCCGTTCAAAGGGTGTTTTCTGTTTGCTTCTGCTTTTTCACTCAGCAGTCATCCTCTCTTCTTGTACTGCTAATCTGTGTGGTTATATAACTGATAGTACAACAGAACATTCCCCAGCTGTACTAGATTACATTTTGCTCTTTCAGTGACTCCAGTGTCACTGATTTATCCTAGGGCGTGTGACTTAATGAGTGAGTCTTCTTTCATATAACGCTGAACCACAAAATGTTTTTGGCATCAAGTGTCAGCTGGCCCATTTGTTTGTTCTCTTTGAATGAGCACACCTTGTCTCTTTTGTAAATGAATCAGTCTTGACGTAGAATGCATTGTCAAATAGGCGCATCATATTTAAAGCAAATCCCAGCTGCTTGCTGGCTGCTTGGTTCATTTCCAAACGTTTTAATGTGTCTTAGACTCTCCCAGACTCTTAGACTGTGGACTTCACTGTTGGAAGAGTTGATATGAAGTTTGCCCTTTGCTTACGCATATTCCTTGAGCAATTCATTCCGACTTGTTCCCTTAATACAACATTTATGCTTTTATGGTTCATTTTCAAATGGATGTGATAGTCATATTGGGTGTTATGAAAGGTTTTTTTTGTTTTTGTTTTTTTTTTTAAACAGGTTATTGTGGTTCTTATAATGTGTTTCTAGCCAAATGCCAAATGCAATCCCATCGCATGGAATATCAGCACTACTACTTTGGGATGTAGTCAAATAACAAGCCTGCAATGCTGAATTGTAACTTTGGGTATTTGCACCAATGGAATTCCATTTCCTTGTCTGGTTTCCTCAGGGTACATTCCCCAACACGGGGGCTCGTGTGATGCTTTTCATTGGAGGGCCGCCCACCCAGGGCCCAGGAATGGTGGTGGGAGATGAGCTGAAAACTCCAATACGTTCCTGGCACGACATCCAGAAAGACAATGCTCGCCATCTGAAAAAGGCCACCAAGGTAAGCATGCAGTAGTACATGTATTTGAGTGAAATCTTTCTTTACATATTGAATATATTTAATGAGGTTTGTTTGTTTTTCTCACAGTACTATGAGGCCTTGGCCAATCGTTCAGCGGTGAATGGCCACAGTATTGATATTTACGCATGTGCCCTAGACCAGACTGGACTGCTTGAGATGAAGTGCTTATCTAATCTCACTGGGTAAGGAAGCATGAACTATTAAATTGATTGAAGGTGTAGAATTGTATTTGTCTGCCCTTTTTAAGAATGATTAATATTAACTGAATCTTAACAATTCACTGTGCTGTGCTTCAGGGGGCATATAGTGATGGGAGACTCCTTCAATACCTCATTGTTCAAGCAAACCTTCCAGAGAGTCTTTAGTAAGGACTATAATGGTGACTTCCGCATGGCCTTTGGAGGCGTCCTGGAAGTCAAGGTAAAGGGTTAATCATTTCACTCATAAGTGTAACTTCTTTCTGGGACTTGTAATGTAAGAACATGGGTAACATATATTAGCTGTTAAAGTTAAATGTGTGTATTTCTCTGTCTGGCTTTGCAGACATCAAGGGAGCTGAAAGTTTGTGGGACCATTGGGCCGTGTGTTTCACTCAACTCAAAGGGTCCCTGTGTTTCAGAGAATGTGAGTGGCTGACCCAGAGACTGGGCGGTTTAAATTCTTTACTGTCATGTTAGGTAATCTGAGAGCTATTGTTTATTGATATTTATCGCATTGTGTCCTGTGTTTTGTGCAGGAATTGGGCATTGGTGGCACCAGCCAATGGAAAGTGTGCAGTCTCAGCCCCTCCACCACTTTGGGCATTTACTTTGAAGTCGTGAATCAGGTAAAAGAAGAACTTGAGCCTCTGCCTTTTAGCTATGATAGAATTACAGTAAGCTGATGAAAGTACAAATGCTACACCAAACAATAAATAGTTGGAATGAAGAATCATGGCTTTGTTTCCTAAAAGATTCCTCAAACAAAGGCTTTTTGTCTCCCTCCCTCAATTGAAATGGTCGTCAACTGCAGTCTCACTGGTTCCACTGTTTTGTTTGCAGCACAATGCACCAGTCCCTCAGGGTGGTCGTGGGGCAGTCCAGTTTATAACCCAGTACCAGCACTCCAGCACACAGAGGAGGATACGGGTCACCACCATCGCCAGGAAGTAAGACACCCATTTTATTGTTCATGTAAATGGATGTGAAACATGACCAACTAGGCTGCACCTAAAATTTTGCTTAAATTTGGTGGGTTCTTGCCAAACCGGTTCCTCTTGCTGAATAAATTTTATAACTTGATGTTATAATGAACCTGACATGTAGCCAAGAGAAGCTGCATCAATATTATCCTCCCTAGAAAGGATGTTTACATTCCAATTTAAGCCAACGCCTTTTAGAGATCTGTTTGCTTGAGCGTTATTTGCACCACACCCATGCTCACCTGCACTTCTCTGGTTTCTTTTGTCTTCCCTTCTTTCCTCCCTTCCTTTCTCTTTTCTTCTCTTTCTTTCTCGAACTACTCAAGCTGGGCAGACGCCCAGTCTCAGATTCAGCACATCGAGTCGTCCTTCGACCAAGAAGCAGCCGCAGTGCTCATGGCACGCCTGGGAGTCTTTAGGGCGGAGTCTGAAGAGGGTCCTGATGTGCTGCGTTGGCTTGACAGGCAGCTCATCCGCCTGGTAAGTGACACTCCTACACAGCAGCTTTTGTGACAAGTCAACAATACATAGTCGGGCTACTTAGAATTCTGTGCTATGAATAATAAAAGCATTTCAGATTTATCTATTGTGACTCATGATCTCCATGGTTCAGTATGTTCAGTATTTAAACCAATTAATTTTCTTCCTTTTGTTTCAGTGTCAGAAATTTGGCCAGTTCAATAAAGATGATCCAACATCCTTCAGACTGTCAGAGTCTCTGTCTCTCTATCCACAGGTAAAACTGCTACCAATGGCAAAATCTGCAATTTGATTAAAATGCAGTTTAGCCATTGTTATAATTATTATATTGCCCCCTATTTTGATTAATGTATTCTAGAATAATCTGCTTGTTGTGGAACCTGCGTGAACTGTATTTTCTTTATTCTCTCCTATACCTGCAGTTTATGTTCCACTTGCGGCGGTCACCATTCCTGCAAGTGTTCAACAACAGCCCAGATGAGTCGTCCTATTACAGGCATCACTTTGTCAGGCAGGACTTGACCCAGTCCCTGATCATGGTCCAGCCCATCCTCTACTCATACTCCTTCTATGGACCACCAGAGGTCAGCCTCATACCCTCCACACCACTATTAATGTTAGATGCTGAACAGCTGGGGTTTCCTTGAAGCTTCTAGCAAAGTGTTGATGTTTTTGATGCTAAATTGTTGTACATTGTGTCATGGATGGGTTACAGCCTGTGCTCCTGGACAGTAGCAGTATCCTTCCAGATCGAATCCTGCTGATGGACACTTTCTTCCAGCTGGTTATCTACCATGGAGAGGTGAGACATCAGACTACTGAAAGGAATCTAAACTATCCATTACAACTGTTATTTTAAATAATCTTTATGTTTGGCTTTTAAGGAATTTCTCATCCTTTAAAGTTTTCTTGACACAAAACACTGCATGTTGTGATACATTAGGAATTTTTCTATGTTGTTTTTTTTTTTTTTTTTCCAGACCATAGCTCAGTGGAGAAAAGCAGGCTATCAAGAAATGGCGGAGTACGAGAACTTTAAACAGCTGCTACAGGCTCCACTGGACGATGCTCAGGAGATCCTGCAGACACGCTTCCCAATGCCACGCTACATTGACACAGAGCACGGAGGCTCCCAGGCTCGCTTCCTGCTCTCCAAAGTCAACCCATCGCAGACCCACAACAACCTCTATGCCTGGGGACAGGTACAGTATTAAAACCTGCTATTTTTTATAACCTTCTGTATTTGAAAACTTAGGGGTGAAATTCTTCGCCCAGCCTGTTTTTAGTATATTGAAAGGCGCCTAATTTGAAGATTTTTAGTGTAGTTATATAATTCGGGCTGCGTTCAGATGTGTATTTTCTGCAAATTAAAAATTCTCAAAGGTAGTGGATTTGTGTTTTCCGTCTCATGCAGCCTCATTGGGCTGCGGTTAGGTACGATAGAATTTTCCTAAACACACGTGCATAAAACAAAACTTCCACAAAGTTCTGATTTCATCCATTTGCACTAGTATGGACTAAAATCCCAGAATTGACTAAATCTTCTGAGATGTCCATCCGGATTGTTTTTCAGCCACAGCGCCGGCAAACTGTCAGTAAATGCAGGTCTGTGGGAGATTGAAAGCTGAAAATAGCACTAATCTGTTATTTCCCAAGTCAAAGAAGAGCCAAGCTATACCCTGCTATATACGACTGCTGCAAAGAAAAAAAAATCTGCAGGATTATCACCAGAACGTGGTCTTGCATAAGCCAATCTTGAGAGCGGTGCATTTTGTTCATTAAAGTAGTCAGAGTTATGTCATAACAAGCTGTGTTTGTAAAGTGAGTAAGTCACCATTTTGCTCCTCCCTTGTTTCCCCGTGGCCGTAGGAGACGGGAGCCCCGATCCTTACTGATGACGTGAGCCTGCAGGTCTTCATGGACCACTTGAAGAAACTGGCTGTTTCCAGCTCAGCGTAGAACTCGCCATTACGCCACAAAGAGAAAAGGAGTGACGCAGCATTCCTCTTTTGTAGGGATCCATTAACATTTCCCCAGCTTTGTAAAGGACCCAAACCCAGACAGTCAGCTGTATGTGCTTGTTTAATTTTGCTGTTTGCTGTTTTGAGACCAATGTGGCATTTACATGACACAGAAAGAACAGAAAAGGGTGATAGCACGTTGGTAAAATAAGTAAATAGTAGTAAGATGTCTACTTATTTTCAGTAAATAACTTATTTATGAGAAATGTTTTCAGAATCAAACTGTTCTCATGTCAATAATATCTCCATTTCTGTTCAATGTTTGGTCCTGACATGACGAATGATCAGACTAATACTTTATTTTTTCTTTTGTTTGTCATGAAATGTGTATCTACTGCATCAGACTGTGTATAAGGCGCTGTTTAATAGGATGATTATGTGTGTCTGCTTTTGTCTATAGCTAAAATTGACATGTCTTTCTCGTTAATAAATTATAACGATATCTCTTGTTTAAAATATCCACATGACTGTACGGCCTTGGTGCTGATTTCTTGTTTATTTGAAGAAGAGGGCGTTAGGAACCGGCTCGAAAGCCGCAGCGTAAAGTGGAGACTCGACACCAGAGTTTTAAGAAATATGAGTTTTATTTTAAAACGACTTCATAAGCTGCTCGAAAACAGTTGCAACCCAGAGAGCAGAAGCGCAAGCAGTGGTATCGTTTAGGTCTAAGCTATCTAAGACCTTAAGTGTTTTCTGGGAATTTTCTCTCCCTGAATAATTAGGATTAATGTTCCGAGGAATGGAAGTCAATCAGTTCAGCGCAATTGTGACTTAGTCTGTTCTCAGTGACGAACATTAAGATTTATACTTTATAGAGCGCTCCATCTGCTATTGCACACCCCATGACTGCCTTAGTGTCATTTGTAATCTTTTATTGTATTGTACAGCTGCATGAAGGACCGTTTGTTTATATCCTTTCTGGTTTTCATATAAAAGCCTGCCTGCAGAAAACTAGTTTTTCTTTGCACTTTTATGCCATGAAGCCTTTTTTTTTTTAATCCAAAAAAAAAAAAAATCATAAACAGTTCAGCAGATTCATGGGTGTAAAATCATTTTGTCACCACCTCTGGATCTTCTCTCGTCCAAGGTTAGAAAACGTGCTCAGTTCAGACATCAAGGTTCTGTGCAACAGATGGAAAGTCTACTCTTACCGTCCAGTATCGCAAATGTGATTGATTGCGTGCAAGTGTGAGCAAAGGAATGGCACGGACAATGTTGCTACAACAGTCTACATCCTCTGTGCAGATTTGAGGCGACGCTCTTCCACAAACAATTGTCTTTTTTTTTTCTCATTTGCTGCTACTGTATGAAAAGCCCACATGGAGCACAATCCCAATCATAAAACCGCTCACACACCATCTACTATCACTGTAAGCTGATTTTAGAGCACCCAGACAGTATGATTTCGAGGATCAGTGAATGGCAGATTATGAAGACTAATCCTTAGGGGCTATCTGTTTAGAGGCGCGTTCTACTCTTAGCAGCTTTAAGTGGAAGTTGCTGTTGAAATACAAATGAAGGCTGTGTCTGTCGAGAGCTTAGGCCTTACTATGTTGCACTGTGAGACCACATATGCTCTGAAGGTATTCATGGGCAAATCAAAAGATGCAGTGCATCGGCTTTTAATCTCTTTTGACATGGACACTATCAAAATCTCCTTTTAGGTCTATGCATTTTGCAGTTTAGGTGGGTCCTGTCGCGTGTGTTTTGTGGTCATATAGAACATGGATATAAAATAATCGCTTGAAGGAAAAATTGTATCTTTTAATCTGTGTCTACGTGCTTGGTCGTCTTGATTTGCGCAAAAGCTGCAGCCCAAAGATGTTCAGAGGGAAAAAAGAACATTAGAATTGCTCTTTGTGCTCTATTTTTTTTTCCCCCCTTTCTTTTTTGCGTCCCTCATGACGCATGTATCCTAGGCTGCTTAGGAAAAGCTGTAAGGAAATTTGTCGACTTATTATTTCTTATCAAATCCTAACAGTTCTATTCCAGCAAACAGAGAAATCCATTCTGGCTTCTGTCCCTGATAACTTATGCAAGGTTTATATATACTATATTTCATAGCATGTTCATATAACTGACTAGCACAACACTGGGGTCAGAGGACATATGCTATTAATATAATTGCATTACACTAAAGGAGCTAACACTATACTCTGGATGTGTGTTTAAAATGTGTTTAAGCAAATTTTAATGTTTTATTCTTAGAAACTTTGCAGCTTCAGAAGTTTTTGTTGTTGAATAGCGGTGCTTTACTCACACGGGAGTGCAGATTGGGGGGGGGGGGGGCTGACTTCAACTGAGGATATAGATGGGTGGTGGAAGGAATACTTCGAGGGCCTCTTTGGTCCCATTGATACACCTTCTGTAGAGGAAGCAGAGTCTGGGGATGACACGCCCATCACTGGGGTGAGGTCATTGAGGCAGTTAAACAACTCCTTGGTGGCAGGGTCCCAAAGGTGGATGAGCTTCGCCCTGAGTTCCTGAAGGCTCTGGATGTTGTAGGACTGTCTTGGTTGGCACGTCACTGGACTGGCAGACTGGGGTGATGGTCCCCATCTTCAAGAAGAGGGACATGACTATTGGGTACTACATTCCTCAGCCTCCCCAGGAAGGTCCATGCCAGGGTGCTGGAAAGGAGGGTCCGTCTGTTTCGGATTCAAGAGGAACAATGCAGTTTTCATCCTTGTCGCACAATGCTGGACCTTGCCCATCATGTGCTTTGTGGATCTGGTAAAGGCACTTGGGCCATCCTGTGGGGGGTGCTGCGGGAGTATAGGGTGTCTGGGCCATTCAGTCTCTGTACAACTGCAGTGAGAGCTTTGTCTTCATTGCTGGCAATAAGCTGTACTCATTTCTGGTGGTTGCCTTTTGTCACGGATTCACTTCATAAATTTTATGGACAGAATTTCTAGGCGGAGCCAAGTGGCAGAAGTCGATTTACTGGTCATTCTGCGTCCCTACCCTCACCTATGGTCACGAGCTTTGGGTAGTGACTGAAAGAATGGGATTGCTGATACAAGTGGCCAAAGGGTGGCTAGCCTCTCCCTTAGGGATAGGTTGAGGAGTGCAGCCATTCGGGAGGGATTCAGAGTGGAGCCGCTACTCCTCCACATCGAAAGGAGCCAGTTGTGGTGGTTCAGGCATCTGACTAGGATGCCTCCTGGGCGCCTCTTGGGTGAGGTGTTTTGGGTATGTCCTACCAAGAGGAGGCCCTGGGGCAGACCCAGGACATGCTGGAGAGATATTTTTCAGTTGGCCTGGGAATGCCTTGGTGTTCCCCTAGATAAGAAGGAGGTCTGGGTTTCTCTGTTTAGGCTGCTGCCCTTGTGACCCAGGCCCGGATAAGCAGAAGAATATGGATGGATGGATGGATGGCTGGATGGATGAATGGCTGGATGGCTGGATGGCTGGATGGATGGATGGATGGATGGGACACATTTTTGCGACATTTTGAATGCCTGCTGTAATAGGTTTTAATTTTTCTGGGAATTACTGACTGCAATTATAATTTGTGTCCAAGTAAACAGTCACTGATTTTAAGAGCAAAAGGTTTCGCATTCTGCTGTGTGAAGAACAAGAGCACTTACATTTGCATGAGTAAGGTGCAAAAAAATGTTTCCTCTAATCATCATACAATTCAGGAAAACTGCAGTTACAGCAATTGAATTTTTTTTTTAAATGCACAGATCAACCCATGTATACTATCAGTTGCAAAAAGGCATGCAGTATGTACTCTGTAAATAAAATATTCTCCTGCTGTGCAGAGTTGTTAATCACTGGATATTCTGTCACTCCATTTAGCCACAAATTATCATCAACTTCATACATAATGCTGATTTTAAATCAGTCGAGATGTGATTGAAGTGCAGACCTTCAGCTTTAATTCAAGGGGTTTAACAAAAAAATTGTGCTAACTGTTTGGGAATTACAGCCATTTTTTATAAATAACACCCCATTTTGAGAGGCCCAAATTAATATAATTTAAATGTAATGATTTTTTTAATACTTGAAATGAAAATCTTTTGAAGTCAGTGACAGCCTAGAAACCGTGGACATCTCCAGATGCTGTTTCCTCCCCTTACGTGCTCTGCCAGGCTTTTACTGTAGCCGACTTCAGCTGCTTCTTGTTTGTGAGTCCTTCAGTTTTGTCTTCAGTAACTGGAAAGCGTGCTGTATTCGCACGCCTTGAGAAACTCTTGTTTGCTTTTACAGTATGCTTTGAGTCATTTGAACTGTGGCACACCATCCAATCGGTTCTGCAGCATTTGGCTCATTCTGAGCGGAGAGTATAATTCACTTCAGAATTCATCCTGCCACTTCTATCAGCAGGCACGTCATCAATAAACACTACTGACCCTGTTCCCTTCACCATGTTTGACAGATGAGGTGGCATACTTTGGATGCTGAGCTGTTTTTTCTCCTTCTCTATACTTTTCTCTTCCCATGTTTCTGCTACAAGTTAATCTTGGTTTCATCTGTCCAAAGATTTTTTTTTTTAGAACTGGCAGGCTCTTGTAGATGTTTTCTGGCTAAACCTAATCTGCCCTTCCCGTTCTTGAGTGTAACCAGTGGTTTTTAGCTTGTTGTAAAACCTCTGCACTTACATTCATGAAGGTGTCTCTTGATTGTAGACTCTGACAATAATATGCTTATGTCTTTGAGACATCCTTTCACTACTGTTGGAGCACAGACGTTGGCTTGTCCGGATATTGTGAAGTGGTAACCAAAGAAAGAGTACTGCGATGATCCTCTTCAGCTGTCATCTGTGCTTTTCCAGTGCATTCATTCTTTTAAAGACATTGTTGATTTGGCCACTCCTAAAGATTTTGCTGTCTATCTGGTTTATTTGATTTTTCAGCCTAATGATGGCCTCCTTCATTTGCATTGGCACCCCTTTGGATCTCATATAGAACCGGCTTCACCTGGCCATGAGACTGCTGGTCAGTCATTTGTCTAACTACTTTCAAGCCTCTAAAAATGGGTGTGTCTGTATAAAGATGGCTATAATTCCTAAACACTTAGTGCAAAAGCTTTTTGTTTTTTGGTGTTCCCGATATCAATATTACAGTTACTATATCCCAGATTCTTAACCATGACTGTAGCATTTGCCAAAAAATCTGTACTCTCAGTAGAGTAACAGTGGAGTCTATTTCATTTAACATTATGGTATTTTGATATGCATACCGAATCTCTCTTTCTTTCCATTAGTGGATGATGTGTGCACAGTAAAACTTCATACGACATATTTGCAAACTGAATTATTCCGTTCATGGTCTTGGTTGGATGCGTGATTGGATTTTCCACATTACAGGAAAAGACTGGTTAACTAAAAAGCAGGGATTAACTTCTTCTCACAAATTTAAGAGACAGCCTGTGACCATCAGAGAGACGTCATAAGCAGTTTACCGGACTGTCAGCAAGTACATAAACTTCCAGTATGCTGCCTATAGTCCAGAAGTCACTGTACTTTATATATACATATATATAAAGTACAGTGATACTTGTTATCGGTGGTAATATAGATATATTATCACCGATAACAAGTTATTCAGTTATTTAAATGATTTCTTTTTTGTAGTTTTGTGCCTACAATAAGTAGTATTTAAGAATGAAACAACAACAACAAACGTTCCCCTCACCTCTTGATCATCTTTAATCTCCTAAGGTGTTTACTACCTATAGTATGACTAGCAGTTTGTTCATGAGTATTTGGGACACTGGTAGAGAGCTCTGGCCTGTTTTATCAGTTCTCACAGTCATATTGAAGTGCGGATTAGCCTCCCGGGCTGTAAATGACAGCATGCCGCTGAGGTAACAGAGATGCCAGGCCTATTTGGCCTCTTTTTAGATTTTGGCCTCTTTTTACTCTGGGGTTGTAAATAGTCGTTGTACAGGGGCTCAGATTATTTCTATTTTTAGCTTTAGAAGAATGTGTTCCAGCAAAGATTCAGATTAGAAATCATTTACTGAAGACTCTGCAGTTTTCTCTGCTTATATCAGTGAGCAGAGCTCAGCTGGCTGCGATCAGTTTGGTCCGGAGCAGCTGCAGGCTCATCATCCTCAACACATGACTTCCGTCTGAAAGCAAGAGCACAGGTCAGCTTCCCTGAAAACAAAACCAGCTCTCAGAAATGAAGTGCTTCAATGAATTTAAAACGAACTGTTATGCAACTGGAATCTATTAGATTTAATTCATTATACAAACTGATGGAACTGGTTTTAGTAAGGAAAGTTTGGATATTCTTTACTGAATCATCTGTTATGTTTTAAGTCAGATACTCTTCTTTCTAACTAAATAAAGCAATTTCTTCAATGGAAATGATCTAAAAACAGGCTTTATTTTGAAAAATATAAGTTCTCCTCGGTTACTTACCTGATCATTTATTTACAGGTATTGTCAATGGTCTCCTTTTCAAGATACTTTCAAAGAAATATAGACAAACACTGAGTCACAACATACAATTAACTGTGTTTAGGTTATTATTAATAATCTAAAAGCAAAATAGCTAATCTTCCTACATTGAAGAATACAAATTGTTAATTTTACTGATATACCGCTAGAATAACCCCTTCCTTACAGATTTCAGTTTTGAACTCGTCTTATTTTAATGTTTCATTAGTAACTTCCTACACACCCGCAGCTTTGCAGCTGATTAACTGCAAAGGACTGAACGAGGGGAGGCCCAACGACGGAGAGAGGGAGTGAGGGAGAGAGAGCGTCATAAGAAAATCCCGCACTTCGTCAAATCCTCAGACAACGTGACATCCGATAGGCTGGAAACTCGCGGGGTACCGCGTGTGAAAATGATGGATCCTTGACATTTTGGCGCACAGCTGAGCCCTCTCTGAGATGACGGTGGAAGTTGTTGAAAATTGTGAAGTGCCAAATGGGATTCTCGCCTCATCTGCTGCGCTTGGAAATTAGCCGGGACTCGTGCGTCCGTCCTGCTTCGCATCCATGAACTTTTCGGAACGCCGCGCGCTGCCGCATCCTTTACGCAGACAATGAGGATGAGTCGCCGATCCAGGACCCTTCTCTCGGTTACCTTGAACTTCTTCGCCCTGTTTTTCTCCATAACAGCGTTCATAACTACTTACTGGTGCGTGGGGACCCAGAGAGTCCCCAAGCCAAAGTGCAGCAAGCTGCGGACGCACCAGTGCATAGACTACGGAGTGAACGAAACAGACCCCAACAAAGTGGTGTACAGCTGGGAGACCGGAGACGACAGGTTTCTGTTCCGTCAGTTCCACACCGGCATCTGGATCTCATGCGAGGAAAATATTCACGATGAAAGTAAGAGAAGGTGTGTGTGTGTGTGTGTGTGTGTGTGTGTGTGTGTGTGTGTGTGTGTTGTGCGTGAATGCGCTTGTTAATTACCACACAGGTAGGTGGTTCTTTTTTCCTAATTAAAGAGAAACGCATCTAATTATTTCTTTAACAAAACGGTAATATCGGTAATAAATCCCCCTCTAAGTGAAGAAAAATAGCATTTTCTTATTCTTTCAAAAGGCTTTAATTCATGCTTATGATGCGATGGTTTTGGAATCAATTTAAAAAGCTTATCCACTGGGCGGCTATTTTTTTATATTTTCCTGCTTTTTTGTTGCAATTTTTGGTTTTGATTGTTCATATCATCATCAAACTTAAGTTTATATAATCATTAACTCACCGTTACAATTTTAAAATAGACAAAGCCAATAAAATGGTCACCAATATAAATTTGCCATTTTAATTTCCTCCTTTGTCATAAAAGAACATTTAGTTAAACTGGAGATAGGCTGCTCCTTCAGAGATTTTTTTTAAGTCAATTTCAGGGTAATTTCAACAGTTATGGCTTAGAAAATAGTTTTATATATTTTATTTGTTGAAATGCAGCATAAACAACGGCACTTAGACGCTTTAGTCTGAAATCATTTTTTTTTATTATTACTGTTATTTTAAAAATAGGGAGACAAGAAGGCACCCACATTCCCAACTGGCTGGCTCGCTGGCTGGCTGTCACAGACTTGAATGGGACAATGTGTGTGCTTGGTTTACTCACTCAGTCTGACCATATTGGAGTGTTGTAAATTAATAACAGAGGGCTCAAGAGGGAGGATTATGTGTGTGTCAGAGGGGTGACCATGATCATGAAAAGTTCAGGGACGAAAGGTGTGATCAGCCCAGATTAGTCCTCTCTCTGTTTAGTTTATTGCATCTCGATAAGGAGTTGCTGCAGCATCCGTCTCTCAGCTCTGTAATATGCCACCACAGCCCAAGCTGAGAATCCATATTTGTTTTTTGACACTCAAGAATAGAAACCACAAGTTCAAAATATTCAAGACGCAATTGCAATAACACATTTTTATCTCATCAAGTGACTGTGGGATGGTGGGGAGGATGGGGGTGGGGGGCGCTGAGACAGCTTGAGTTAATAAGGATTATGTAACAGGGGCCTTGATGAGTTTTTCATCAAAACAGCTGTTGCCACCCTCCATATACCTGATTAAAGTGTTCCACTTGCAACAAATCCAGTGGCATGCTCTGCTCAACAGATGGAAAACATGTCTACAGGAATCCCGAGTGTCATTGTTTATTTTGTGTCCTGTTTGTTGTCAGAGGCTTTCATTATGTCACACAGTTATTGGGAGCATGAGTGTTTTCAGAGTATACATGCCCTTTGGAAGCCTTCTTCTATTCCATTCCACTATCATCATTCTGTGTAATGTACCTGTGATTAAATTATTTCTAAATGAATGTTGGCTAAAGACACGACGTTATCCTCTGCTGTGCTTCCAGGTGAGAGGTGTCGAAGTTTTATTGATTTAGCCCCCGCGTCAGAAAAAGGTGAGCGTCCACTGCCCGACCTTTTAACCCCACTTTCATCCACTAAGCTGCGTAAAACTGTTTTTGTGAACATTTCTGTAGCATCACATTCAGTCTGTTCTAATTTGATCAGCAATTTTTTCATCTGTCAGTTTAGGAATGTTTCAGTATGAAGTCACGGAGGAGGACTCGCACATTCAGTTTTAAGTTTTGCAGATTTTCAGCTGTGCTGACGCCTTCGCTTGATAAATGCTTAATTCTTGTCAATCTGTCCGTCGAGATAAGCGATGGTGGGAAAGTTGAGAAGTGGAGTGAAGAGGAGTTGCGATGTCTGATCTTCATGTGCAGCCAGATTATATTCCACTAGATTAATTGGAAGGCTGAATAAGGCTTTCTGTAAACCGGAAAGCTTTGACATCAGTTGACTTCATATGAGGTTGACATGCTACCATGAGCCCATATTAACTATCTGACTAACCACTGAGATGTCAGGCGATGATAAATCAAAAGGTTCCATATGAATTAAAAATCTTGGCAAATATATCATTAAAAAGGATACCTTTGTGCTACTTTATAATTGTTATTAATATTATTTGTTTTTTGGCATTTTTCAGGGATGCTGTGGTTGTCACTTGTGTCTGAGATGCTGTACATTATTCTGCTGGTGGTTGGCTTCAGCCTCATGTGTTTGGAGCTGGTCCACTCCAGCAATGTTATTGATGGACTCAAACTCAATGCCTTCGCCGCTGTCTTCACAGTGCTTTCAGGTAGTGTGCCTGGTGATGTCTGTCATGAGCTAAAATGCTTTTGTGAGATTTTCTGCAATATGCTACTTTCAAGTATTTGATTGTGGTTTCTAAGACTGTCATTTGTAAATCACCTTTTGAAATAAATGAGGCACAGCAAACAATCTGTTGAGAAGGAGGGAATTGGTAACAACTAGTCAAAAGCCTTTTGCTTTTAAATTGTATTTTGAGAATAAAGTGAGGAGAGAAGGAAAAAAGTCTCAAACAACATTGCATCCAACCCGAGAAACATCCCCCTGGTTTCCTTGTAATAATTAGAAATAAATTTGAACTAATTTTTAAATCTGTTATGTTAAAATATAATTTAAAAAACCAGACCGAGTCCTGGTGACAAGCCTGTACTTGATTCTGTACTTGAAGGAAATCATCCGGTAAGTTTTTTAAAATACTTCTTTTCTGTTTGTTGAATCAGAAAGCTTACTTTACAATACACTGTGCATATGATTTCAGGTCTTCTTGGCATGGTGGCTCATGTCATGTACACACAGGTTTTCCAGGTCACCGTCAGCCTTGGCCCACCGGATTGGAGACCCTACAACTGGGACTATGGCTGGTCTTTCTGGTAAGACTCTGCAAACCTGATTGTTGCGTATATTCTGTGTTATTTAAAGTTTTGCATAGATAAAGTTAAGTCAAATCACTCATTAGGGAACCAGATGAGGAATTCCATTCTGCATGTTGCTGCCCCACACTGTCAGCAGTGGCTCTGATCTCACCTCTCTTCAGCATCACTGTCTGTAATGAAAAAAGCCCAAAGCTCTCATGTTATGGTAGGATTAGGCTTTGGTGTCCAAAGCCTCAATACGGGTGTGATTAGAATTGCATAAGGGAATAATATTTTACTCCTGTACAATATGCACAGTATGCTGAAAAGTCATTTTAGAGGTTAAACAATTCTTGACCTTTTGCGGGCATTATCCAATCTGCATGAAAACGACATGAGATGATGATTTGATTGTCTGACCTCACATGTGATCCAGTCTGCTTGAGGAGAGCAGAGGGACTTACAGTGATTGGCACTAATCTCACCAAGTACAGTGTCAAAGTATTGAGGGGAAAACATCAGAATGCAGCATGCCTCGCTGCACTGGAGCTTGCCATCTTTCATTTGGTTTTCACCTCCTTTTTTTTTCCATATCTGTTTATTAAAAAGTGAATTCTCTTGCTGTTTTATATCAGCATGGCCTGGGCTTCCTTCACCTGCTGCATGGGTGCGTCTGTCACCACCCTCAACTCCTATACGAAGACGGTCATTGAGTTCAGACACAAACGCAAGACCTTCGAGCAAAGCATCCGGGAGGAGGACGCACGGGAGGCATTCGGATATTTCCGGGAGCACTCTGTGCACTCCATCTCCAAATCTGTGGATTATTACACCAGCCAGGCCCTAAAAGGCGGCAGGAAGACTCCCATACCAGCTGGCTCCCTGGACTTCAGTGACATTGCAAACTCTTTGGGGGAAGAGCAGTGCTGAGTGAGACAGGACAGTAGGTGGTGGCATTTCTCTCAATGTGTCATTTTGTCGGACTGAAGCGTAGTTGTCCATCTTTGGTAAGTGTTCACTGTGGGATGAACACCGACAGTGGGGAAAATAAGTATTTGATACACTGCCGATGTTGCAGCACCTACAGAGAATGGAGAGGTCTGTAATTTCTATTGTAGGTACACTTCAACTGTGAGAGACAGAATCTAAAAAAAAATCCAGGAAATCACACAGTATGATTTTTTTAATTATTAATTTGCATTTTATTGCATGAAATAAGTATTTTTATCAACTACCAACCAGCAAGAACTTGTTACCTGTATAAAAGACACCTGTCCACACACTCAGTCAATCACACTCCAACCTCTCCAGCATGCCCAAGACCAAAGAGCAGTCTAAGGACACCAGGGACAAAATTGTAGACCTGCACAAGGCTGGGATGGGCTACAGGACAATAGGCAAGCAGCTTGGTGAGAAGGCAACAACTGTTGAAACACAAGATGACTGTCAGTCTTCCTCGTTCTGGGGCTCCATGCAAGATCTCACCTCGTGGGGTAAGGAGGATTCTGAGAAAGGTCAGGAATCAGCCCAGAGCTACGCGGGGGGGCTGGTCAATGACCTGAGAGAAGGTCATGTGATCAGATGAATGCAAAATAGAGCTTTTTGGTATCAACTCCACTCGCTGTGTTTGCATTAAGAAGAAGGATGAGTACAACCCCAAGAACACCGTCCCAACTGTGAAGCATAAGGTGTGGAAACGTCATACTTTGGGGGTGCTTTTCTGCAAAGAGGACAGGATGACTGCACCGTATTGAAGGGAGGATGGACGGGGTCATGTATCGCGAGATTTTGGCCAACAACCTCCTTCCCTCAGGAAGAGCATTGAAGCTGGGTCGTGGCTGGGTCTTCCAGCATGACAATGACCCGAAACACACAGCCAGGGCAACTAAGAAGCATTTCAAGGTCCTGGAGTGGCCTAGCCAGTCTCCAGACCTGAACCCAATAGAAAATCTTTGGAGGGAGCTGAAACTCAATGTTGCTCAGCGACAGCCCCAAAACCTGAAAGATCTGGAGAAGCTCTGTATGGAGGAGTGGGCCAGAATCCTGCTGCAGTGTGTGCAAACTTGGTCAAGAACTACAGGAAATGTCTGACCTCTGTAACTGCAAACAAAGGTTTCTGTACCAAATATTATGTTTTTCTATTGTATCAAATACTTACTTCATGCAATAAAATTCAAATTAATTATTTAAAAATCATAAAATGTCATTTCTGGATCTTTTTTTAGATTCTGTCTCTCACAGTTGAAGTGTACCTACGATAAAAAATTACAGACCTCTCCATTCTTTGTAGGTGGGAAAACTCGCAAAATCTGCAGTGTGTCAAATACTTATTTTCCCCACTGTATAAGGGTTATAGGCCGTATTGTTAGCCCTGTCTGATACATTTTTAATACTGCCTTAATTAAATCCCGTCATGGAGCTTCAAGTCCTACAAGGTTACGGTTGGAAAATTTCAGCTGACAAATGGTAAAAATGTGCATGAAGGTGGTTTTTATTTCATCATGTTTTTTTCATCAAAGCCAGAAATACATACTGCAAATGATGTGCCTATTTACAGTATTTATGGTACTTTTTATTGTAAAATAGCTGTGAAGTATATTTGTACACAGAATTTATCATTTTTCTTTTGGATGTTCACCTTGGCTGACTTTGATTGTCTCACAAAGCTCAAATGATCATTTGCAAAACACTCTTCTTGGACTAGCATAAACCATATTAATAAAAAAAAACCTGGAGAAATTTACAGCAGGGATTAAAATTCATATAAACACAGTCACTTTGCAAACACATTTCATTTTCATTAGATGGTTCTGCTTTAATTGGAGAAAGGTAAAAAGTTTATGATGTCAAAATGGTTCTGCAGAGTGTTTCAGGCAAATATGAATATTAAAGTTTCCCCTTGCAAAAATGTGTTTTTATTGACTGTTACTTCCCCCCCACAAGCACTTCTACCCTTTCAGTATCATAAACTCTGATTCAATTTTGTAACACACAACTATTACACTTTTTCAGTTAAATATTCGAACCATAACTATTTGCGTATAAATAGCACAAAATAGATTTCAATAGTTTTTATTGAAGCTTTTTGTACAAATTAAAAAAAATAAAAAATCAACCCAGTGCTATTTCTTGTTTCTGGAGAGCATCCTGAAAATGACCAGAATAGGAAAAAGACCATCAGTGTGTGAGAAAGCAAAAAGTCAAATGCAGCAGTGCATGCATAGCTCCTAAAGAGGGCACTGTTGTCTTTGTCAGCGCCTTGAAAAATTACATTTCACTCCACTAACAATGGTAACTTAATTTTGCAGGAGCATCATTTATATTTCCTTTGTTCTATTTTTATCTTTATTTCTACTTCACATTTCATTATGTACAACAACTTATACATTATATTGTATTATACTCATACAAAATTACAAATGGCACAAGTTTAGGCCTAATGTTCATTTTTATCGCTATTTATCAAACAAGTCTGATATACTGTCATAGAAAGATGTCACTAAAATTAAGAGGTGGACCTGCACACTCATATAGCGCTGCTACAGTAGCTGTTTATTCTGCATATACTTCACAAAGTAGAACACAAAATGCAGTTTCAGTCTTCAAAATCCATTTGGATATTTTTCATGTATATATATATATATATATATATGCTTTTCATCACAGCAAGTTAAAGCTCAGATCATTTTGTTCAGTAACCATCATCATATTCATTCTGGGCCTGCTGTCGGGCCAGCATAGCCTGGATAAGAGCATTGGAGCCTGAAGGAGCAGAGTTTTGTGGAGGAGCAGGGACCCACTGAATCCTGTCCTCTTCCTCCACTCTCTGCCTGGCTTGCATGGCTTGCATCATAACGCTCGACACTGGAGACGGAAGGTCACCCGTGCCATCTTCTGCGTCTTGCTCTGCTCTTCTTCTGGCTTGCATGGCCTGTGTGATGGCACTGGATCTGTTGAAAGGGTTTTCAGAAAAAACTGTAGTGTCATATTCATCACTCTCTTCATCCTCCACCCTGTGCCTCGCTGCCATGGCCTGAGCAAGTGCACGAGAAGATGACAGATTTTTATCAGGCTTCTGGTACAAATCTTCATTCTCCTGGTCAGCTAGTTGACGGGCCAGCATGGCTTGCATCAGAGCACTAGAGGTGGAAATGTCAGAAGGAACAGGTACTCCACCGATGTTGTTTCTTTCCTCCTCCTGCTGCCGTGCGAGTAAAGCTTGAATCATGGCGTTTGAGTTGGACTGACCACCAAAGGAGTGAGCATCGGAATGTTGTTTAGTGTTCTAAAGAGAAAAGAATATATTCAGTGAGGCTGATAACAAGCTTCTGGATGCAAGCTGAAGTCAGCGTGAAATAGTTTTCACAACAAACCCCTTTTTGTTTCTGCTGTTTGGTGTTTTTGTTCGGGAGAGATTTCTGAAGGTCCTGCAGCCTTTCTAATAAGAAGGACTTGTCTTTCCCTTCCTGGCAAGAGGGCGGGAGAAACAAGTGCAGTTATTCCAGAAGTATGATGAAATATATATTTAGGTGACAAGTTTTTTACAAAAAAAAAACTCACATTAACAATTTGTTGTCTCAGACGGTGAATAAGCTCCTTTCTGCCGTTAGTCACTTGCCATAATATGTATATGATGACCCTGAGCAGTAAAAATTTAGACAGGAAAACCATTTATATAAGTTTATTTTAAAAAATGTATGTAAACGTATACATTTACATTAACGCACACAAGCGCTCATATACAAAGTATATGCAAAACTTTGCTCTATCTCGGTCAGCATTACACAGTACATGCTGCGCATACAGGATAGCACTTACACTGTGTACTTACAGGATGATGAGTGTGATTAGAAAATAGAAGACTTCACTCCTGATGACATGATCGTAGATCCAGATGACCCACCGAGAGCCTGGGATTACCTTTAGATCATCTATCCAGACGCCAACCACACTGAAGGTATTGTTGAGTCCACGAAAGGGGCCACACTGCTTTGAGGGAGTCAGTCTATGGAGCAAGACAAATGTGTAATTACACTTTGTTTCACAACAGAATAAAATTGTTGAATACACTTTGCAGTTTCCAAGTATTCAAAGTCATGTCCTCTCACCTCCAGGCAGTGTATGCAACAACTGACAGGGCCCCCACAAAGAAAGGGAAGAAGAGAAGGAAGATGAAGATGGTTTGCATCTGAGCTGCCCTGCCGGACCGCCGCGGGGGCTGACAGTTCTGTGTCAGACTGACCTGGGAAGGTGCAAAAACACACATGTACTCTCCAAGAAACACACATCCATAAACACATATTTTCTAAATTTATATTTTTAGTAACTCCACTCGTGAGCTCACTTCAGCCTGAACATCACATCTACTTCTGTCCATAATAGAAAACATCCGAGCTTTGAATGACCTTTTTTTTTTTTTTTTAAAGATTATGAAACACGCAGCAACATGAGATCCAGCCTAGATTAAATTACAAATCTTCCCGAGCTCATTTAATTTCAGGAATTGATTGACTTTGTCTGGTGCAATTAAACCATAATGGTCACTCCTTAAATCTGAAACCCTGGCTGCCTTTTCCATAACCCCAAATAAAGCACGCAGTCAATGTGATGAAAGGATTTTAATTAATTATTGACCGAAGTGCACAAATAGAGTAACACGAGCCTTATAGAGTACACAGAGCAGTTGGGGTAGCTGTGGTGTCGTAGCTGCCTTTGGCATTTTGTCATTACGGCAATTTATAATCACTATAACCTCCCAGACTTGCTAATTTGTGCATTTACCTTCTTTAGATAAAACAAGATGAAGAATTTGAGAATCTGCATGACAGGCAGCAGAGGAGAGAAGTAGATTCCAATCCTGTGGACAGAAAATAATAAATATTAAATATTAAACAGGTCTGAGACCAAGACTGTTAACATGAGATCTGACTGAAATCCACTGAGGCGCTGCAATCTTCATACCAGGCAAGTGTTTGTGAATAGATGAGTTCAAGCACATTTCTGGCTATGTCAAACTCAGGAGCCCCCATTCGTGGTATACATTTGGTCCCAATCACACTGAAATTGAGAATATCATTTAAAACGTAGGTTAACTTTACCAGTTTAAATTATAAAGGCTACAAATTAAAATGGTATGACTCACTTGCTAAGAAACTCTCCATAGAAGGAGCCCAACATCAGAAAAAGGAAGTCAAAAAAGACCAGGCGGTACAAAGCCTGCCCTACCATGGACTCCCAACACTGGCAAGGAAACAGGTTCATGAATGCAAATCTGTGCCCACTGAATAAAGTCGGCACAGACGAAATAAACGTATGTTGTTGCGTTTAAACAAAAAGAAAGAAATGGATATTTATTACTTACTGAAAAATGATCGGCGACCACGTTCATCCAATGATAGCACAAAACAGACAGAATGAACATCTTGAGTAAGACATTTCTGCAGGAAGGAAAAGATCAAAATTAATTTCAGGTCTCATTATAAATTGTTTAATTTGCTTCGAGCTAGATGATTATCATTTATTATCATTTATATACCTATGTGTCCATAGCTACACCACTTTACATTTATGCAGTCGTTGCTTCACATAGATACCACTGTACATTATATTTACGTCTGCCTAAGCCTGATCTTAAAGCTGTCACTTTGCCAACTTTGTCACTACTTTGCATTGAGTACTGGCACTTTGCAACACAGCCCTGCTACTCTGCAGGTGGCTCTGTGATGCTGTCTTACGTGCACCAGCACAAGGCTAACTGCCTCTGATTTCCAGTCTTTATGCTAGGCCAAGAGGCTGCTGGCTCCACATATATTTCAATTATCTTACGTCACCTGACAACCAGAGCGTATATCTGTTTGCGGTGGCTGGAGTACTGCTCAAATTTATTGAAGAGGGAGTAGAAGAGCGGGACAGCCAGGTTCATCAGAGACACCACAAAGGGAACCAGGAGTGTCTCTGCCTCCTCTCGAAGGGACCAGCTGGCAGCATCTGTCACCCGCTGTAAAGATTGTAAAGATAAGACAGGTCAAGATAGTGCTTGATGACAAATACGTTGTGCAATGAAATCAACCAAACACTGCGCCGCTGGTAACATGACATGTTGCTTTCAGTAAGTTTATGGCACCTGACTTGTAATTTAATGGTCAAACAGTACAGGTGTAGCATAGTTTCACCAACAGCAGACAAGAGAAGAAACACTTTTGTACTGGCTGTAGTCTACATCCTACAAAAACAAGTATTCCAGTGTCTAATTATTCAATTTTGACTTATGTACCTTCTGCTCATATTGGCAGAGAAAGTAGACACTGGCTGCACAGCCAACAGCCGAGCTCGTCGAGAGAAGCCAGCAGCCGAAATGAATCCCACAGAGCTTCAGTTCTTCAGTGACTGTGAGGCGCTCCCGCTGGGCCTTTTCTGATAACGACTCCTGGAGGAGCAGGAAGAGGGCAAACGCTGAAATACTGAAAGTCCGTCACTTACAGTTGATCCTGCGTTTTATATTTGTCTGAAAAAACGCTAAAAGTTACCTTGAGCTGGACAAGGAGGTTGTTCTTGCGCTGTTTCACTGCCTTCTCATTGGTTACACTAAAATCCCAGGTGCACAGAAGCTGCCATGCACTGTTTGATGCCGGGTCTGCTAGTACGTAGTTGTTCTTAAAATAGTATGCCATGCTGCGTGTGGATAAATTAAGATAGGGAAACATTACCACGTGCAGAGAAGAAACAGAGAGCAGAAAACTCAGGTAAATGTAAAGAATCAGAGCTATTGTAACAGCTTTTATATTTGCTGCTATGGATCACTTATTTTGACACATTTGTATTATACTTTGCACATTTTCTATTCACTGATTATCACAATTATTGCATCTAATATATACATACACAATGTTACACTTATTACAGTCCAGGCTCTGATTTTTCTTTTGATTCACTTCCTCTTCTCCTAAATGGGTCTTGAGCATTTATAACAAAGTAATCTCCCTGTGGGGATCAGTGGAGTTTTTAGGACGCTGAGGACTGAACTGACCTGAAAATAAGTACAAGTCCACACAGCACCATGTAGACCGCAATGGTGAAGAAATAGGCCAGCTGCATGTTGTAGTCCACCAGACCCACAAGAGTTTCATTGCTGTAGCTGCCGTAGTACATGACGGAATAGCCGAAGTAACCCTAGGGAAGCCAAAATATATACAGCTGTTATTCACTCAGTGCAGAGAGAACTGAAAAAAACATAAAATTGCATGATATATATCCACAGTGTTTGGTAGTTTTAATCAGCATTTAGATTGAATTTGCCTTTTTTTTCTCTCCACATTTAATATTGACCCACTACTTTTTATGGCATTATCAAACAGTTTCCTGTGGCATATATATAGATTTTTCTTTCGTGAATGCAAATGCTGTGGCACACTGTCACCCCGCACCGCACCCCGCACCGTCACCCCGCGTGAAAAGGGTTTTGCAGCCTGGAGCTTTTCTGTGTGGACTTTGCATGCTCAAAGACATGCATTTTAGTTAACTGGTGACCCTAAACTGGCTGTGGGTGAGGATGTGAAAATGTTGTCTGTCTCTCAGGTCTGGCCCTGTGCTGGTGACCTGTCCAAACTGTACCACACTGGTCACCCTATGACACCCTTGGACTGGTGTGACCAAAATGATGCAGATTAAAGCAGTGGCTCCTTACAGATTACATAATCAGTTAATATAGTGTTAATTAAATGATAATAATCACAGTAGCTTTAAATTGTAAAATAATGATGGCTGAAGAAGGCAAATACACACTTACAGCTCCAGTTAGTATCTCCAGTCCTCTGAAGCTCACATTCGGAGGTGTGCTGCTCACACTCTGAGAACTGCTGGGAGAGTGCTCATAAACAAGCAGCGGGATGGTGATAAAGCCAAAGTTGATCAGGAACGAGAAAATGTTAAACATGAGAAGCCACTTCAGGAACACAAAATAAGTGAGAACGCTGGTCCCGAACTTGCCACCAATCTCCTTCATGATGCCCTGCCACAATTCCAGGGTCTGCTTGGCTGACCTTAAGCTGTACCCGCATCTGCGTAAAAACTGAAAGAAAAACATAATATATTACATATATGAGCACAGGTTATGAATGAGCTATGCTCAGGAAAAGTTGCAGCAGTTTGTTTTATGACTGATCAGCGAACACTCACCAGTGATACATTTTCAGAGCAATCTGCTAAACACGTGAATTGACGAGACTTCTTGGAGGACTTGAAGGCCAGTACTTGGTTCCTGTAAAGGTAAGGTCATTGGTATCCTCGTCAATTAAAATACCTGCACACTGCTGCAGGCCGTAGAAAAGCCTTTGGTCTTTAATTAGAAGCTTGTTGTGTGATGTACGTTGGACCAAAACAGCAGTGTGTGCTTGTTAACAAATACAATGTTTACTTTACGCGTCTTTATTGCAGCACCACTAGCCTCCGAAACATTTCCATACAGATTCGTTTATGGTTCCCAGCAGGGTGAAATGATTAACTAACTGTCTATAATGACACTGACAAGGAATTTCTTATCGCCTTTATTTGTTTGTGACTCGCCCACCTGATACGTTTCTTCTCTTCAAAGCTCGCTGGAAGATCCTGAATGGCCTGGATTCTGTCTCGTGCTGACAGAGCAACAAGTTCCTTGACCAAGTTTTGCTCCTCTGTCAGACACGAGATGACAAGACAAGAGCTGCCCGTTAATATTTGCAAGAAGCCGCCATCCAGGTGTCATATTTCACGTTCCACATATCCAGAGGATAATTCGACACCCCTCAGGTGCGCTTACCATTTTCCATCTCATTCCTGATGGCATCCTCTGTGAAAGCTGTATGGGCAGGATCTGCATTGGGAAACAAGCTCATCCTTCTCATCGCTATTCCTCTCCATCTCATTGTCGCGTTTCCTGGATGAGCGCAAAAGACAATGACAAAGTGTCTGCTGCGATTACCGTGGATTTCCTAACTCAAAGAACGTGTGATGGATACGAGAGCAGAGTGACAGCGAATGAACTGAGTGGCATTTTTAAATCTAACGCCTGCAGCTGTTCACACAGCCTTTGCCAATTATTCTCCCATAACAGAGATAAGCTGCTACTTATTTGTTAATTCTGCTGTCTATACCTTCCTGATTAACTCAAATTTAAGATATGATTTTGGCAGCGTCTATTGCAGAAACACTGACTGGAAGCACTGCCGATAGTCGAACAGGACACACCACTGTACACAGAAGCCTGCACACTCGTGTGGGCTCTTATATACAACTAATTTTACATTATCATAGTTCTGATTTATACTTTATTTCATATTTATTTATAGTTCATGTAATACCTTGAAGCTGATGGTGCCATTGTCCATCAAACTGTGTCACTACTTTGTGGCTGCCACTTTGTAGCTATTGTCAGGGTATTAGTCTGTTTGTATTTTATGCATGCATTAATTATGTTACATATCAATTTTATTTTCAATTGAATTAAATTTTTTACATATCTATTTTAGTTTGGTTTAAAAACTGTCCAGTGAAAACCTGTATTTTGGCGTGACTCTGAACCTTTTTGTGTCCTTCGATAACATTAAACAGATTAAATCAAGTGGAAGCGGTTAATACAGTTTATCCTGCATATCTGCATGGATTCCAGGAGAGTCCGTCCAACAGTTACTGATACATTTCACTCAACTCCTCAAAAATCAGCCACTGAACAAACAGTCACTGGATCCCAAACGCTACAGGGACTGAAAAAAAATTGGTACTAATTAAAGTAATATTTGATGAAATAATAGACAACTGAAAACTGATCGAATGAATCGAAGTCATATGGGGGCATTCTGTGACAATATCTAATAATCACTGCTGAAAAATAGACCAACAGATACTAACACACACAGTTTGCTGTAACTTTGTTACTTCAACTTGAAAACTCCAAGCTCGTACAACAATAATACAAGAAACGGAGCACGGAGTGCTGATACAGCAAATAAATAATGGAAAAATAAATGCCTGTTCTAACGTGTGTTTTAAGAGATGCATGCAGAGGCAAATAAAATTTCCCATAAACTCCCCTTCCCCCGGTTTTATTTCCTTTGCCAACTTCCTTCTCATTCCTGGATTTTATTGTTGATAGTCT
>JAVDPK010000273.1:784236-805311 GCA_034780415.1 Cichlasoma orientale | reverse complement strand
CCCGCAGGACCTCCCACAGGGCACTCCGAGGGACACGGTCGAATGCCTTCTCCAGGTCCACAAAGCACATGTAGACTAATAACCCAGTTATTAGCAAAAAAAACCCAAATCATTATCTTCTTTTTCTCATATTCAGTGTCTTCAGTGTTTATCACACCGGTGAATTTGAGCTCACTGTTCATGTAGCTGTGTGAGGAAAATGTGATTTTGTGCTCAGGTATCGCTGCCTGAAGCGGAGGTGAAAGCAGGCCTGGCCCTGCAGCCTCAGGCTCTGGACATCTCCCTCGTGGATCAGCCCCTCACAGACCTACTTTTCACCCAGTTTATGGCTTCGGTTTCTGGAAAAGTCTACTGCCTCGGTAAAGTCTTGTTAATTTAAACTATAGAGTGTTTTGAAAACCTGAGGCGCAGCGTTAAAGCACGGAGAAGTATTGTGTGTATTTTTTACATAAGCCAACCTTGTGTTGTTTGGTTGTCCTCTAGCTTCCTGTGATGACCTCTCTGTAACCCTGCAGCCAGTGAGTAGGCAGGGAGAGAGGAGGGCAGTGGCTCTGTCTGGGAGCAGCGACATCCTCAGCTTCTCTTTTGACAACGTTTTGCCCGGGAAATACAAAGGTTTTAATATACTTTTTTTCTTCATTTAAATGCAAACTTCTATCTTGCAGGTGCATTCTCTATGAACTAAATCCCTCATCCTGTGCACACTTAATTTAAAAGTTACAGTAGTAAGGCACTAGGGAAGTAGGGAAATGAGTCATCAGCCTTTCAGTCACTGGTATATAGTACAAGCTTTCAGGAGGCATGCCATTATTCAAACCAGTGTTTGTTTAAAGATTCAGTAATTAAAAGTTCCCGATCAGACCTCCTGAGGTTTTTCCACCTAGAATAATGTGACATATTTAATATTTATGTCTTTTTTTTCCTGCTAACTTAAGTTTAAATCTATTTATTACCCGTTATTCTCTCTAATCTTTACCGCTTTCAGTAAGCATTTCTCACGAGGAGTGGTGCTGGAAACATAAGTCCATGGAGGTGGAGGTTCTCGACTCAGATGTCTCGGGGGTGGAGTTCAGACAGATTGGCTACATCCTGCGCTGCTCCCTTTCCCATGCCATCACTCTGGTTAGTAATCAGTAACTCGGTCCAGTTGCTCTGCGCGCTGTACGTCTTCAGGTGGTTACGCTTCCGTATGTGTTATTGAATGTGTCTCACTGCGCAGGAATTCTTCCAAGATGGCAGCAAACCTGAAAACGTTGGCGTGTACAATCTCTCTAAGGGAGTCAACCGCTTCTGCCTCTCCAAGCCCGGTGAGTTTAATTCTCCTGACCTCTCATTAGCTAAACATAGCATGAATTAACATATGCAAAAAATATCAGACTGCACCAACTGTTCCCTCGTGTACAGTTGGCATACGGCGTTTTGAGCCAAAGGGGTCCGTGTCAGACTTATCTAAATATACGACAGGAACAAAGTAATTAATCTGCTAAAAATGGCTTGTGCAGGTGTTTACAAAGTCACCCCTCGCTCCTGCCACCAATTTGAGCAGGACTTCTACACCTACGATACGTAAGTAATGCAATGCTGTCTCTATTCATTTCTGGGTTAAAGCAATGCAGCCCTGCAGCCAAAACATTGTAATGACCGCTGTTGACCTGTGTGTAACAGTTCAGCCCCCAGCATCCTGACCCTCACTGCAGTGCGGCATCACATGACAGGACTCATCACCACCGACAAGATTCTAGACGTCACAGTCACGATCAAGTAATGCACGACTAGGCTGATTTTCTGACATACTGTGTGTGTTAGCATTAACTGCTGTGCATGCGTCTGCCTGTTAATGACCCACTTTTTGAAAATCATCGTCTCCCTGCTCAGATCATCCATTGAGAGCGAGCCGGCACTGGTGCTTGGTCCTCTGCGGAGCCTAGAGGAACAGAGGCAGGATCAGCAGCTGCAGGAGATTGAGCTCCGCCGTCAGGAACGAGAACGCCGTGCAGCCGAGGAGGAAGGAGGTGCCAGAGATGACAGTCCTCCAATCCAAGAAAGGGCTGATGAACTGACGGGACCCTTCCACTATGAGTTCTCCTACTGGGCCAGGTCAGTCACACTGTTTAAGGGTTGAGTGCAAAACATCTTTTCACTCTAGTACTGAAGGACTTACATGTGTGTATTTTGAGGTAGAGGTTTTCATCTTTGTCTCAGTGTTTCAACTAGGAAATTCCGAGCTTTAAATTAACAGGACTAACAGTGGAACTCTGACATCTGCTAATAATAACTGTCACTAATGAGGGGCTCATTTGAGTTCTGAGCTCTTGCAGTCATTGCAGTTAGTGATTTTTCTGTGTAACTGTGCAGGGCCGGCGAGAAGATCACGGTGACTCCGTCGTCAAAGGAGTTGTTGTTCTATCCTCCTGAAGTGGAGGCAATAATCACTGGAGGTAAAAGCCTGTTCACACAAGAAGGAAGTCAGATGGAAACCATAAAAAACGAACTCGGCTACAATCCACACAGGTTATTCTAAAATGAGCTACAAATTTGCCGTTCACAGAGTCGTGCCCGGGTCGGCTGGTGGACATCACCGGCCGTGCAGGTCTTTTCTTAGAGGGCATGGTGTCACCGGAGCTACAAGGTGTGGAGATATCCATCACTGAGAGAGGCGCTGCTGCACCACTCATTACCGTGGCCACTAATGAGATGGGAGCATACAGGTACGAGAACAGGGGGCTAAAAATAGGGTGCGCGAAAATTACAGGGAGGATATTCAAGACTTTTTCATTCGGGTTATGCTGCCTTCAGGTTCAGCTATGAATGTTATTGCTTTAGCAGGTCATTATACTAACAGGGTAGTCCATAAACGCATAAAAAAAAACAAAAGAAGTTTTTGGCCTGAAGTGATGTGTGAGTTCTTGTTAAAGCTCTGGCAGAAATATAATTTGCTATTTAAGATCAGAAAGTAAAAAAAAAAAGTTGAGCTTCATGCCTGTGGGCACAGCCGTCATCATTTTGTTATGGACTAAAAGAACTCAACAACTGTTGGATTTATTGCCGTGAAAGTTGCCACAGATGTTCCTGGTGCCCACAGGTTGAATTTTAATGATTTTTGTGTTCACCTGTTAATTCCTCTTTTCTTTATTTGGGGAAAAAAACCCAGCATACTTGTTGAGCATCAGCAGGGTAGCATTGTCACCGCAGACTTTTTGACCTGTCATAATATTGGAAGCGCAGGCGGCATTGGGGACACTGGCGCCGAATCAGTGTGCACAAAAGCGGGACCTGGAATACATTAGCACACCTGTGATGTTTCGAGTGCGTCGCGTCAAAGTGTCCGCTGCGAAAAAGGTCTGTTGTAAGCATGTTAGCTTGTAAAATTAGCATCTGGGTCACAGGCACAGCCTCACAGGGCTGCTGGTAGTCCTTGGAGCAAAGAAACATGCCAGAAAGAGAGAGAGAGAAAAGGATCAGAGCCCAGGTTGGGTGCAGCGGGGATGAATGGAGGGATCTGTTAAAGATGAGTAAAGCTTCTCATCACATCTATGCATACCCCTTTCTGTTGATTTTTGTGTGTGTGCGCGTGTGTGTGTAATATTAGAGGCAACAATAGCTTTTCACCCCATCCGTCCTGCCAGGTGGGCGGATGGCTAAGCTTCAACTTTGTGAATGATGTGACCTAGGAGGTTCAAATTCAGACCATAGATGCATCTACTATAAATCTCAGATGAGCGACCTTGACCTTGAGGTCAAGATCAGAGGTCAAGTTTTCTTAAAATCTTGTGAACATAACTGGAAAAAAATACGTCACCTTGGATTTTCAAATTGATGCTCTAGATGCATCTACTAAAAATCTGGGATGAGTTAGTTCTTACCATAATAATGGCAGTCACAGAAAGTGACAGTATGATTTTAGCATTTCTTATTCCTGGATCTTACTTAGCTATTTGCAAGTCACTGAGGCTCATATGCACCCCGTTAAGATCTACCGAGCCATGGTAATTATTTGTTCTAGAACTTCCAGGGCATTTGTGCCACCCAAAGATTCTGCTGCCAGGAGGCTGAGGGGTAGCAGCTCTGGTGGCTGACAGTACTTTCTGTATTGGCTTGTGTTCAAACAAATTAACGTTTAGTAATAAATGTGTATCCTGAAGAAATTCAACCCTTCACTTTACTTTTCCTTTCGTTTCCATCAGTGTGGGTCCGCTCCACAGTGACCGGCAGTATGACATCAGTGCCAGCAAAGAAGGCTTCGTCCTGAGTCCCGTGGAAGGTACCCAGGGAGATTTTAAGGCGTTTGCTTTGGCTGGTGTCACCTTCAAGGTACATGCAGCCGTCCATACATGCATGTATTACATCCCAGTAATCATCAGCTGCTTAGATTTTTTTATTTTATTTATCTGACACTTGACTCTAGCTGTTTACCACTCTCACTGATTGTGGTACTTAGACATGATGAAAACTGCTTGTTAGTTCCTACTGTATATTTTTGGCAAAATGCAATTAAAAGAGAAGAGCTCTCATGGATAGATTACTTTTATGTTTTGCCACGTGCTGTCAGTAAACCGCCTTTGTGCTGCCTTTGTAAAAAAGGGTCTGCAATTACCTACTGCAGCCATGAGATCCTGACACAAATGATCAGTATTAGTTTCCCTTTCACACTGTGTGATAAATTGCTTTGAAATCTTCTGCACAGCATTGACAGAGCTTTGTGCCCATGTTTATCCTTCATTCGTACATCTCCTCTGTAATAAAGCTCACCTGTCAGCCTGATTACACCCACAGTTTGGCACTCACTTGAGCCGTGGGCCTTCATTATATTTTGCCCATGTGGTCTTTTATTGTGAAAAGATTAAAGGAGCTTAATCGATTAGGTCCCTGTCCAGCAGTAAAATTAAAAAGTATCGCGTCTGCGCTGTAGATCAAATCGGAGGATGGTCAGCCTCTCGCCGGCGTGCTTCTCTCTCTGAGTGGAGGTCAGTTTCGTTCCAACCTTTTGACTCAAGACACCGGCATCCTCACCTTCAATAACCTGGTAAGAAACCCCATTTTTAAAGCTAATTGTAAGGATGCTTTGACCTCGGTTGGGCTTCAGCTAACGGCCATCCTGTATTTTCTGCTTCCCACCTTTTCTTTCCTCAGAGTCCTGGTCAGTACTACTTCAAGCCCATGATGAAGGAGTTCCGCTTTGAGCCGGCATCTCAGATGATTACAGTGGAGGAGGGTCAAAACCTCAGTATTGATATAACTGGCATCAAAACTGCATACAGGTATATATGTGTACATTGTACTGTAATGCCCTAATCTTTATGTGAGTGTGTAAATTACTGAGCCTATAATCACCTGCTGTTGGGGACTAAAAGTTGTAAAATCCTGCCCGTCTTGCCCTCAGCTGCTACGGAATGGTGCAGTCTCTCAACGGGGACGCGGAATGGGACGTGGCTGTGGAGGCAGTGGGTCAGGGAGACTGCAGCCTTTACAGCGAGGACACGGTCACTGACGAGGAGGGCCGATTCAGACTCAGGGGTCTGCTGGTGAGGACAAAATATGACCAGACGTGAGAATTTAAAGAGATCACAGCTTCTCTGACTTGTCTTAGCTTGCTTGGGAAACTGATGACTTTACTTTGCAGAGTGTAATTTCTAATTTGATCAGTTATAATGTACTGCATGTGGTTCTACACATCTAACTCATGTAATGCTTTCTTGCAGCCGGGTTGCAAGTACCTCATTCAGCTGCGAGCTGAAGGCAACGACCACATAGAGAGGGCCTTGCCGCAGCACAGAGCTATAGAGGTAGGCAGCAGCTTGCTTCAAGGTTGTCCCATTCAGACGTTCACCTGTAGCTTTTAATGGGGTTGAGAAATTAACACTTATACCAAGCTTTGAATATGAGAGGCGTCACTTGAGTGTCGTGAAGGCTTAAATATAACCGGTCAGTTATATTTAACAGGTCCGATGTTTTAAAGTGTTTTGCAGCGCTTTCATCAGATCTCATCTATGTTGACTTCAAAGCTGTGGGTCAGGGCTGCGTGCTGACTTGCCGTTGGAGTCGAAGCAGCAACTAAATGAAGCTCACCGAGTGTTTACTTCACAAGTTCAAGAATTTTGTGCACATTTTCAAGTCTTTTTTGTCACTGATGTCGTGCGCTGCTTTAAAGCAGTTATGAAAACTGGTAAGGCGGCCGTGGAAAACTTTTGTAATTGAATTATTAAAATAACTGTGGGAACCCTGTGATTATGACTTATCAGCACCCTCATCACATGGTTCCTTTCAATATTCAGAACAAAAGCAGCGATAATCCCGTTGCCAAAGTTTAAACCGCTCACTTCATAATTTTAGCTTGTCTGAAAAGTGCAGCGCTCCTAATCTCCCTCGCAAGGCTGGAAATGCCTTAATTCCCTTTAATTCTCTGTTATTATCACACCGTGTGACTTGAACAAAAAAGTTATCCTCGGTTCACACTGGCTGTTTTCTTCACAAGTTCAGTCGTTGTATCTGTGCGTTAAGCTCTATATTCCCTTTCAGGTTGGCAGCAGTGACATTGAAGGGGTCAACATTATCGCCTTCAGGCAGATCAATCAGTTCGACCTCAGCGGAAACATCGTCACGTCTCCTGATCACCTTCCAACACTATCAGTAGGACACATTAAACCTGGCATTTTTGTCTTTATTATATGTGTCTAACTTCTAAGTCTCTACAATGTTGACAAGACTTTTATATTAGCTGTAGAAGTTCCACCTGTACTAATTTTGCTTTGCCTTTACCCCCCCCAGGTGAAACTGTATAAGAGTGACAATCTGGACAACCCAATCAACAGCGTCTCACTGGGACAGTCCCTTTTCTTTCACTTCCCTCCTCTAGACAGAGATGGCGAGGTAATTCTACCCTTAAAGGACACCTATTATGCTTTATATTTTTATATACACGCACACACACACACACACGCACACACAGACAGTTGGAATGTTTATATTAAACGTGACAGAGTCGAATAATAAGCTCTGTGCATGTGTAGAAATTCGAGTTTCAGACTGCTTTAAACACTGTTTCAGTTTTTTCCTGCTGTTTGATATGTATGATGTCAATTTGAGAGGATGTCCCTAATATGGTCATCTCAGACGCAGCGCTCATGCTGTGAGCAAATGTGCCACCCACCTGCTGTTCAAACCTTCGGTTTAGGGGGAGCAGCCAATCAGAAGCCAGTTGGCCTAAAAGGGGGAGGGTAAGGTAAAACGGCTTGCTAAAGGCCCAGCATAAGATGAAAATAGGATTATTTTGAACTGTGAAACATGCAAAGCAACTCAAGTCTGTCTGAAGCAATATTTTGAAGCCTGCGTTATCATTTATAGGTAATTTAGAGCCACATTTACAGGCTCTACATGAACTATGACCCAAAACAAACTGCTGTTGGATCTGTAGTCACCTTTCTCTTCTCTGTTCTAGAGCTATGTACTGATGCTGTACTCCACGCTGTCCCGCTCACAATATGATTTCACTCTGCCTCAAGTCTCCTTCACCTCCTCTGGCTGCTACAAACATGTCACTCTTACCTTCCACCCCACTGTAAGATACAGATTTTTTTAAATATATTTTTCCCTGCAAAGAACAATATGTCTTATTTGTTACATAACAGCATGTTTATGTACGTGTGTGCACTTTCCCACAGCGTAAAGTGCCTGACCAGGACGTCGCTCAAGGATCTTACATAGCTTTGCCACTCACTCTGCTTCTCCTCTTAGCAGCCTACAACTATGAGAAGGTACAGAACAAGCTGTGTCCAATCAAGACAGAACATTCAATCTGCTTTTTGTTTGATTATTTGATTTCTAAATCTGAGGAATAAATGTCACCAGATTTAGGGCCTCGTCAGGGCGAAGCCTAATAATGTATTCCTGTTAATCCCAAAAGTTATTGCATGGACGGTTTTAATATTAAAACTTTTTGATCCAGAAAGTGTCATTTAATACCTTTTCCTGACCTGTTTTGCAGGTGATTCCCCTTTTGTTACAGTTGGGGAACCGCATCCAGGGAGTGAGGAGCATGGCTCAAGCCAGCAGCGAAAGTGTTGCGGTGGACGAAGCCAAACGTCTGGCCAAGAGACAGAAAGCCAGGCGGACATGAGGTGCACCTTAAGCCACATCTTCGTACACTAAATTGCCCGCTAGCATCCGCGGTCGCAGGCTCAGGAAGCAGTGGGTTGCCCGGGGTCACACGTCTTCATCGTTAACATCCGCGCGCTCACGTGTGCTAGTGAACTTTTTAGCTTGCTAAGGTGTGTTTGAAAAGGGGCTCAGATGCAGCCCGTCACGAGCCACTCAGCACCCATTACCACAACCTCATCAGCCATTTGGATTCACTGGACCGATAGCTGACATTTTTGTGTAGTCCACAGTTAGTCCTCGTCTAAGAAAATTGTTGACATTTGTAATAGAATATGAGCCATTTTTTTTACATTTGTAATTTATCTAGGTCAACTTTGATCTTTTTTTTGTTTGTTTTTAATTTTTTGAAAGCTCCTACATGCTTATTTTAATAGTCCTACTATTGTTTAGGACTATGAGACATTGTATGCCTATCAGCACTGGGGCCAATTCATTAAAACGTGGCTTTAATTTGATAAAAAGTGATCAAACGTGTTAGCTTAAGGCAGTGGTTCTCAGACTTTTTTTTCCTGGCACAGCTGAAAACACACACACACACACACGCTCCCTCAGCATGAGCAAAGTTGATTATTTTACATGCATAAATTATAGTCGTAAAGCTTAATTTAACTCTGTGGTTTTTTTTTTCTTCTGGTCATCCACACCCCTCCTGCAGTGGATTTATGCCCCACCAGGGGGCCCGCCCCATAATTTGAGAACCGCTGTCTTACGGATATTTAAAGTTTCCAAACTATGTGCTGGTCTTTTCACAAGTTTAAAACCCTTTTGAACTTAATGTGTCCCCATGTACTTGATATTAGACTGAACTGAGCCTTATAATGCCGTCACAAACTGGGCATTCTGTAACCGACACAAGTAAAAGACAACCAAAGACGTTGGCAAGCTAATGTGGTTGTTTGTCAAGTCATGTCACTTAAATGTAAATCACCATTGAGTTACTGTAATGCACCCACTCCTGATGGCATTGTATAAGGTGTTAAGTGCAGTGTTAGATTGACTTCACGTCAGTTTCTTCATGCTCAGGAATGGGAAGCTGGGAATTTGGGTTTGAATACTGTGTGTTTTGTTTGAGGCATGGACTGCGGTGGCAGGGTAGGGAGTGACAGGGCTAACTGAAAGTCGATTAATTTATTAACGTGTTTAATCAGATGTGAATGAAGACCTAGTTTGAATGCTATGACGTTTTTTCAGAAGTGTGGTTGATTTAATTTTTTTCCTCGTTTATATTCTTTAAGATAAAATATGCGTGACAAGCTAAATTACATTTCAGAGGGCCCATGCACTGAATTGAAGATGAATATCTGTAAAGGGTCTGTTGTGACCCTCAGATAAACTCATTGTCTTACTGCAGAGCAGTGTACTGCACGCTGAAATCTGTGGACCCCAGTTCTTCTTCTGTATTGAATTCATCTGCCCCCAGTGGTGGCTGACTTTTACAGAAAGATGAAAAGTCCACTGACTATTTACTGAGTTGAAAGAAATTCCAATTAGTCCACATTCAGAAGCTGATTCCTTTGATTGATGTGGTTGAGCAAAGACAAGGGAGGTGGGGTGTAATTGTCCTCTGTTTAGAATCTGTTCATTTTTCAGCTAATAAATAAAGTTTGACTGGAATAAAATGAACTTTTTTTACAGCTTTGCCTGTAGGGGGCAGTGTAATTCTAGACATAATGTGATGATAAAACTGGCAAGAACTGTGTAACTCCTCATCCTTTAAGTGTTACAGTACAAAACTCATATCAGTTCTGGATCGCAAGAAGTCGACTCAGAAAATCAATAAGTACGAGCCTGACTTATCTCATTACTCCCCTTCACCCAAGCAATATGTGGTATAAAGTGCCTTACGGTACATTAGAGAACAGCCCGCACGAGTTGATGTTTTGGGAAGAGAGGTTAAACGGCTTAAATAACAGCAGATCTGTCTGAAAGGGCCGCGTTTCAACTGAAATCTTATTGTTTTAATGTGAAAAGGAAGCTTACACATGTGCTGTCTGAGCTTTGTACGCTGTGAAATGTGTGAGACAGCAAAGGTTTCCATGGATCGGGCATGATAGTAGCAGACCTAATGGGGGGGGGGGGGGGGTCCTCCAAAAACAGTCTTTTTCATCCTTACTTTTCCTACACTTGTGCCAGAGGATACTGCTCCAAGACTAACGATATTCAGCACCAGACAAAGACCAGAGAAAGCAGCTGATGTGACAGCAGTTTTTAATGAAGTGTTAATTTAAAAAAAAGTTAAAGATAAATTGATCACAGTTTGGCAAAGGCTAATCAAAAAATACAGCTAATAATAAACAAACCGCGCTATCGATTAACTTTATGACCTCACGTCTGGTAGTTTGACCTGCAGCAGAGAAAACACTGGCTGGAACAAATTACATTAACAATGACCCCTAACCCTCCGAGGTGTACCACTTGCAAGGCTTGGGTTAATTGTCCGTTGGCCTGCTGGCGTGGCTTACAGGAACACTTAAATGAAATGAAAGCACAATTTTTATTTTTTTTATGAGTTATTCATGTGGCTTTCTCTGGCAATAAATGCTCTGAAACCACAGACTATAAAATTGAGTCACCCATTCGTTATGGACTTTGTGTTTCGAAGCCTAATCCTTTTTTTTTTTCTCAGAGCCAGAATTTACCATATTTAAATAAAGGTCTGAGTTATCAGCTAACACTAACAAGCTACTAACCATATGGGTACCACATGCAAACCTGCAAATTAGTGCTAATTTGCAGATGAATAAAAATACTTAAAATTTAATCACCAAAACTGGAGAACAAAGTTCTTGGACAGGTTGCATCATACAGTAAGCCATATTTACAGTACTGCGCAAAATTCTTGAGCAACTCCTCGTGTCTTTGTTTTGCTATGAAAATGGGAAATGTGTGCAGCAATTTATTGAAATGTGCAGATATAAATGGAAAAATAATATACAGTACCAGTCAAAAATTGTAAATTAATAGTGAAGTCATCCAGACTATGAAGGAACATGTAAGGAATCATGTAGTAAGCTTAAGTGTTAAACAAACCAAAATCTGCTTTTAGCTATGATTACAGCTTTGCACCATCTTGGCATTCTCTCAGTCAGGTGATCACCTGAAATGGTTTTCCAGCAGTCTTGAAGGAGTTCCCAGAGGTGCTGAGCACTTGTTGGCTTCTTTGCCTTCGCTCTGCGGTCCAACTCATCCCAAACCATCTCAGCTGGGTTTAGATCAGGTGACTGTGGAGGCCAGGTCATCTGACGCGACCCTATTCTTGGTCAAATAGCTCTTACATAGCCTGGAGGTGTGTTTGGGGTCATTTCCTGTTGAATAACAAATGATGGTCCCACTAAGAGCAAACCAGATGGGATGGCATGTCGCTGCAGAATGCTTTGGTAGCCGTGCTGGTTAAGTGTGCCTTGGATTTTGAATAAATCACCAATAGTGTCACCAGCAAAGCACCCCCCCCCCCCCTATACCATCACACTTCCTCCTCCATGCTTCATTGTGGGAACTGCATATGTAGGAATCATCCGCTCACCTTTTCTGCGTCTTACAAAGACTTGGAACCATTCGGAACCAAAAATCTCAAATTTGGACTCATCAGACCAAAGGACACATTTCCACTGGTCTAATGTCCATTCCTTGTGTGCCTTGGTTCAAAACCAATTCCTTCACTACAAACACGGTCCAGACCAGTTTGTTGACTAATTAGAAAAGGCCTAAGACACTATTGAGCTACAGCCGCCTCTGCCAGGTTACCTGTCAGTCAAAGCAGACGCCACCAACTCCACTCTTCACTTTGACTTATTTTTAAAAAGTTCATTATCCATAGAGGCCAAAACCAGTTTTTGTACCAGGCTGTTTTAACACTCTTTTTAATACAATAAGTTTGGGCATTTGGACTTGCCTTTGGGCCAGCCTCTAGTGGCCATTGGACACTTCTGATTGGCTTCACTGTTCAGCCCTGAAGGACGCTAACAGAGCCAAATTAATGAGTTTTTATGAAGCTTAATTAGTGACAAATAGCAGTGGCTACAGTATACAGTATAGGGGTAACAGTAGTGAAAAGCTGCAGGGAATTTATTCAGAATTTAGCTTCGAGGAGGCGGTATACAGATAGAATTCACAGTTGATGCATGAGCAGACATCCAGAGCAATAAGGAACGCCTTTCACGGTGGTGGCACTGTAGGTTATTCGATGTACACGCCACAGCAAGGTTTCTTTTCTGCTCTTCTGCTGTTCATTACTCTCCTTTTTATCTGTTCCGATTAGTTTGAGCTTTAAATCGAGAACTTTTTGACCGTCATTATTTCTTATCTCTGAGAATTTTTAGTCTGTCTTCTCTCCCACCTACACGCTTCACATGCGACAGCAACGCTCGTGTGAATCCCACACAGGAAGGGCTACCTCCTTTTGCTCCATCCGAGGAGCGCCGGTGTCTTCTCGCTCAGCGCACAGCCGTTGTGACGACAGTCGAGACGCCGCGCTGGGGCTCCTCTGCTGGCATTTTGAATTGATGAGATTGAGATGTGGCAAATTAGTGTGAGCCACCGAGCTCAGCGTCTGTCTGGAGGAACCTGGGGAAAGCCGCCACAACAACAACAACACACACCAGTGTCATCAGTAATCAGATAACATTGTCACTCAAGTTCTATACACATGGCAGGCTCTTGCAGACATGAGTTATTGTTACTTTTATATATTTCTTGAGAAAATTGTTTTTCTTGCAGGTGCCTCTGCTACAGGGATCCTTATCTCACAGTCTGCTGACATTCTAGTATAATTTTATGTGCCATTTCGTTGCATATATCACACACAGTCATTGCTTATGCTTAGAAAACAGTGCATAACAGTGTTATTGCAGCTCCCAATCATATTCCAGCAACCCATAAGGTCTCCTACTAATGACAACAGCGAGCTGTGGAGTGGTGTAAGCTTTCTAAACCAGATCTTTTCTTTTTTATGAAACATATCAAGAAGTGAGAAGTTCCCACATTTAAACAACTCAATTCTTATCCATCATCCATCCATCCCTCCGTCCGTCCATCCTTATCACAGGAAACCTTTTCAGATGAGGTTTTTGTTCTTACTGTAAGTGAATTTATTAAATTTCTTGGGCCCTTGCCTGCATTATTTGCATCACTCTGTCACTTAACATAACCCTCTCCATTCATGTCATCCCACACTCCAGTGGCTCACTGCCCAGCCTGAGTCACCCATACCAGTCATGGTGCATTGGCCAGGACACAAGTCATCGTGGAGCAGTGGAGAGAGAGGGGCGCAGCACACCGTCTGTGGCACATTAATACCAGACGTTTGATGAGAAGGCCAGAGAGAGGGGGCACAGGGGTGGGGGGGGGGGGATTAAATATTCATAGGGAATGATGACAAGCGGTGGGGATGATGTGTAATAGTATCTACTGGCTGCTTTTTGTGGGAGCTAAAGTGTAAGTGTGTGTGTGTGTGTCTCTAGACACAAACCAGGTGGACTCTAAGTGACAGTCTCTATCAGTGCAAAGAGGTGTGTCATGTCAGCCTTTTATGAAACCTAATGCCTACTTACTGCATGCTAGATGAGATGACAGCTGAGGTGGCTGTGTCCCTGCTAATGCAATCAGAGAGAGCAAGAGTGCACAGCCAGCCTTAAAAGTCTCACATCATTCATACACATTATGACTGAGAACAGTGCTCGCTGTGTTTGTGTGCAAGTTAAATCTCCGGCCTTTATAGCGTGCTCTTTTTTTTTATTATTACGTTTTCTGGACCACAACTTTAATGCTGTGAATCAGTCACAGCACTCTCGTTAGTATTGTTTGTAGCCATAACAGGAAGCTTTTATTTAGCAAAACCTATCAGAAACCAACTTTACTCTTACACTATCTGCCCACCCAGAATGTAAACTGCAGGTGTGTTACTGTGCATATGGATCCACATTTAAAAAAAATTGTTCCATAACACAACTAGTGGTCATAAAAGCCTTTAGGGTATCTTTAAACTGAAGTGGCACATGTGCTTTATGTAAGTAGCTTCTTTATTGCCCCAGCACCACACACACACACACACACACAAAAAGGAAAGAAAATCAGATTTTGCAGGTTTAATGAGTGCTCCATCTAGTTGGCATTTCAGGCTGCAAGTAGTCCCTGTGTCACCCAGCTGCTGGGAATGTTGCTTAGGGTTAGGAGGCATGAATGAATACCACTTCCTGTTGTGCTCGGGCATTTTTTTTTATTGAGTTAGCTTCCCTGAATCAATATTAATATCAATAATTCAATATGCCTTACACCGGCTTGTCTGGAAGTATTTAGCAATTCTTCAGTGAGATGTGATGCACTCGGCTGTGTATCCTAAATATGGTGGCATGATGGGGAATAAGGTCCGTGCACCAGAGGCTTCTGACTTGACTTGAAATAGAGAAGAAGCTGGTAGAGATACTACCACCAAAGATTTTTGATTATATGTACGCTATGCAAATAATAACATTCCTAAGAGAGACTTTTTCTGTTATGTAGATTGAAGTACAAACTTTAATGTAATTTCCTTCTTATCTCCTTTTGCTTCCCTTTCTTCTTAGTCTAAGGAGACTATATTTTTTTTTTTTTTACTCTGACACAGTCTTGGTCTCTGTTGCGTCTCTTCACAGTTTAAGGTGAGCTGTCTTCTAATCTTCTGCCTGTCCACAAATCTCTCCTTGAACACGCGCGTCTCACTGACCACTGCCACTGGCTGTCCTCAACACATTTTCCATTTGCCCTTCCCTACATCCTACACGAGTGAAGCTCAAGTGCCTAACAGATCAAATGACTGTTCAAGCCCGCTTGCCATTCAGCAAGGTCTCCGCGTAGCTGCCGGCCCATTGGCTTTAAGAGATTTTTGTTGGCTGGTACAGTGATAAAAGCACAGGCATCATGGTAATAAAAAGGCTGACAGTTTCTGGGAAGGACTGACTCTCTTTCTCTCCTCCTCTCTATACATCTCGCTCTGTCACACATCTCCTCCCCTTCCCCTCATCACTCTCCTCAGCTTTTGGTTCCAACAGACCGGTGCTCTAGTCTATACTGTCATGTGTATGATCTTTGGAGCTTGACAAAAGGGGAGGAGAAGTGACACACAGGGTGCAGCGAGACAGAGGGCTGTCGGGTGTGTACAGGGGAGAAGTTGATCAGACTGGAGTTGCAGAAGTCCTTGAGCAAAGTCACATTATGGAGAAGGACAAAAGCAGCAGGCATGGCTGCCGACACCCCCGGAGGAAGCCCCGACCAAAAAGCTTCCATATACTAAGACCTTTCTTTCGCAGATCAGGGGAATGAGCTTTGAATGTTAAATCTAAAACATTGGCTGGCAGTGCTACTAGTATCGATTAGCGCCCAACTAGTCATTAAAGTTGCCCTTCCAGGACAGGACAGCATAGTGATGAGCAAATTAGCAGGTTTTTTCTTTTAGTCAAAGGTTTGCTCAATCTGTATGCAAAATTATTCATGACATTCAGCTGTGTTGCTTGTAACTTATATGGATTCCCTAAAACGTCGTGAGAAATGCGCCTGCCGTGGTTATCTGTGTTGTTCACAGCCAGTGAATATGAATATACAATATGTAATGAGCTACAGCTCGCGCTAAACAATCAAACATTCATTTCTGGACTCAGTCTGTCAACAATGTCTGGTCCAAACATGCTAAAGAATCTGTGGCTATAGTGTCAGCCTCTGGAGAATGTCATGTTTCACAATGACCGAGCATAATGAAACACGGAGGAAAACCAGAATTAAAGTTTCATCGTCTTGTCTCACCCTTCACACGTTGCTGAGCACTGGTGTCAGGATAATGATGGTGCTGCCAGATATGACACACGTGTTTTGATTACACAGACATACCTTTTCTGATTAATTAGATTAATTAAGCATGTGAACAGTCAGCCGAGGGGGCAGAATAAAAGGGTTTTCTATGCAAATTTTATTTGACTGGTGTTCGGCGCATATGATTAGAAGAGCCGTGCGAATGTGGGTGTGCAGAACAAAAGGAAAAGGAGGCATGCAGGGTATGGGTGTGAGGAAGGAGAGACGCAGGATGAAATCCCCACTGACCTCCACTGTTGGTTAGCCTGAGGAGGGGATGACACAGTGGGAAGGGGTAAGCTAGTGTGGGCAGTTTTTGGTGCAAGACGGAAGACACGCGGATGGAGCGCTGTCGGAATTTAAATGCGCTGTGTGCACAGCTTTTACCATCAACAAATCATTAGCACATGCAGCAAGTTTGAACACATAAATGCATTTATGTGTGCTAGTGTTTTAAGTGATGCGCACGCAGACGTTCAAAGAAAATCTGTTGCTGAACAGAAAGCAATTGGTTTGCAGTGCAGAAAGAAGAGACGTTCACTGAGAATAGCGGTAAAGTCCCAAGGGTTGCTTACAATGGCAGATGGTGGAAATCAATGGAAAATCCCCGTCAACAAAAATTCAGTAAGGAGAGACGAATTAGAAATGCATTTACTGAGACTGCCGCAGAATTCAGCAATCACACTCAGTTAATATGAAGTGTCTTCATTAAATGTTGTCCAATAAATAGGGCAGGACTTCCCATGGTGAGGCCAAGTGGCGTCCTCCAGGGCTGAAGAATGAAGCCAACGCAGAAGTGCCAAAAAACAGTTCATACAATTTACTTCCAGTAAAATTCCTCCAATGGCCCGTGGGGAAAGCTGCAGAAGCAAATCAATTCCCATAGTCTACCATGTTAAAAAGCCCAACTTCAGCCATCAAACAAGGATCTTTACAGCCTGTTACAAAAAAAATTCAATAGTGATGTTTTATTTTTTATAAAGCACCTCTTTGGATTTTGACAAGGCTTTAAGGTGTCAGTATAGGCAACTGCAGCCGATCACTGTCTGCTAATTCCAGTCACTGAACATCATCTCTTGACCGTATTTGTGGTGTTGGTGACTTTATTATTTGATGCATAATAAAGTCTAGTGTTTGGTATAGGCTGTCTAAGAAGTTTGTGCTCTCTGAGTCTCTTTTCCCTGAGCTTGCTACACTGTTAGCTGATAAGTTGGCGCATCACTTCCCGGTCTAAACATTCTTTTTTTTAAATTATTTTCTGCCGTCTCATTTCCCCTGTCATCCGTGCGCCTCACTGTGATCCAGAAGTCACTCTCAGCACGCCTTGCTTGCTAAAATGCATCAGGAGGAGAGCGGAGCAACTAGGCTCGCTGGAGCAGCTATAACCGAGAATGCACAGGTATCTGCAACATTAAAATTTAATTAAAATTAAAGGAACACTTTTTAATCAGACTATAGCAAGTCAATTAAGCTCATGGGATATTGATCTGCTCAGTTAAGTAGCAGAGGGGGGTGTTAATCAGTTTCAGCTGCTTTGGTATTAATGAAATTAGCAACAGGTGCACTAGAGGGGCAACAGTGAGACAACCCCCAAAGCAGGAATGGTTTTACAGGTGGAGGCCACTGACATTTTTTCCCTCCTCATCTTTCCTCTTTTTTCACTAGTTTTACATTTGGCAAGGGTCAGTGTCACTGCTGGTAGCATGAGGCCATACCTGGACCCTACAGAGGTTGCACAGGTAGTCCAACTCCACATGAGTACATACCATTGCCAGGTTTACTGTGTATCTCAGCAAAGTCTCAAGAGCATTCAATCTTTAGTTTATATATTTATTTAATTACTTTTTAAATAGTTACTTACTTACTTATTTACTTACTTATTAAGGCGCTATATAAATCTAAGTTATTATTATTATTGTTATTATTAAGAGCACTGAGGGGATTCCAGGAGACAAGCAGTTACTCTAGAAGAGCTGGACAGGGCCATAGAAGGTCCTTAACCCATCAGCAGGACCAGCATCTGCTCTAACAGGATGATAACTGCCAGCAGGCAATTGGTGTGAATGTCTCTTATTAAACAATCAGAAACAGAATTCATGAGGGTGGCCTGAGGGCCCGATATCCTCTAATGGGCCCTGTGCTCACTGCCCGGCACCGTGGAGCCCAGTTGACATTTGCCATTAAATACCATAATTGGCAGGTCCACCACTGGTGCCCTGTGCTTTTCTCAGATGTCAGCACATGTGTGGAGAAGCTGTGGAGAATATTATGCTGCACGTGACATCGTTCAGCACGACTGGTTTGGTAATGGGTTAGTTATGGTGAGGAGGCATATCCATGGAGGGATGCACAGACCTCTACATGGTAGTCAACAGCACCCTGACTGCCATTAGCTGTTAGGATGAAATCCTTGGACCCACTGTCAGACCCTGTGCAGTTGGTCCTGGGTTCCTCCTGGTCCACGACAATGCCTGGCCTCATGAGAGCATGCAGGCAGTTCCTGGAGGATGAAGAAATTGATACCATTGACTGGCCCCCACGGTCACCTGACCTAAATCCAATAGAACACCTCTAGGACATTGTGTTTCGGTCCATCTGACGCCGCCAGGTTGCACCTCAGACTGTCCGGGAACAATGATGCTCTGGTCCAGATATGGGAGGACTCCAGGACACCATCCGTCGTCTCATTAGGAGCATGCCCCGACATCGCCAGGCATGCATACAAGCACGTGGGGCCATACAATTGCAATGAAATTTAGGCAAAATGGACTAGCTTGCCGCATGATTTTTTTCTGTTTGATTTTTGGGGTGTCTGAATTAAGCCCTCTGTAGGTTAATAATTTTAATCTCCATCGAACGATCCTTTCTTTCCCAACACGTTACCCAGTCCAGTGTTTTCAGTGTTGCTTTAATTTTTTTGAGCATTGTCCTTGGCTAACATGTTTTTACCCATGATGCTACTTTGTGAATTCAATTAAAATGTAGTCCTATATATAAATGTTGTCACACTGTTATGCTCATACCAATTGAATTGTCAAATGAAGCAACTTTGACACATAATTTTTAACTTACATCACCTTAAAATGATGGCCTCAAAGTAAGGAAGTCTCATTTTATTAAATGCCTGTTGCCACAATTTCTCTCCCCTCATGTCTCTTTCTTGTCTCTCTGATTTTGAATCTCTGGTGGGAGGGGCTAAGACGTGAGGACAGGATGCGAGTAGAGGAATCAAGGTTGTATATACGGAGAAACGGGGTGGGGGAAAAACAGATTTTTTTTTTTTCATACAAGTAATCAAAAGATTGTCACTGTAAAAATATTGATTTCATGCAGTCTGAGTCTGCTTCCGAAAAGTTCCCACAATCAAAAGCGCATTTACTGTTTAGCTCCTCGGGGTCCAACCCTGTGCCACTGAAATCATGTTTATGCAAGATTTTGTTTAAGCCACACACAACAGCAGGTGATTTCGCTGATTAGTTCCTCCCCTCTGACTGAAGGAGTGCTAATCAGTGATATGAAATGCTCAAGTGTTTGCTGCTATAGATGCATGGCCCTCAATGGCACACAGCTTTTTATACTAGCAAGCAATCTTCATCTCATTTTTGATCTTCTGACTAAATTTATATCATCACTTTGCATCAGTTTATCTCTTTCTCGCATGTTCTCGTCCCCCCCCCAAGTGCTGCCATCATCACATCTCTGCCTGCTACTGTCCCTCCCTTCATCATTTCCTCTCTTTCTTCTTGTCATGCCTGAAGCTGAGGTACATCCCTTGTCTTCCTATGTGAATAATACATGGCCTCTGAGGGCAAGGATGTGGAGGGAGAATAAGGGGTCTGGGCTGTTTTCTGTCTGCTCACCTCCCAGGACCCTCTGGCTCACACGGTCTGGCCAGCTGCTGAGAGGAATACCGAGTGACCCACCACAACACACACACACACCATTATTGGTGGGTCACAAAGTATAAACAGAGACACACAGCAAACCTGAATATGTGGTGTGCACGAAGACGAGCTCAGAAAGCAAAACGTTTGATGACACAGTTGTATCTTTCTCTAGATAATGGGCCATCATCACTTGTAGCCTTGTCTGGGTAATTTATTGTGCAAATCCTGAAACCTTCTCTGCAGTGGAAAACATCTGCTCACAATAAAACAACCCATAATAGGAAACAAGCTTCTGGGTCTTTAAATGAAGTGAAAATTACAAATTCACACCTAGATTCCCTTTTCCCAGAAGCCCTTTTGACAACACAACATCATAACAGGGACAAATGCACGCAGGCCTCCCTCTAATTGCTAACCTTATTACTTATGTATACCAAGCTATTTACAGCCCGCCCTGCTCTGTAGTGAGCAGGTCACAGGGTCGCCACTGGGACTCACACATGAGACCGTCCAACGTTAAATTGGTACAAACTGGCCGAGCGTGCGTGTCCCTCACTAGCCGCCTGCCGTCAAATGGCTCCAACAGATGGATACACATCTCAATGGGACACTGCCTGCCACCAGCTGCTCTTTCATGATACTAACAGAGAAAGGGACACACAGGAATGCTGGATGGAGGGATCTGGCACTGGCGGTGTCAGATGTCTGAGACTGTTATCTCCAAAACTGACAATATCTGTGTACTCGCACTTTCTGAGATGTGGATGTGCTTCAAGAGAAGTATTTGAAGAAATACATTCATTTAATCATGCAATGCAATGTCCCGTGTCTCTAGGTAGTTGACTGATGTCTGATATTAATGTCTGGCCTGGGATCTCTGTTTATTTAGCTTTGGTACTCAGTTTAAACAAATCAGATTTGCTACATTCACAGACTTCAGGCCCACACCATATACACCATAGATGTTTGAAGTTGGGCAACATGACAGCCTCCCCTGAAGTGAAACCAAAATATTGTGATGGAATTGAGATGCTGCCTCCTACTCAAATTTTAGTACCAAATGAAAATCAACTATTATATGGGGGGAAAGACTTGATAAGAGAGCCAGAGTTTAATAATTAATAATGATTAAATACGGTGGTGGCGTGTAAACACACAGCGCGTGAAAAGAGATGAATAAAGAAGAAATGCTCAGTGCCTCATGGGACGGGGGGGG
>JAVDPK010000273.1:755095-779169 GCA_034780415.1 Cichlasoma orientale | reverse complement strand
GGCCGGACCACCCCACCCGGCGGCGTGACCAGGGCAGCAGAGACCCCCCCGGCGCCAGGGGGAACCCACCGGCGGCCAGCGCGATCCTCAGCGCCCCAGGCCCCGGACCCCATACACCGCACCCCACAGAGATGACCGGCCACCTCGGCCAAGGGCCAGCACCGGTCACCCCGAGAACCCCGGCCACACCCCGGTCAATTTAGTGACTTTGAATGTGGCATGGTTGCTGGTGCCAGGCTGCTGATCTACTGGAATTTTCCCACAAAACCATCTCTAGGTTTGTACAGGAAATATGCAGTGAGCAGCAGTTTTCTGGGTAACAAAAACACCTTGTTGATGCCAGAGGTCAGAGGAGAATGGCCAGACTTCATCAAGCTGATAATAATAGTACAGTAATAAAAAAAATAAAGCCAATGCATGCATAAGAGCAACTCTGAATGCACAACATGCTGGACCTTGAAGTGGATGGACTACAGCAACAGATGACCACACCAGGCACCACTCCTTTCAGCTCAAAACAAGAAACTGACTACATTTCACACAGGGTTATCAAAAGTGGATAGTAGAAGACTGGAAAAATGTTGCCTGGTCTAATGAGTCTCAGTTTATTCTGAGACACTTAGATGGTAGGATCAGAATTTTCTAGTAAATATGAAAGCATTGATGCAGCTGGCCTTTTATCAATGGTTCACGCTGCTGTTGGTGTAATGCTGTGGGGGATATTTTTTTGGCATGCTTTGGGCTACAGTTGAATATCATTTAAATGGCATCGCTTACCTGAGTATTGTTGCTGACCATGTCCATTCCTTTATGACCACAAAAAATAGAGTCCAGATGGTCCCGGACAAGCCCCCATTTTTGTTAAGTCCTGGCTCAAAAGCCGGGACAGAAGGACTTTGTGACTGATACCGCAGTCTTGAGAAAATGGATTTATTCTTAATTACTTGACAAAGCAGTTGCAACCTAGAGAGTAGAAGAGCAAGAAGTTGTGTAGTCAGGTGTAGTCAATCAGCAATTAGCAAAGACAGCATCTGAAACTCTCTCCCTGCCACTACAAAGAGAGTAGGGGTTGCAGAGGGGCGTAACAGTACCCATTGTCTGATGGCTGCTTCTAGCAGGATAACGCACCATGTCACAAAATTCAAATCACATCAGACGGGTTTCTTGAACATGGCAGTGAGTTCATTACATTCAAATGGCCTCCACCTTCACCAGATCTCAATCCAATCGAGCACCTTTGGGATGTGACGAATGGGAGACTTGTATTGTGGATGCGTAGCCAACAAATCTGCAGCACCTGTGCGATGCTATCATGTCAATATGGACCAAAATCTCTGAGAGATGTTTCCAGCAGCGTGTTGATTTTATGCCAGAAAGAATTAAGGCAGTTCTGATGGCAAAAGGGGGTCCAAATTAGTACCAGCAAAGTGGGCCTAACAAAGTTGCTGGTGAGTGTGTGTTTCAGGTAAAGTTAATGTTGTATGACTATAAAGTTTAAGAAATTCATAAAAGGTGAAACATCACTACTAACATTACTCTGGCATCCATGACACAATTTCACACAGTCAGTGGTGGAGTACATATCAACACCTTTTATTTAAGTAAAAGTCAGAAACTGTATATGAAAGATATATTTTTCACATGAATATGCAGAAGGGTAGAAGCCATCAGCTGAAATCGGCTGGCACTGAGCTGACCTGCTGGGTCTGTGGCTGGACTTGACTTTGTGGCCTGCCTAAATTATGCTCGACTGTTATTCTACTGTGGGTAGAAAGCATATTAGCCAGCTTGCAGTTGAGGAGAAAAAGATAGCCGTATCTGTTTCCAGCCATTATTCCCTTGATTTCTGGTTTGGAAAATTATTAAAAAGACTACAGAAGCTAAATGCAGAACATTGCTTTAATCAGAGCCCCGTTTACTTCTTGGATTTTGGGCGATGATGTTTCTCATGGGTATGAGCGGTAACATTATCTGAACTTGCAGCATCTGTTTCTCTGCTAGATCTTGCCAAGAAAGTGATGGTGCCTAAAAGAAAGTTATTGTTGTCATATTTTTACAAGCCATTTATCATCCCACAAAATATACCCAAAAGACCAGTACACATTTGTCCTGAAAAGCTTTGAGACAATATTTTTTGGGAACAGCTTGGTGTAAATACAGTTATATGACTGCTGTTAAGCAGCCAGCTGGGAACTTTATGTCACTTTAATACCGATAGAGGGTGATTCAAGTCGTACATTGCAGACTGATGGACTGCCCGAAGCGATGGTGGCCATTTGGGAGCAGCGAGGGGCTGATTTCTCTTCTTTTAATCCGGTCACACTGGGTTGGGTGTGTCCTCATTTGGTTTCTCTGAGTCTAATGGCTGCAGCACTCTGGAGGACTTAATTACTACCCAAGCAGCACTCAGAGATATGCTCAGAATTTGTTAAAGCCACTTTTCTTTTAATTGTTGCCATTTTCCCTCTAAGAAAAGAAGCGTCTCTTTAAACGAGTTTGGAGAAGAGCAGAGTACAAAAAAATCCACTAAGTGAAAGATAAAAAAAAATAAACAATCTGACAATGAAGCTAAGATCCACAGGCACATTTTAATTTAGATTATGTCCTAGATTTTGTGTAACAGTCAATTAGAGTGCGCTATTGAGTGAGAGACATCTCTTGGAATTTTCCTCGTACTGTGTTGAGCAGCGTTTGTACTCCAATATGTTCTGACTTTATTGATTTCTTCATGAGACTAGGCTCAGATAGAATATTGAACTGTTCGGCATGAGTCTGCGCTCCCTCTGACTTTCTCTTTCTCTGCACTCAGAGGGACGCCTGGTTTCCACAGCACTGAAAGAAAAGACCCTTGTCATGGGAACATGACTAGCAGGTGCCTCGTCCTCATGAGTGATTGGTGTCGGTGCCTGCGGGGCTTGAACTCTTGGCCTTTCCTGCCGTGTCGCCGCATGAATATTCAAAAACGAGCTGAGCAGACACGACACGCAAATTGGAGTTAATACTAACGGGCTCAGATTAAACGGCAAGATGCATGTTGAATCACTTAATCGTGTCATCAAAAGGCACGGGTTTTGAAGTCACCAAGGTCAAGATCGTAAACATCATGTGTCAGGTCAGGTAAGTTGAAAACTGTCGCTGCCACTTCCTGCTGTTTTCCACCTGACCGCACTGCATTTTGAGGATACAAGAAAATCATCCTGCGCATTTAAAAATAGCATAAACTGTTCGTGTAACTTAATTTAAGCTCTTCCCCCGGGATTCTGAAATCACTAAATGATTTATCAGAGTTGACACGTTAGTTTCTTTCAGCTCAAATTTTGCTGTATTTGCTTTTGATCATTACATTATCCTCCTACGAACGCTGTCACAGATGTAAAATTTGACAACTTAACTCCAATAATGTTGTCACTTTTAATCAAACTGGCACTTTTATCAGTTTAAGGCTTTGAATTAAGAAATCCGGCCCTGCTCTTGAATACTGTACATAATTTTCTTATATGAATGTAATATTCGGTGGAGCAGAATGAATCTGTCATTGAGATAGCCCTTCATTTTAAGTATATCAATATTCATTCTGCCACTAATGCAAAATTAATTTTGTAACGATTAACTGTTGATATATACGGATCAAGCATAATATTATGACCACCTGCCTAATATTGTGTTGGTCCCCCTTTGCCAAAACAGCCCTGACCCATCAGGGCCTGGACCCCACCAGACCCCTGAAGGTGTGCTGTGGTATAATGTTAGCGACAGATCCTTAAAGTCCTGTATGCTGTGAAGTGGGGACTCCATGGATCGGACGGGTCCTCGGACTGAGATCTGGGGAATTTGGAGGCCAAGTCAACACCTCAAAAATTTTACCTACTTTCACAATCACTATATTATGTGAAAGCATATGAAAACATTGGAACGTAGCTTCTTAAAGTCTTTTGCAGCCCTTCTCAGTTCCAGAAGACTGCAAGATGGTTGTAGTAGGTTAATTCCTTCATGGCTTTTGGTCAGCTAACTTCCTGCCTTGAAAACCAGATTTCACTGCCACAGATTTTGCAAATCCCCTTCCATAATGTCAGGACTGCTGTTCTAGGAATGTGGGATTTAGCTTGAATGTTTCCTTGGCATTTTCTCAAAAGGTCACCCGAGCTGTTCAGTGTTAAGTTATACTGTACAACTTTTAGAGCATTCTTTTTCACAGATATGCTCAGTGATGCTGGCACCTTATACGTGGACCAAGCCCTTAAGTATTATAATTATTGATTGCAGAATATATGCAGCTGATCTGTGCAGTATGTGGTGTTTTATAGCTGCTGAGCCAAAACTTCATACCCTAAGTGAAAAGGAGTAGAATGTTTTAAGAAGAGAAGAAAACCGAGTCTCACAGTAATATGCAGTATTGTTATATGCATCTTTCTTTTTATATCAAAGATTTTTTGTTTTTTTGGGGGGGTGGTGCTTTGTTTGCCCTAATATAGCATGTTTTGTGGTATCTCTATGGCAAAGGTGGAGAATGCAAATGTAATATGACACATAGAGAAATACACAAGGCTATAAGAAAAATTTATTATGCATTAACAGAAAAGATGCATGTTCATATTTCAAGCTTACAGCCAGTGTTGTTTTGTGCATGACCATAATCTTTCTAAAAATGTTTAGCATTGCATCCACGACAAGGAAGCTAACCCAAACCGCAGCGTTTCCCTTCAACTAAGTGCTTATTGGAATCCAAACCACGATCGTTCCCTAAGCCCAGCCAGGTGGTTTTTGTGCTTAATTCTATCTATTGTTGTCACACCATAAAATTGATTCTTGAACAGTGAATTGTGATGGTTTTGGAAGGTACGGATAAATGAGAGAACAGGATCAGAAAGGTGCACAGACAGATGTTTTTGTTGTTTTTGTTGACTATTGCTCTAGTCAACTTCTCAGGCCGGCTGGAGGGATGGAGCGAGAGGGATTTGCCTATTCATGAGATGTTACTGGAAAAAAAAAGTGTAGTAAGAAAGGGTTTTCAGTAAAATTGTTCTGCCACATGAGCATAAAAATAGAAAAGCCGCAGCAGGCTTGCATTTACAATTCTGCAAGGAAAAGTTTCCACCGTAGCTTAGACGCTCTCTGGACTGCATCCTTGGCCTTTCTGTTAGAAAGTCAACAAGGTGTTATTTCAATTTGACTCTCATAGATATTGTGTCTAGTCAGACCTTTAGATAATCACACTGTCTGAATATCACGGCTTTTTAAAATAATAGGCCTTTTACCCTCGCTAAGACTTTTTGTAATTGACAGACCAGACAAAGAGCTCAGAGCATGTGCACAAAGATCTGTTGTTTGACTTTTTGAGTGTATGTGAGACTGCAAAATGACGTCCTATTTATATGCCAGTGTGCTGTATTTTTCTCTTTTCAAACACTGTGAACATGTATGACTGGTCCCACAAATGTGAATATGTGTGTGCGAATGAATAGATGCACTCAGGAGTAATTGGTTTGGTCTGCAGAATTACCAGTGGAACAGCAGAGGACAGGAGGAAAGGAGAGAGAAGGAAAAGAGAGGATGCTTTGCTTCAGCTCATTAACCAACGCCTGTTAGCTTGGAAATAAATTGGGTGAGATTCCACCACTGGAGAGGCTGATTAGTTCATTTTTCTCCTCCTCCCGACTGATCTGTTGGAGGTGTAGTGAGGCACGGCCACTTCTCTCACTCTTTCTCTCACTCTGTCTCACTTACACGAGTCCAAGCACACATATACTAAAAATCAGCGGCCCATGGGTCCTGGAGCAGATGTGAATGAGACAGGTGTCAGATGACTTGCTGCCTGCCACAGCTCAAAGGTCACCTAGACTTACAGTATCTTTGTCTGAGCGGGCTCACAGTCAGCGGACAGGGCTCCATCCAGGGGGAGTGATGGCTGACAGAATACTTCAAGAAGCAGGTAGAGTGATGGGAATTGCCTTCAGATGCCTTAGATGGAAAAAAATAAATAAATAAAACAAAAACTTCCCTCTGTGATACAAGTGTCTCTGCAAAAACACGAGGTGCAGCAGTGATGGTTTTGGACTACTAATCACTCCTAACATATGATTCTGAGAAATCATCTTGTCTTCCCTGTCATTATTGTAGCGGGGGGGGGGGGGCATCACTGTTGAGCAGAGCATAAAAGCTGAAATTTGCAATGTAGCTTGTCATTTGCAAAAACCTTGGCATTTGGTTACTATTATTAGCATGCTGTTCAAAACGTAGGCTGAACACTTAACCAGGCTGAAAGGGCGATTGTCATTCTTAATGAAAGCACTTCCATTTGGCAAAAAGTGCAATCCAGAGTGGAGATGATATTCACAAATAAGTATTTGATGCAGTAATCTGCTAGAATATGCATTTTTTTTATCCAAGAAATTACCCCACGCTCATGGAACAGCACGAAAACACTTCACTGCCAGACTACATTACGCTGTTGTTTCGATGAGTTTGTCAATACGTACTGTACATCCGTGCACATTCACTTTAATATCCACAAAGCTCGTTAAAGTCAGTGACGGAGATCAGCAAACAGCATGAATGAACACAAAGGAATGACGGGGGGCACATTTTTAGACTGACAGACTGGCAGAATGGGCATGTTTTAAACTTAATGCACACATGCACGGGCACATGCTTCAACGCTCAGTGTTTTTGAGCAGTCACAAAATGGCTTGTCATGCTCTAACCCCCATTGCTCCTCCCTCCTTAATAACGTCATTAATCAGAGAGTGTCAGTGCTGAGATATGGGTCGATAAACAATTTGGAGCAACATGCCTAATGGAAACCGGAGTCATTTTATATATTCACCTGCTTATAAATCCTACAGATTAGACCATGTTTTCTGGACACTCCCACCAAATGTATTATGTAACACTCCTATAGAAAAATAGAGGTTTTAAGGACCAGGCACGCATTATATAGTCTACACAACTTTGTAGACTCAACCTCGACACATATTGCACAGCTGAATGTCTTAAAACAAGGACGCCCCTCTGTGAAGCCTTTCCAAGAATTGATTAATGTAAAGTGTGAGTTTAATTGATAGATTAAGTTTACAGTGCACTCTTTGCATTTAGGAATGCACAAGTTCCTCAAGTAAAATCCAATAACAATAGATTCAATAATGATTTCCACCCACAAGTACAATTAGACAGCCACACAGTGGAAATGGTATAAATTCAGGCAAGGAGACGTCTAAGAAAAAGTTCAGTATATTCTCTAGAACATGTTTCAGGCTCAACATTTGAAGAAATAATTTGGTGAACCTGGTAAATAGTAAAGACTTAAGTAGCTTTCCAAAACTTTCCGAAAATTTGTAACTTATGGGCTGTTCTTCTGAATCAATTTTTTTTTTTTGGCTGCCAGGGATAAATCTATAAAGCTTTTTATCCGTGAATGATGCAGATAAAGTATTGCGGTGGTGGTAATAGTATGTACATGGCCCGTCAAAGTAATTGCTCCGGGACTATTGCTGCTGGCTATTAGCAGGACAAGTCAACTAGTCAAGTTTATCGGCCACTTTTATCAGCACTATTGAAAGGGTCTGAAATAAAAATGTGTTGTAAGCTGGAAAGCCAGTGAACTTGTATGTGTCACGCTGCAGCAGTAATCAAAACTATATCATACCATCCACGGAAGAGGGGGTTTGGAAGCCAAGATCAAGGAACTGTACATGTTAGTTGGCCAAAAGAAGTTCACAAAGGAGTGCAGTTAGATAGTTTCTAGAACCTGCCAAACAAACACTCAAGCTCTGGCTATCAGTCTGAAGAGATGTGCCAGAGAAGCAGAAACCAAGATGATGACGGTCTGTTCTCCCATTCGAGGCCCTTCCAGGGACTCTAAGCTGCAATAGACAGCCATACAAGGACAGACGCGCTCAGAGTCAGGATTAGCAACCCTGGAAGGATATGTGGGTGAAGGAGGAATCACACAGCACTATCGCAAAAATGGCTGGTGGATCAAAGAGCGGACCACAGCAACCTCCTCAAGCAAGGAAAAGTCAAATGAATAAAAAATGACAAAGACAGACATCCTGCAGTTTAACACGAAGAGCTGGATATCAACACCTGACATAATTCACTCTTACCGTCTGAAGACTCTAACAACAATCCATAACTGCCTGGTAACATAATTAAATGACCTGCTAACTGCAGGCACTCACACAGACAACAAGGGTACACCACCTTTGAACTAGCAGCCCATAAACTGCTTCTTCACAACAATGAAGCGTCTATGAGACATCATAACAGCTCAGCCGAGTAAGCACAAATCAGCACATGAGCAAAGCTCACAAAGGGCACTGGAAGACCAAAAGCTCAAAGCACCAACTACTGGTTCTAAGGGCATCAGGCTCTAAGAATAGGCAACTAGTACTAGAGGCTAAATGGAAATCGCTAACGTTCATCAAGAATTTAATGTGGCCAGCTCCTAGGCCATTGCATAACCACAAAGAATGGATATGCATACAGATTCAGTAATAAAATGCCATCAGCCACCTCCTGTATATGAATAACATCGAGCTTTGCAAGAGGTGTGAACACCTTCCTTACCAGGATCAAGAGCAAGGACACTGGAATATCCTTTCCCATGACAAAGTAAGGGAAGGTGACTGGGATTGAGGAGGTTACTAGAAGGCAAAATCAAGCCAAAACCCAGAACCCTGAGACTCTTAAAACCACAAACAGAGGGAGTAGAGGAGTGGGCAGGATTAGTAGGCGTCAGAGCTGCTATCCAGGATGGAACAGGGAGCCTTCATATGCACACACATCAGAAACTTGCTGAAAGTGGTTAAGCAAAGCTGTACCTGTGATACACTGATAAATGTGAGAACACTGTGGCAAGAATATGACAAGATCTAGAGACATGATGGGGTGAAGGAACAGCTGGAACAGATGGTAAAGGTAAAGTCCAAAGTGAAACCAGTCAAAATAAGGGCGTTAGGGGCCTGTCATCCCGAAACTGAGATTAGCTCTGACAAATTTGAGGTCAGCTACAGCATTTTTCATTCAAAAGAGTATGGCCCACCCCACTACCTCCTTCACCACTCCCCCTTTAGTGAGGAAAGGGGTTCTTATTTGCTATAAAGAAAAGAAACAAGCTTCAGAACAAATCAACCATTTCAGCAGCATTTCTGATTGATGATTAATGAATAATTTCACACATAGGCAGAATCCCATATGGGAGTACCACCCATCGTATATACAAGCCCACACCGCTGATAACTCAGTGTACAAAGTTGTAGACATGAGCACAATGGGGTGAATGAGAGAAAATGAAATGCTGTCTCCTTTGTAGACGGCTAAGATACAACACACAAAACTGCAGCATCCAATTTTGTTGATTACAGAATGACACGCTCATGTCATAATACTGGGGTAGAGTAGACTTTTGGATTAATTAACGTGTTGGTTCACTCACACGTGTGCGCACACACACGCGACACATGACATTCTTTCTATACGCACACACACACACACACACACACATATTGTTGCAGTCACATTAAGGCTGCTACATACCGTACATTCATGTTTAATAAAAATTGCAAAATAGTTCCCTGCTTGCTATATTATTGTTGTCTTTAGCCACGGGCCCCCACCTCAGTTTCTTTTCACTTTTACAGTATTCATTGTTGCAGTCGGCTATAAAGGGGATAAATGCAATCGAGGGCATTTTACACACCTTACACCACAAAGCAGGGCTGCATTCCTGACTGAGCACATCTTGAACTGGCTGCCTGTCTAGTCAGCCGGTCAGCCCCCCTGAGTGACATGCAGCCTGAGTGGACATGGCACTGTCATCTGACTGGGACCAAATGAGCCATGAGTAACAACAGAGGACACCCAGCCGATTGGCTAATTGTCCTGAATAATGAACCCCATTCTCCTTTCTGATTGGTGCTGGAGGTGAGAGGTTGGCAGTTGGCAGATCCATCCATAGTGTACAGCGTAGTGTCGCTTCTTGTTGTCTGCTGCTCAGTTACTCTGCAACACTAAAATACATTGGAAAGTGTTTTATGTATTGCTGTGCATATTATTATTTATTATTTGATATAAAACTTCCCATTGCCAACATAAGAAATTCCATGTACATGTACCTGAAGCACCCGTTCATTTCAAACCCAATTTCTAGAAAGACAGCAGCCATTTGTACACCATTTGCAGCTAAAACAATTTTAGTTTTAGAATTTGCAGCCTAATACTGTGCTAGAGCACAAACTATGTGAGTGATTTTACTACTACAGAAATGGTAGTATTTGCTCTGTGTTACTCTGATTGCAGGTGTATTGCTAACTGGATTGTAATCTCATTTTGGTGTGGCTAGGGCCTACTGGTTTCCCGCTGGTGCTCTTGATTGGGTTGTCAGAATGCAGCCAGCTGCTTGGTGAAATGCAGAACACAAACTTGATTGCACTGGAAACCAGCTCTGACAATAGCTGAGGGAATGGGTTGGGTAGGAGAGAAACGTGATGAAGGTTAAAGGCTTCGTGACTTCAGAGATCTCACTCCGAGTTGTTTCGAGTTTCACGTTTTTATGAAGCAAAAATTTGAGACTTTTTAAACCCATAACGGGATATATTGAGGAACAAAGCAATAAACAATAGAACATTTAAACTGATGTTGAAGGCATAAGCACATAGAAACAAACAACAGCCATTATATCCATCCATAACATTACCATCTTTGGAACAGTAGGTTGGGGGTTTGAATCCCAGCCAGGGCATGCATCCAGTAAGAGTCCCCAGGTTAGGCCCCCATCCTACCCAAGCCTACCTCAGCCTGTGAATGAGATATATGATTGAAGCCATACCGGCTCGGACTTCACCCTGATTAACAAGGTCCATGTCAGGTGTTCCAATGTCCACAAGAAGCAACTGCTATCACAACTAGAGGCTGACGAGGTACAACACAAATGCTTCCCAAGGACCCTCAGAAGGGATCGGCCCCATCCAACTACCGGCCAATAACCTGCCTCAGCACAACATGGAAACTCCTATCAAGCTAAGCTACCACCAACAGATTTATGACTGATTATGGTTTGCAGCTTACAGGGTAAATACAAGTCTGTGTGTTTTACGTCTCTGGCAAAATGTGTTAACATAAAAATATATTCTCTCCATTACTAAAGTATCAAGTCTTGTCATATGACAAACATTTTAGTGAGACATACTCACAGTAAAGCACCCCCAATCCTTGCTGGCACTTCACACGGCCCACTCACAGTCTGCTCATCAAGTCCACAACATACAGACATAAACAGTCACATACATATCTATGCGCCTTGCCATTCTGGCATCTTACAGCACAGCAGGTCGCCATCGCCTGCCTGTCAGTGCTTCCCCCATTAACATACCCGGTGCAGCAGTAGTATGACTCTATCAGCAGCTGGGCTGAGTCTGGCGAGCTTTGATCTCCCCCCCACTGAGCCGATCCACTGGAGCATGACTACACCAGGTGGGAGACAGCCACGAGGTGCCAACTCTGAATGGAAGTGGTCTGACTCATTTGTAAGTCTACATTTATAGATTATTGTCCTAAAATATCCAAAGACTGTTACAAGTTGTCTTTCAGTTGACGAGCTATTTTCTTCCTTTTCTTTAAGTGCGAGTCAAGTTTATTAAATATGAGCGGGTACTGTATGTTCGCGTTGTGATTACCCAGTTACCTCTTGCACTTGTCTTGCACTATGACAGGTGCAAATGTTATTCTAGGTGTTACCATTTCTTCTAGAAGTATCAGCTTTGGATACTTAGACAGCAAGTCGTCATCAATGTGTGCTTAAGCATTTTTGTAGATGTCATACTTTGTATCTGTCATAGCTTGGCAATATTTTCACCATTCTATAATAATAACAATAATATTAGTAATAATAATAATACCCTACCTCTCGCCCTATAACAGCTGTAGTTAATGTTGTTGTGGTTTGCACTTCAGGGCCACCGTAGTAATAGGCACCAGCCCCCCCGCGCGACCCTGGACAGGATAAGCAGAAGAGAATGGATAGATGGATAATAATAATACACTTTGTATGATCAGTCTAAATCTGCAGAGAAACAATTAATTAAAGGTATAATTTACAGTAAATGAGCTCACAATTAGTCGTAGCAGAGATTTTAACACTGTAGACATAGAGAGTCTAGAGAAACTAAGAAAATGCTGTGGTTGTAAGGCTTTTTTTAATACCATAGTAGCCTTTTGGCAGTGTGATCCAGCAATGAGGTGGAACCCTGTCCAGGTTTTTTTTTTTCCCATCCAGTGTAAACCAAATGCTTACCCTAACTGACCCTAATTAGCAACAAGTGGGTAAAGCCAATTGATTACTTAATTCTCGGTCATGAAGTGAGAGTAAGGTGACTACCTCTCACGTGGAGGACCCACAGCATTTTGCTATCAGCTTGCATATGCATATCTGGGTTTCCCCATCTGTCTGTCTGGGTCACCTCCATGCCCGGCTCTTCGTGTCTGGATAATTAGCTGCCCAGCCTTTGCTGCCAGACTGTGCATCCCATGGATTTATGATGGTGATGGCTGGCCAGGTCTCAGGGGAATGGTGTGTGTTTGTGTGTAGGTATGTGCCAACGAGGCCAAAGGGAGACATGGTTGTCCTACTAATGAGAGGACACAAGGTTATTTACGGCAGGCTGGACCAGTGTCATGGATATGGAGATAAGGCAACACCTGGGTAATAAATCATTAAGAATACATGTGAGTTTGGAGGTTGTTTAGTCCAAAATCTGAAATCATCACAGATGACTGCTTTTCAGTATCACCCTCCTTCCTTTACTTCAGTTAAAAGGATGAAAGAGGTTTCATCTTTATGATTTACTCACGCCTCTCTGGTTATTAAACAGAAAACATCGTCTGTCAAAAAACAAACATCACAGCCATTTCTCTACATTATGTTCTACACTTTGTGATTGTTTTTCTTTGAACAAGACTGAAACGTTACCTGCACTCCTTCACCGAAGTGACTCATCTTTTCTCTATTTTCAGCGCAATATAGTGCAATTCAGAGATGAAAAAACATGTCCAATGGCTGCAGGTCAAAGGCAGACGGGTGCTGTGATGAATACATCTTGCTTTTTAAAACAGTTGTTCCAGTCACATTTATGTAAACGTTTACACTGCTTGCATCAGAGGAGCTGCTGGTACGCTTCATATTTTTTGCTGCTTTTTTTTTTGTTACAACTGGGAAATGGGTGCGTTTCAAGGACATCAGTGTAGTCTGCATGCAAGGGAAGCGTGAATGGTTAAAAGTGTAAACCAGAAGCAAAGACCACTTTACTCTTATCTAGGGGTTATGAAATGTTCTCTGAAGGTTTTAAACCATGCCCCCATAGACAACAATTTAATCGACCATCTACAAAAAGCCTGCTGTCTTCCAAAGAGCACTTAAAGTGTAGAAATGAAAAGTTCTCTGTTAGAGAACTCCTTGAGTGTCTGTCCAGACAAGCCTGACCTGTCTGACCCTTTCAAAGCTTGTTAAAAAATTTCCATCTTTTGTGGCATTGTAACATGCTTTTTCTGTTGCTGTGTGGATATTTTTTTTTTCATAATATAAAAAAAAATACATTTTAAATGAAGCTCTGAAAAATTTTGTTGCCAGTGATTTGATCTTTGGATCGGTGCCTTCTATTAAAGTGAAGCACATGTCTGGCTGTAGATTGGCTGCACTGCTGACCCTGCCTTCTGATGACCTTGGTAACCTAAGAGCAGACCTTCATCCCAGCTTCGGTTGTTTTCCCGCTAAGCCAAAATTGTCCTCCAGCTGAAACGCAGACCTTTTACCCTTTGTGCTCTTGTCATTTTTTAACTCCAGATGTTAGGCAGTGGGTTTTTGTTTCATCCTTTTTTTCTCTCACTCTATGAGTCTTGTTCCAGCAATAAAAAATCACTGTGTCAGAGCTAAATACACTAACAATAACAATACATTCACCTTATTGGTCATCTCTATTGTTTTTTTCTCTCCTTGACAATCTTGTCATTAAATGTATTTGTCATAATCAGTTGTGTGGCAGGCAGGAAAGGACCCAGTATGCAGACTGGGACGTAAACTCAAAAGCACAGCTTTATTGCTGAATGACGACGCAACAAAGGACAAGGGTGCAGACAATATATACACCAGGTGTAACAAGACAACGGAAGACAGCTGGAGAGAACAGGTGGACATAATCACACTAATAAGGCAGGGAGGAAGCAGGACAGAAAAAACAAAAATAAAGGAGTCCAAAACAGGCAGTACTGATGGTCTGCCTGGCCATGGTGAAGGGTGGGTCAGACTGAACAGTTTTGGAGGATGGCTGTGGGGCCAGTGGTGCAGACAAAGCAGGTCAGGAGGCCGGCCATGGGACCAGCAGCAGAGGCTCTCCAGAGTGGGTAGTGGGTAGCCAACAGGACCCCGGATTTTAGCCTGGGAGACTCGGGACGCTCAAGCAGAGCGGGACCCATTGTCTCAGAAGACTCAGGACTCTCTGACAAAGCCGGACTCTCTGATGAAGCTTGACGCGTACAAAGTCGGACTCAGCTGCACAAGCCATTTCACTTGCCCTGGTCAGAACTGTGCAAGTTGTGGAGACTGTGCAGCACAGCTGCAGGTGAGGCTGGAGGCTCTGGCGGAGGCGCTGCTGCATGTGAGGCTGGAGGCTCTGATCGAGGTGGTACAGCTGCAGCTGAAGAGTCTGGCGACTGATGAGGAGGAGCTGCAGGCGCTGACAACTGAAGAGGAAGCTGGGTTCCCTCAGCTGGGCTCGCAGCCATCTCCACAGATGACTGGGGCTTCTTATGAGGTACACACTGAGGATGAAATCCCAGCAGGACCTCAGCCGCCTCCACCCAAGGAACAGGTACGGGTGCAGAGACGTGCCAGTCCCTGGCCGACCCCACCCGTGGAACAGGCACTGGTGCAGAGGCTGGCCAGCCCCCTGATTCTACTCATTGAAAAAAAGTTCTCCAATGGGTCGGTGCCAGCATACACGGGTGGAAAGGCAGGAGTGAGCTGAGACTACACGGGCTGCGCAGGGTCACCAGGCTGGGGCTGTGCAGAGCTCGTTGTAGCAGCAGGCTGGGGCTGCCGATTTTGCCAATGAGAGCCACACTTCCTCCTCGTTGAAGCTGGCTGTGACAGCAGCGATGTGGAGGAAGCGATCTGCCGCTGACGTGGCTGATGACGTGGACAGAGTAATCCACTGTGGGAGTGAGAGGAAAAATCCGCCCACTCTGACCTCCGATAACACAGGAGGACAGCTGCCACGGTGAGATTGGTTGCTGAGGGGAAGAGAGAGATGAGCAGCACTGCCGAGGTCCCTTCCCCCAGCCAGGACCTCCTAGGGCTACCCGTGTGCCGTGGAAAGGTGACTCAGGTACTGGGGCGAGCCACAGCTTTCATCCCAACTTCTATCTCATGAAGTGGATCGTAACTTGCTGAAGCTCACGCAGGTCCGAGTCCGCGGGGTCCATGTACTGGTCGCGTCGTTCTATCATAATCAGCTGTGTGGCAGGCAGGATAGGGCCCCAGTATGCACACTCCAGAAACGGGACGAAAACTCAAAAGTACAACTTTATTGCTGGAAACTGAACTACGCCAGGTGTAACGAGACAGCTGGAGAGAACAGGTGGACAGAATCACACTAATGGGGCACTGTGGAAGCAAAACTCAACATGACACACAGGGAACCGGAGGCTAGGGAAATAAAACAGGAAGTGAGAACTAAATGGGGAAGACACAGACATGGGTATACTAGGTATTATTGGTATATTAAAGAGCACATGGAATAAACTGTCATTGGCCCGGGCCTTTTGCCGAGTGTTTTGGTTTTTGGAAGTTCGGTTATTGTTTAATTTCTTCAGTTTGTTTCTTAGTTTAAAGGACTTTTGTGGTTAGTTTATTTCATGATCACTGGTTCATTTTGCGTTATATTGTTTCTTATATTCCTTAGTGCATTTGTTTCTTCCTAGTTTCTTCTTGGTTTGTTTGTTTCCAGTGGCTTTAGGGTTTAGTTCTCCCCGTGTTTTCCCTTAGTGTTCCTCCCTTTGGTGTAGAGTGTCTGTTTTCCTCAGTGTGTCTGCCTCCCCGTGTGGTGTCAAGTTTGTGTTTCTGTTTGTGTGTTTTGTGTCCTGCTTTGCTTCCCCTTGTCTCGTTTGTGTAATCCTGATCACCTGCTCTTCCCAGCCGTTTCCTCTTGCCTCGTTACCGTGCGTGCATGCGTGTGTGAGTGTGTGTCTGTGTTTTATCCGTGCATCGTCGTTAGTGCTCCTGCAAGCTGTGTGCTCTTTGTGTGCCCCTTGTTTTCCCTTTTGTTTGTCTAGGCCAGTGGTTCCCCAAGCCAAGAATGCTGCAGCCCACTTAAAAAGCAGAAAATCCCATGTTCTCGTTCTAGTGGAGTTTGTTGCCACACATCCAGCATTTGGGTCCAACCTCGCCTGCCACACAGTCGACATATAACAGCAAACATTACATAAACCATGTAATGTTTGATAAAATGAATAAAATGAACAAAATTAGGAGGCTCCCAAACTGAAAATGCTGGGTCGTGGCCCCAGGATCATGATAGTATTTATCAGCCTAATGCTCATCACATCCCAATTCCCCACATATTCGCTAATCTTTCTTTTTAAATCCTTTGCAAGCATTCTTTCTTTCTTTCTTTTATTGTTTAGATTTCAGAAGAACTGCTGTATCTGTTCACATTAACAAGCAACCATAAATTGAGGTTGTGGATCTATTATGAGCCCAGTCCTGAAGGTTGTAAAAAGCCTGAAGGCTGTGCAGACTCTCTGAACACATGACATTCCATCTACCCCTATGAATTAAAACGTATACATTAGATAGATTGAAACTATATTTAGCTACTATACTAGCCTTGGAAAGCATGGTTGGCAATCTATATTAAAAAAAAGGGGGATGGCTTTTTTTAATTTCAAGAGTCTCATCTGTTTTGCCTCTGCAAGTCAAGCGCTGCCTGTATTTGGCTTGTTGATCACATGTTTTGACACATTTGCAGAAACGTACGGTGCTGACTTGCTTTACACAGTTTTTTCTTGCCTGTGGACATGGCTGTATAGTGCTTTCTGTAAGAAAAGAACTTTGACCTTAATGACATTCAGCTCACTTATGGGAAAATAGGATCCAGTGTTTTTGTACTTGGCCCATATTAGGAACTAAAAATTACAAATATCTCGGCAAATATCTCATACAAGGCTAGCAGACGGGACATCAACCACTCCACTCTAATTTGGACTTTGTAGTTCTTTAAAAGACAACTGTTATTTCCTGGTGTCCAATTAAGCTGCAGCTCTTTTTTTTATGCGTGCATCTCTGTGACGTCAGTGGCATCTGACAGACCAAAAGTATTTGCTACCCTGGGATGAACATAGCAGTTCATGACATTAATCAGTCACATCGTTTCATGCTAATAAAAACATGAAAAGCTTTTAATCAAAGCCAGAAATGTTTGTGCTGCGGTATCATGCCTTTCAAAAGTGCCCTTAAAGCACACGATCATGTCAAATAACACATGAAGAAAAAGCTGCGCATGTCATTGAAATACCATAACAGCTTAACACGTAACCCCTCTGGGCCACGTCGGGTTATTCCTGCGACATGCTCTGTCAGATTTTTTTTTCAAAGCTCTTCAAGTCAAAGAAGGTGAGAACAAAAAAATGTATGTGATGTAGTGTTGGCAGGAATCAAGATGTGCTGCTTTAGGTTTCGGGTGAAACAGGCGAAGCCCTGTTTTCTATTCTCTTTGATACAATGGAGACCTGTGTTTAAAGAGAAAAGGAGAGAAAAAAGTGAAGCTGGAGCTGATACGAACATCAGTATGAATATGACAAAGAGCTTCATTTTTGGTCTGCTTAATATTCCTGTCAGTTTTATGTAGATAGCTTTTGAATGGCTCAGTGGGAAAATGCACTGTCAATGAATTACGTCACATTATCTTAGCCACCTAGCTTTGTCATTCAGTTGATGGGGCTGTCGCCCGTGTTTGCCTGGGTAGCCCTGGCTGGTTGCCAGAATGTCTTGTTGATGTGGCCAACTTTATCCCTTTTGCCAGCGAGCTGTGACTAATATGAAAACACATCTGACATCTGGCTTACTCAATCTGCTGGTTTTAAATAGATGCTGGCATCGGTAAAGGATTCATTGACAACATCTTCTCTGAACAGTGTCTGGGGGGATATGGAAGAAAAACTTCTGAGAGGGTGCAATTTGTACTGAAAGTAAGCACATATGATGCTGTTTTAAATGTGTGTTTTTATGGCAATAATATGAACATATACCCTTTTTTTAAAGTCTTTAGTGTATCCCCTTGTGAGCTTTTCATATTATTTTTACAAGCCCAGAGGTTTTTCAGTTGGAGCATGTATAAGCACAGACAAATTAATATAATCACTGGAAAGGGATTTGAGAATTGACACTGTGGTGGGAGTTTTTCTTCTTCTTCTTTAGCTCTGCTGTCATCAGCGGTGACAGTCAGCAGAGCTGATCCAATACCGAGCTGTCCGGCATCCGCCCGGTGTCCATTAACTTTTTGCTTAATTCCCTACTCCTCGGTCATTTATATTTGAAATCTTCTGAAATGTTTTACAAATACTCTTTGGCTAAGGCTCTACAAAACTGGGAGACATATTTTTGATTTTTATGAATTTTTGAAATTTTCAAGAAATACTGAACATTGTTGTGTATATATATATATATATATATATATATATATATATATAGCTACCCTGCTCTGTGATTTTGCTGCTGCTTTTCCACCTTATGCTTTCCACATATACAGTACAGTATTTGTCCTAGAAAAGATGCATGCTGACAAATCTGTCCTTCCGTTCAGCTGGGCCATCACAATATCTTTGACACAAAGCATGTCCACTGTGCGCTGTAAAGTATTCCTTGCTCTTAGTGTCTAATTACTCCTCCCATTATACATCTGTTCTCTGCCTCTTTCCTGCTCTGCTTTCTCTCACTGACCTCAGGAAAAGCAGTGAATCAACTGTTCTGTATCCTTTTGTTCCACTTGCCTTTTTTTTTTTTAAAGTATAATTCTTTAGTGCAAATTCATCAAATGCTCCACATTTACCCCCCTGGACCTCAGGCTTTGTGACATTAGGGAAACCTTTTTGTTTTCATTCCCGCAGTTACTTACACCAAGTCTACACTCTATAGAACAACTATTGCTCCAAATAATGTTTAAATATAAGGGTTTAGGCGACATGCTCAGGGGGAAAATATGCACTTTCTGCTGTAAATGAGAAAAGACTTGAGTATTATTTTATATTAATAGACTATGCCTGGGCACATTATGGTGTTAACATTAACATTTACAGAACTGCCCTGCTTATACAATCACTTGAGGTTAAACTCAGGCACCACTCATGCAAGTCTAGTGTCATGTCCCTATAATTCACACAGATGAATATTTAATTGCCCATTACCTGAAGCAACTGATAATTAGAGCACAGTCACTGTATATTCCTGGCCTCAGGTTACTGCTCTGAGGTCGTCCTGCAGTGCCAGCTAAGGACAAAGCACCGGTTGGTGAGTGGGACAAATTGTTCTGTGGCTTCACTTAACAAATTCATGCTTCAGTCTGGAGAGCCAGCTGTGGTGCATTTAAGGACCTCTTTTCTCCAGACTGTCTAAAAGCAAAAGGCAATGTGAGTACATTTGGCTTTATAACTTATGCATTCCAAAAAAATTGCCTGTTTGAACCAGTCTCATATTTTACTTAGTGATAAAGGAATATATAGCACCTTTAGAGGAGGGAACTCATAATCAAGGCCTTTTAACTTTAAAGAATTGGTTTGCGTTTCATTTATCCAGTCATGTTTTTCAATGTATTCTTTCAAAGAGAGTTTTTCATTGGATAACTGAGTCCTGTGCTCATTATAACAAAAAAAAAAAAAAGAATTAATACACCAACAGGTACCATGCACTTCTGACGATGCAGCTCACCAGGCCCAATTAAACTGCCACATTCGGTAACCAAGGTGGAAATGTTCTCTCCACATAATACGAGATGGAAAAGTAGTGGGGCAACGCTCAGGTTCAAAGTGTCATCAAAGCACTCTGTTCTGATTAGCTCTAAAAGTACAGAGAGACCTCAGTCACAACACAAGAAGCGCTCTAATTTAAGTGTAGATTGTGTAATAAATATGTAATACCCAGAACATTTAAGTATTTATTATTTACTTTGAAGAAACTGATGTTATATTTATTCCCTTTCCAATTCAGACGCTGTTTTTCTTTTTCAGGTTCACTTTACTGTAGTTGTTTCTGCACGGCAGAATGCTTTTATATTTGATGTATGCTTAAAGTCACTGATCATTACTAGGACACGGTGTTCTTCCATTTGCCGTGCTTATATTTAAGCAAAAGTGGCACATAACTCTATTGAAGGCGCAGACTGTATGGGTAGGACACACCGTATATTTTCAGTCTCTGTTGTCATAGTTGAATAACATCTCCAAATGCCTCCACAGCCCCTCCAATCTATCCTTTTGCCTGGAGCTGCTGCTTGTTATTGTCTCCAAAAAATCAACAAAAGGTTTTTGGTGTTTGGTTGTTGCAACACAAAAAGTGTCATACAGTTCTACAAAAATAACTCAAACTTATGCCTTGACTTCTTCTGCTCTGGAGGAGCTACCTTTTATAAAATCTCCATTTTTCAAAGCATGGTTCAGTCACGGAAAAGGTCGAGTAGGATCAAAACAGTCGTGGAATTTGCTGTGCTTAATTTCTGCTGCATCATATTTTTTGATAGAGCTGCACTTCAGATTTTTTAGAACAACTTCAGTAACATCAGTTTCTTCTGACTTATTGTTACGTCTGTTGCCAAATCCCCAATTTACAGTTTAGAACAGGCTGTTAGCAGAGGGTGACTCCTCTTTCCTTAGATCGTACACCCCTGTAGCAAGAAACAAAAGAGACGGCAAACAGCCAATGGCTTTATTTTACACGCACAATTAGTGATGTACATCGGCTAGTACAAGCCGCAAGCTCAGCCCCAAGGAGTGAAAAGGAGAAAGGGTTCAAGACACATATATCCAGTTATACTGTCAACCATGAAGCTAAGTTATCTGGCCAGCTCATCACAAGATGCTGTAGCTCTTGCCCTGGCTACCTTTGACAACTTGAACAGCGATCTGATCCAGTGTGAATGTTTTAATGATGTATGATTAAGTTAACATATATATAACATATAAACAGAATATTGTCTAATTGCACACAATTTTAAACCAAGAACCCTTTTCAGGGAGAGTGAGCATCAGGACTACCTGTTACAGGTCCTGAGAACAGGGAGAAAAACTAAAAAGTTTTCACAAGTGTTCATCAGTTCAGAGCCTCACTCAGGTTCATGTCCTGGGGGGTTTTAATGTGACTAAGGTCCAGAAGTAAAAAGGTCAGTTTGTCACGGTTTTCAAATCTCATTCTGGCCAGGTGACACAAGGTGACTAGTTGTATTATTGTATTTCAAAACTCTTCCAGGTATTTTATATTCATAGAGCCCAAGGCTGTTCGCTTGGTCTTTCGGTTTTGCACCTGTTGCTGACTGAATTCTGATTTTTTTTTTTTTTTTTTGGTTAAACATAGTGAAGGGCTTAAGCGGCTTAAATGTACAGTCAGGAAAACATACAAATGAACTCGCTGGAAAATGTCAGTCACAGTCCAAATCCAAACACTGCTGTTATTTCACAACCTGCAAACTGCTTTAAAGACTAAAACAAACAGACAAGAGGCTTCTTTCACTGGGGTTATTTTAGTGTTAACAACACAAACAATACAAACTAATAAATGTAAAGTTTGATCCCTGTTGAATAACCTTTAGTATTGCTCAGCATTGAGACTAAAAACAGAAGGAAAGAGTTTGCCTGGTTCTGTCTAAAAGTAACTTTAACCAGCACAACAAACGAAATATGAAAATTATGAATTTAATTTTATAGAACTATAGTCCATTATTTGTCCTGATGCAGTGGCTTTTTGAATGACTGATGCTCACCCACTTCACTGCTTTTAATGCAATATATGCAGTTTGTTCTTACTCGGTTCCTGTCTGGCTCGCTCTCTCTGTCTCACACACACACACACACACACACACACACACACACACACACGCACATTTACACCAATTAATTTTGGGGTTTCAGTCCTGCTTCTCAGAGAAGTCGCAGACCAAACCCGCAGCCTTTCAATCAGTAGGCAACCCACATGTCCTCCTAAGCAAGGCCATATTCCCACCATATTTTCCCTAATACTCGTCACTTTTTGAATATTCTGCTAACAAAACAAACTGGATTCCAAGCATACAGTAATCTCCTCCCAGAGGAAACACTGACTACATGTACTTGATTTTTTTTTTTTTAAGGATTTAAAGATGAAAACAAAAGCGTTAGTGTAACTTAATGCATGGTGAGATTATGTAGACATAACACCAGAACCGACAATGGGGATAACACTAGTATTAGGCAGGGTTTGCTGTAAATATATATTTAAATATATATCCCAAGCAATGGCTGCCATGTTCCTGAAATGAAAGGAAAGGGGAAGAAAGCACAAAAAAGGAAGAGGGGGTGGTGGAGGAGTGAGGGAAGAATGGATGCGGATAGAAGAGAAAGAACTCAGTGTAGGGATCTTTCATCATAATCCTGTTACTGTTGAATAATTTAAGTATCTCCTTGCAGACATTAATTTCCTATCATCTACTTTGCTTCTAATTCACTGGGAGAATTAATGAGGATTGACATGGCTGCTCTTTCTTGTGCAGTGAAAGCCAACATGGAGCGGTTGATAAGCAGGATGTGCTGCTGGAACAATGGGCAGCTGGTTATAGCCTAATCATTTATTTTACACTTCATCCGAGCTTTCATTAGCCTCCGAAAAAAAAAAAAAAAAAAAAAAAAGAAGCAGGGCATGAAAATATAAGAAGTAATGTTAATGATGTGCATTAGTATTGATTATCAAAATTCTGAAAGTAGTAAAAATACACTGGTTTCCCATTAAAAAAAAAAAGTTATATGAGCATATACGGCCATCTTTAGCGTGAATTATCTTCTGAAAGGTCACCTCTGAGCGCTGTAGCAGACATGTCGAGGACAGAGCTATGCAACTGATAGACCATCTGTTTCAAAGATTGATAGGTCTCTGCTGCTATCAATGATACGCCTATGTGCCTCTTAGCATTCTGTACATCTCCATTGTTTTTCTTCAAGGACATCGGGGGGGTATACAGCACCATATAAAATGCCATTTCTGAATAATAGAAAGAGAAGATGCAGTGGAACGAGTGGGAGAAATAAAGGTATGACAGTGTGAAGAGATACACCACTGTCAACAGTGTTGCCACAATAGGTTTGAAATACAGCGCTGTAACATCGCACAGATCTCATTGTTTCAGGCAGTGAGGAGAGGAGCATCGCCGCTGAGAGCGGGGCTGCAGCTTCAAAGATCTGTCATGTTCCAGGCTGACTTTAATGGGTGAACAGGAAAACAGGGCTGCAGTGACATTCGCAGAAACCTGGGGGGATGTTTTTAAAAAAGATCTCAAAAAAAAAACAACCCAGAGATGTCGGTGTCTGCATGTGGAACGGTGAAGAGGAATTACCTTAATTTTCAGCTGTATTACGGTTTTGTGAACGAACAAACTCCCCGGCTGTTTCTCGCCTTCTTTTGTTTAGACTGCTCTTTTCCACTAGTAGACATCTCATTATTGTCAAGTGCAGCGAAACCTGAGACAGTTTCTGCCACTTCTATCCCTTCCCGCTTTAGCTGGGCACATTTCCTCCACTTTTTCAAATAATTCAAATCCTTCCGTGTGAAAAAGATATGAAGTCAACAATGCTCTTGGCAACTGTGATACCAATTTAATTGAAATGTCAGTTGAGAGACAGGGACTCCAAATCTGAAGAATCTCTCTTTTTTTTTTTGTTCTCTCCTGTGTCCGCATCCCTTCTCCAATTTCTGATCTATCTTTCTCTTTGTACTGCTCTGAGTTACAACATCATCTTTTTGCCATATCAGAGGACGGGGGGGGGGGGGGGGGGGCGCCAGGCAACAGGTTACA
>JAVDPK010000273.1:737875-754995 GCA_034780415.1 Cichlasoma orientale | reverse complement strand
CCCCCCCCCCCCCCCCGAGCCAGGCATCAGGTGACATTCTCAATGCCACACTCATTTGACCCATCACCCTAACAATGGAGGCTGACCCTGAGCTGCTCTTCCAATTAATCACCTAACCTTCGCGTCACACCAGTGGCTGCCCTTCCTTCCCCTTCCTCCCCCGGCTTTCAGTCCTATCCTCCAATTCGAGCTGACCCAAGGCGGCCGAGAAAACCTCCGCTGCTTCTCCTGCCTACGAGGGTCGAAGACAGTCGTCCACCATTCCGCATGACTGCCAGTATAAATCTGACGGAAGTAATTACCCATCACCCTCTGGGGGCCATGAGCAGGCTTCCCACCCCCTCTTCAACTTCAACATAGTTCAACCTTATTATATTCAGCTGGGAGAAGAATTGCGGTGCGTGAGTGGAGAGAGTCGTATTTAGAGTTAATTGCCTCTGGCAGGTGAGGACATCAGTTCCACCATGTGCCCAGGCAGATGGCTCACTGGAGGCAGGTTCAATCAACTAATTGTAAAGTTCTGATAGGGCTTTTGGGGGGGGGGGGGTGACCTAGAGCTGTAGTTGAGGGACACGAGAGACTGAAAGACTAAGGGCCTGCACAGAGCAGAGTTTATTTCATATAATTCCAAATTTTCCGTGTGCACCAAATCCTCCTTTTAGACATCTGTGGAACTCTAAACTTCGTCTACAGTGCATCTGGAGACTTTTTGGAATTCAAAACACAGGCACATACTGCACACAGGTATGCATAAACACATACACATACACAAGGCCGCGCTCAAGCACACGTCCTTGCAGCCGCTTTTGAGCTGTGGCCGTTATTGCTGAGGGAATTGGGGGAGATGTAAATAAAGTTGTAGGTTGAGGTGAAATTGCTTTGCTGATAATAACAAAACAAGAGAAATCCAATACAGAGGGGCCAAAGAAAGAGAGGAGCCAGAAGTGTTGGTCAAAAGGCACCGATCATCATCTACAACTTTTAGACACCTTACTCGCACTTATTCTTTTTCATATATTCTTCTCCTTCTTCTTTCAGCTCCTTCCTTCAGGGGTCGTCACAGCACGCCCGCCCCCTCGCTTCCTCTTCTGCCAACCTATTCTACTTTTCATATATTAGCTGAAAAATGAAAGCTGTACATTTCTATCTTGCGATGTTTTATTTATTTGTGCTTATCCGCCATCTTCGATTTCAAATGGTGAAGCTGCAATAAGTAATGGCAGAAAACAGGCCAGGGCCAGACAGTTGGAGAAGATACAAAACAAGACGGAGTGGAGGAAGAGGAGCAGGAAGAGAGGGGTGAGGTGAGATGGATGGATGGAGCGCACAGAGAGCAGAGGAAGAGGGATGGCGGGCCAGGTATGGCCATGGGGCTTGTGTCAGTGAAAAATCTTCACATTAGCGTTGATTCATTTAAATAATATGGATCACTTGGCAGATATAATGTTGCTACAGGAATATTAAAACCTCTGCTGCATTTAGATAAAGTTTGCAAATAACATCACACTTGGCATAATGTTAAGAATGCTTAATTACCCTTATACAGTCAACACAGTCAATATTTAATAACTAGTATTTGAGTTTATACAATAATCCTTTTTATTCTCAAATCATGTTTTACCTTTTATATTCAGTGATATGTTGATTTTTGACCTTGAAGTATGAATTTTGAATTCCAGCTTAATAGGAAATAATAGTGTTCTGTACACTAGGGCAGTGATTTCCAGATAGGGACTCTTTATATTTTGCTAGGAAAGTGGAAAATAGAAGCAGCAGTTTATTTAACAATGTTGAAATACAGACATACAAGAAAAATCAAATGTCTGGTACAGCAGAAGGCGAAGAGCTTGTCACTCAAAGGGGATCATTGCTCGTTGTTTGGAAATACTTTGGATTTAGCACGACTCGCGTTAACCGAGGAAAAATCATGTGGAAAGAGTGCTGTAGTGCACAAAGCAACACAACTAACTTATTCAGCCACCTGAAACCACACCGCAAACTGCAATATAATTAATGCACGAAGGACAAGAAAAACAATACAATGGCCGCCAGCGTGAGTCATCCAACATCAGCTCAGGTGTCCATAAAAGTGAGGCTGTACGGCACATCAGCGTATCCGTCCAGCTCACCAAGATACACTGAAACCATCAACAGATCGCATTCCGTTTGGCCAAAGACAAGTGTCCACTAAACACAAATGGTCAACACACACTTTCCAAAGTGGGAAAACCTGCGCTTAAGCAAAACGCTGCAGGGGGACATGAGAGGGATTTCACAGCTGCCGAGTACTTGGATACAAGTTCTGTTAACATCCATTAATCATCATGAAAGACTTTAAACTACTTGGCTGTAAAGATTAATCTATAAACAAATAAGCATAAAGTATGAATGTAGCACAAAGTGAAAGCGAAAGCACTGTTGATTTGAATTTGTGCGGTTTCGGTGCAGTTTTTAAAATTATCTTTATCATCTTATTTTTCTTCTAAGAGATGCGCTGAGTTTAGGTGAATCAGGAGCGCCACTTTTGTTTTGGTGCAAAGATTTCTTCAGCTGGCAGATGTGAACGCAGTGTTTTGAGTACATGGCAGAGCAATAAAAACACTGCCGCTAAAATTAACAAATGATTGTGACAAATTATCGTGATTTCAATACTGAACAAAGATAATTATCCTTTTGGCCATTGTTGTGCAGCCATAGTGGTAGATGAGTTCTTAAATGCGAATATTTAAATGACACTAATTCATTTTTTTTTAAAAAATGACATGTTTTACTTTCTGCATTTCTGATTTGTTGTGCAGTTGATCATTTCTGGGCATACTTACCGCTGTATATGGTGTATTGCACAAAACTGGATAAGATATAAGAAAATAACAATGGTGGAGAATAGGAGATAAGATTTATAATGCAACCACAGCTCACATTTCAACTGAATTTTACATTGGTAACTTAGTACCAGTCATTACATATTAGTTATTAAATAAACTTATGTAATACTTAATCACAACAGCTTGTTACTTTTAGCACCTACAGTAGCACAGCTTAGTCAGGTGTGCAAGCACATTTGACACATTCTGTATTTACACAATACAAACCCGATTCCGAAAAAGTGAAGAAGATGGGCAAAATGTAAATAAAAACTTAATGCACTGATTTACTAATGTCATAAACCCCTAATTTATTCATAATCGAACACAGAAAATATACCAAATGTTTATACTGGGAAAGAAATTTATAATATGACATTGTGCTTAAATATAGGGTTATACGTAGACAAACTTACACATGCCACTGTTTTGTAACTGATCATCAGTGTTCACTACTAATTTGTCAAAACAAACCTCCACCCAACAATAAACTGCTACTATAAAAACAGTATCAGTCTGTATTAATGAAGGGGGGGAAAAATCAGTGTGATTATCAGATTATTCCTTACTTTTTTCTTGGTCATCTGTTTCCATCTGTCAAGGAACTCCTTATTATAATTATCACATACTTACTGCATTACTAGGCATGAAAATCAATTTAACATTTGTTTTCTATCGTGTCTCATTACTCCCAGCAGCACGACTCACTTGCAGAACTGCAACACAATTACAAATCCCTGCATTACTCCATAAAATTAGAAAACCTGTATGGTCTTTTGAGCATGAAGCTGACTGGTGTAGTTGAAGGCAGGCAGTCACGGATGATTTCATGCTTAATTGGTTAAAGACAATAAACTTTAGCGGTGTTTTGGTTGTAACTGCAAATGCGAAGGGATACGCTGACTTTGCTGACGCGCTTGGGTAAAGTTTTGATAAATCGGGAAAAGTTGTTTTGGTTTTGTCACTGACAGTTTTTTTAAAAAAAATATTTTCAAAGAAATTGCCGGAAAAAATAAATAAATGGTGACACACGATGGCAGCAACTTTTTCTTGGGGAAAGTCCTTTTGTTTACAGCGGGTAATGTTGAGGCATCAGTTTAGATGGAACATGTACTGTAATGCCTCTATGCTGCTGGCAGTTCTGCCTTCTCTCTGACAGGATATCCATCATAAAATGTGATAGTCTTTCATTACCTCACTCCCCACCACAACCCCCTCCTCACAGATTACACATTCGATCCACTTGGATCTCTCTATTTGTCATGTGTGAAGTGTTGTGCTGTTGATTGCCCTTTTTTTTTTTTTGCCGTGATGCAGTTGATGAACGCCACGGGGGGACTGCTAAACCTTACCTTGGCAAAGACATAAGAGCTGAAAACACGCAGACATGACTGAAACCTCGCCTTGACTTTGATGGGTCACTACAGGAGCAAAACAGCAATGAGTGGCTGTGGTTCAGCTAGAGAAACAGCAAGCGAGAGTTTGAGGGATGAGCTTAGGTGGCATTATACTCATCTGCACAACGACAGCTCTAGTGGATTGGATTTGTCTCCTTTTTTCCAGCCATAACTCATTCTGCCCATGCAGCCACCGAGTCGCAGTAGATGGAGAAAATGAGTGTCGTTTCAGTGGGTTATTGAAATGTTTCTGTTCTCTTATTTTCGTGCAAATGAATTCAGTTTATATTTGAGTGCAATGCTTTTAGCTCAAGCTGCACGATGAATGTGTCAAATAAAGTGTGTTACACAAGCTCCTTGGCCTTGGGAGAACTGTGCCACTTTCACTGAGCAATCTTTTGTGTGGGTGTGTTTATGTGTATTCCCGAATGAATATGGTCTCTGAATGTTTCCACATCCAGTATATAATGTGCGCAGACTCTGATGTGCATTAGTGGGCAAGGAATAGGGGTTCAAACTGCTTTCACAGAGGTAAGAGTACTGAAAGTTGAGTCGCCACAACAACCATGATGGCAATTATAAATCATGTTAATGATGCTTCTCATTGTGCCGCCATCTTGATCAAATTCATGCGCTGAAAAGATGATGCCTAAACTGTCAGCAAAGAAGGAATAATGACAGAAGGCTCTGCTGGCAAGCTAGCGGTTCCATGTGTGTTTTCTTTCACCACTGTAATAGCTTTCTCTTTAAAGCTGCCCGTCACTGCTGGGGTGTTCAGAGGTCGGATAAAATGCAAATGAGATCGTTTATAGGTGCATTTATTGTCGCCAATAACCGCACCAGAAGAAACAGAATTAGTGCATAAGATTCATGGTTCCTTGAGAGTAAGGAGGAGAAGTGTGCAAGACACAGTTGAAATGTATTAGCTGAAATTAACTGTATATTAAATTGTTATCAGGATATTTAATTTATATACTAACTGAAATGCTGTGAGGATAAATGGTTAATATCACGTGACGATATTAAAACAGCAAATGAATCAGCACTTTGGAATCATTTCGCAAATAAGACAATGCAGAGAGCCAAACTGTAATATGCACTAGTTAGATTTTCACTACAGTGTTTCTGGCCAGCAGAAGCTGTAAACATAATATGTGCATAATAGTATCTGTCAAAAGCATGAGGTGACTTTTGCAGAAGGACATGCATCGGCGATGACCTCTGAAACACAAGCCTATATTCAATTCACTTTTATTTATGATTACAGAGAAAACCCAACATTCAAAGCAGCCCCCTATGAGCAAGCACTTGGTAACAGTGGGAAGGAAAAACTCCCTTTTAACAGGAAGAAACCTCCAGCAGAACCGGGCTCAGGGAGGGGCAGTCATCTACCTCGACCGGTTGGGGGGTGAGGGGAGGGAGACAGGACAAAACGCAAGCTGTGGAAGAGAGCCAGAGATTAATAATAACTAATGATTAAATGCATAGTGGTGTATAAACACATAGAGTGTGAAAAGTGGTGAATGAAAAAGAAACACTCAGTGCATCCTGGGAACACATGCTGAGCAAGGTGATAAGTAATAGCAAAATCATCTTTTATGATGATGAATCAGACAGCTTGCTTACTTGCTAATGCCGTTTCCACACAAAGAGCAGACTTCAGTCCAGTGAAAGCAGAGCCAGCTACAGCCTGTCCAGTTCACTGGTCTCTCGTCAGTGAGTTGTCTGTAATGCGCATGTGCAAACAGCCCGGAAAAGCTGCTGGCCTCTCAGCTTGACACGCTCAAGCCATTGTTAGCGGGAACAGTCACAGCCATGAAATGGAGACATGCTGTAGATTTCAGTGAAATTAGAGGGAAGCACGGGTGAGCTTGCTTCCGGAGACAACACCCAACTATGGCCACAAGATGGCAGTATTAAAAGGATGGATGCAAAGAGGCAAGCTGCTTTATGACAGAACGCTGCTTGAGATGACAGGTGAGAGCTCACGTTCACTTTAGCACATTTTAATTAATGTCTGCTTAACTAGACAAGTACTGCTTGCTTTGCTTGCCCCGACAGAACACCACTGGTAAGTATGAATTCAGAATTATATCTGCTTCTGAATCTGAGCTGCCCCCCCAGAAAAGTCCACTATTCACTCTACTTTGGGTAGAAAGTGCAAAAAACTATAAAGCTGTGAAATATAAGACCTACCAATGAGCTAAAATATGACACTACAGCACCTATAGTCATTTCTCTTGATATAAAAAAAAAACAAAGATCAGTGCAGCCTAAAAACAAACAAACATTATATGCAAGACTAAAATACACACATCTTTGCTATTGAGTAAAATCTAAGCACAAATCCATACCCCACGCTTACAGCTCCCATTGTCTCATGGCTGTACTCATGACTTTTGAGTTCAGAGTGAGCTAAAATTAAATTGTCCATGAAGTAAAGCACAAGGCATATATGTTCACTTTGACTGGAAATTGTTCAAATATATATATATATATATATAGTATCTTACACATTGTAACAGCAAAATTCCACCTCAGGGACCAATGGAGGTCATTTTATCATCATTTCATCCCTTAGCAGCCAAAGGGCTACAGGAAAAAGCATTCCACCACCAAAGTTGAGCTTATTAGTAATAATTAGAATCATAATGCAGTTTGTTTAAGATTCAGTGTAGCCAGTTGTTATTGTATTCTGACAAACTGTTTTGTTTTTCTCTTTGCACTTTGCTGATCAGCAATTAAGATGTAACGGGTCAGCCATGCTGTTTGTGTTCCTCTACTCGTTGGTTCCCATATAATTAAAAATTACCCCAATTTCTGTTTTGGTGTTGAGTATTTTCATGCAGCCTTTATAAAAACAATTATCCATCCACCCAGGCATTAATTTCTAATTTTGTCAGTGAGTACCTCAATGGCATCAGCCATTAAGTGTCGCTGGCCAACAATTATGTGAGGAAGCCAGAGTAGCTGAGTCAATGCATGCAGGCACAGGGAGAACATGCAAACTCTACAAAGAAAGTCTCGAGCCAGCTGGCAGATTCAACTTTCTTGCTGACAGTCTAACCCACTGCACCACCCCCAGTCAAATGTGTTCGCTCATTATTGGAGGTGCCGGATATTTTACAGTACCTTTCTGGCCCGCTTTAACTGTTGAGGACAATAATCATTGGGAAAAGAGCTTTTCAAGGGGAAGAGCTGGAATATCCTTGACTGTTAAAATGAGTCACCTGATTTCAACCCGACTGAGGCACATTCCACTTGGAGAGCAGATTGGAGGCAGAGACGCTGCACTGCAGACAAGACTTAAGGGTGGCTGCAGTGAAGCCCTGGGAGAGCAGGAAGATACAAAGCATCAGTATCTCCCTATTTTGGGGTCACCAACAGAGAATTCTCAACAAAATACTAAATATGATCATTTTGTTTGGCCACGTGTGCGTCTGTATCCATGCACATGAGACAGCTTTTAAATTGGATGTTAGGGCTGTGTTCCACACAGGTCTCTCTGTATTCATGTGAATACAGAGAGTTAAATGTAGTTAAATAAAACTCAGACTTGGCACTTTAATGTAGTATCAGTTTTATTTCACACTGAATGTGATGATTAAAAAAATGTGATTCAGCTCAACTGTTTTGGCTCTGGACTATAAGTGCTTGCCAAATGAGATTCTTTATTAAAAGGAAAGATAAAGAAGAATGGAGAGAGAAACGAGAAAGAGCACATTAGGCTGAAAGAGGTGCGGGACCAGTCAGAAGTTCGGTGACCAAACTTTTGACTGGTCCTGTGAGCACTTGCATTTTGAAGTAACTTGTTCCACCACCTAAGGACTGCAGAGGAGAATACGGTGGGGCTAGTTGTCATTTATTTACTGAGCACAGTGAAGAGGACAGCTCATAAATCAGAATGAGGGAGTTCATGTAGGTTGGTGCTCTGAGATTGGCCATCTAAAGGACAGCACTGATGATTTGGACTTAAACTCCTCTTTTTGTTCCTGATGATATCTTATTAAATCTTCATCTCGTTCCTCCTGAATTTTAAGTGCTTTTAACGTATTCCACTTTGCACAAGTATCAGAAATATATAATGTGACATGATTATCACTGACCTTCTTCCAGCCCTGCGGGTAATTGGCGGTCTCAAACAATCTCTTTTGACTCCTTTTACTTTGGGGACAACCTCCAAGCCAACTTTTTCTGATTGTCTGCCCCTCACAAACAAAAGATTTGCACAGCATGCGAGTGGGGCTTTTGTGCTCACAGCCAGAGCTCTGTGCCTGAGATGGCCATATTCTAGAGATCTGCTCTCAATGACATCATACAGAGGCAAGAATATCAAGAGTAAAGCTACCTGAAACCAAGCATTTAGAGCAGCCTGAGCTTTTGGCTCACAGGGATTACTTGTATAAATACATTCACTTCATTATTTGAAAATTTTGGCCATGTTTAAGCTGAACATCCACCATTGTAACATTCAATGTATCACAGAATAGTAAGGACTTTCCTGCAAACACATCCAGAAGTATGCAAATTATTGACTGATTTTGGGTCCGGCCTGTTTTGCAAAGCACTGAAAGAAAACAGTTTTTCTATTTTCTCATTTGTCACAGAAATCTCGTACAAGCTTTAAAGCCATATTCAAATGTGCTTTTGATAATCACATAGCTTTCTTCTCTGGGATTTTCTCACAATGAATAGGTTCGTATAAGGCTTCCAGTTGAGTGTTATCACCATAGAAACTGTGTTTGGCTGCGAGGACACGTAAACCCTTTGTTTTTACAACATCAGCTAATTGTTTTCACAAGGATAACACCATAAGTGATATGATGTTTCCAATTTACTGTCTTGTTCTATGATAAAATTATATGTCTGCAGTCTCAATCTGCACTTGTTCCTCTGCAATTATCCTAGAGGTGTGTTGTATCAAATGACTTCACTTCCATTTGGCCATTATGGATATTTTCAGACATTTTTGTGCAGCTCAACCAAAGCTCTTTGTAATCAAACACTGGAGCCTGAGGTGATGAGGAGGGAGAAATGAATCAAAACAGCACAAATTCTAAATAATTTCTGCCCTCATTGAGAGCAGATATTGATAGGCAATGATGTGTGTGTCAATTTGAGCAGAGTTCTGTCTCCCTATGGCCAGACCAAGAGGCACCCACAGTGAGAGCAGAGAAGAAGGAAGGGAAAGAGCTATGAACAAGGCGTGAAAAACGGTGGGTGGGGGTAGAGATGGATCAGGATACAGAGAGAAATGCAGCAGCCGGGAAATGGATGAGAACACAGATAAGGGGAAAATAAAACTGTGCAAGACATCAAGGGAGAGACTGAAAGAAAGAAAGGAAAAAGGTGTTTGAATAACGGAATGGGTGAAGCGCGGAGAGACGAGGGAGGGGTAGCCGGGATGAGATGAGATGAGTCTGTCCGGGCTCGAGAGATGGATTAGTGTATCTCCTGCTACCTGTGCGGGGGTCAGTGTTAAACTGCGCGGGCCAGATAAGGGCTTGGCAATAGTTTGAGTGTGGGCAAGAATTGACTGGTTACCTCATTGATTTAACTGGGAGAGAGCACAGAGCGATGAGCAGCTTTCATACCAATATAGCTGTTTATCAATGTGTCAGGGCCTATGCAGCGCCCACCGGGGCCCATCTCTGTGACCATATCAACTGAGCTAATGCTGCTCGCTCAACAGGAACTGTGGAGGATACACCAGAGCGTGAGCTCAACTTTTTCTTTAATCTGAGTCTTGAAATTACATGAAAAGATGTTATTCCAAGACCCAGATATCCACTCATTTCTTGATTAGATACTTAGGTACCATCCATTTATCAACATATCCACTTCTGAGTCGTAGCGCGGCTGAAGCCCATCGCAGCCGTCATGGGGCGAGAGGCAGGGCACACCCTGGACAGGTCGCAGGGCTAACACATGGAGACAGACAACCATTAATGCTCATAGCTTTGACCAATTTAAAATCGCTAATTAATCTAACATGCATGTCTTTGTACTGCGGGAGGAAACTGGAGTGCCTGAAGAGAACCCATTCAGCTATGGGGAGAACATGCAAACTCAACACAAAAAGACCCCAGCTTGCTGCTCGAGCTGGATTTAAACCCAGGAACATCTCACAGTGTTAACCACCGCACCACCTGCTCACTCTAAATCAAAATATGTTGTACTCTGTAAGTGTGAAAATGATTTTCATGCTTTGATGCCCGTGGTTTTACAAATATCTTGAATGATACAGCAGTGTGCTGGCATCAAGCCAGCATCTCGATGATTTAATGGCTTAATGTTTAGTATTTATGTAGCATAAGCAATGTGACTGTACAGCAGCATTTCAATATATTGTTTAAGCAAAAGGTTTGCATGATATATTGTGATAACAGCTTGGATTCCAGCTGATGTAAAAACTTAGCAGGAAGTTGTTTTCTACTAGTTTAGAAATTATTCTGCACTCATGGTAACTGGAGTTGGATTACTTTTAACATTATGAATGCTAACTTGTGACATCACCACCACCATCTGTCAGAAACTCGACACCACTTTATGATGAGATACCATCATTTGCTTGTCAAAATTTGGGTAAGATACACTCTAATCTGGGTACACTACATAAGAAGCTACAGCCGAGATATGGTTATAGTAGCTTACCATAAAGAATGGAAGGAGAGATAAAAGAAAGCCTGGCTCAGTTTAACGGTAACAGAATTTCATTTCCTATTTTATCTCTTTTTTTTTTCCAGAGTTAACAGTCTTCTGTATATCCCAACTTATAACAACCTGAATTATCTATAGAGTTAAAATTGAATCCAGAAGAAGAAGCCAAAATGAAAAATGGCTCCAAGACACATGTGCAAGACTTTGCATGCACAGACAGTAAACACACTAAAACAGAGGGCTGTGCTCAGCAGGGAGAAACCTTTTATTTCTTGTTCTGGGCCTTGTCCCGTTCTGACATTTGTTTTGAGGGTGGTGGTGTTGGTGCAGGGCAGCTGGTGGGAGGTTGATGCTAGGAGAGGAACTGCCCAGGGTAGGATGTCTATAATTACATATTGATTTCTTGGGGGCTGCTGTTCAGCTAGTGTTGTGAAAGTGCAGAATAAATCACTCGGCCTCTATGATAGCTGAGTATTTATTCTCTTTAATTCTGTTTATGGTGATCTTGATTCATGCCCTCCAACCCCGGTCACGCCTCAGTGCGGCTACCCACTTCATGTCAGAGACAGATGATGGTACATGGCTGTGAGATTGTGTCTGTACTTGTGTGTTTTTATGAGCAAGTGTACGGAGGTCTTGTAGACTAGTAGCTCGTTTATGCATTAACAAGTGAGCCTGCTGACGGCGCTAAAAAATGAAGACCCTAAGGGTTAACGGATGCTTCAAAATCAGTGATTCTTATCTCAGTCTGAAAGAAACTGGAAGGTTTACTCTTTTTAGTCAGACACTGTCTGAATCACAAGACCCCAGAGGTAGATTTTTTTTGCCACATCTCAGAGGTATTTTTTCATCATTCCATTTTTTTATGACTTTGTCAATCAGTTTGTTCCTAATGATGGCACGTCATTGTTTTCTGCTTCTGCTTTGAATAGTGTTTTTTTTTTTTTAAATGCAAATGTGTTGGGGTCTCGGGGGACCCCAGTGAAAAGCATCATTTCCCTCTAATGAAGTTTCAATAGTAAATCTAACTATTTAATTCAATTCAATTTTTTTTTATATAGTGCCAAATCGCAACAAACAGTTGCCTCAAGGTGCTTTATATTGTAGGTAAAGACCCTACAATAATTACACAATAATAAACCCAACAGTCAAAATGACACCCTATGAGCAAGCACTTGGTGACAGTGGGAAGGAAAAACTCCCTTTTAACAGGAAGAAACCTCCGGCAGACCCAGGCTCAGGGAGGGGCAGTCATCTGCTGCGACTGGTTGGGGCTGAGGGGAGAGAGACAGGACAAAAGACATGCTGTGAACTAACTATTGAAGCTAACTCCCAAAGATCAATTGGAGTGAGAGTCTAAACAAATACCAGCAGTGCTGAAAGCAGCCGAACATGAAGATAAGTCTTTGAGATGGTTCTGAAAAAATATTTTTCTAATGTCTAAAATTTTATTTGTAAAGAAATTCATGAAGTCATTAGTAGTTAAAGTTAAAGGAATACTCGGCTCAACAGAGCTCTGACTCTTTGTCAGCCTGGCTACAGTGCTGAAAGAAACCTGGGATTGTTCTTATTATTTTCTTCAATTAATGATGAATAGTAGGATGCCCTGGCTTTACAGTGTGCTTTTTTTTTTATAGAGCAACAAACTCTTTTTCAGTTCGTTTATTCAGTTAATGTTTGCCATGAGTATTAAATTAAAGTATTGCACAGCGTTATGAGGGTGGGAGTACACTGTCAGTCATTCCTAACAAGAAAGACTCCACTGATGCATTCATCAACTGGAAGGGGAACTTTCCAGACTGGAAGTCTGGAAACGTCACCGGATTGGAGACGTCACCGGATCTACCTGAGATATCTGAGGTGTGCCGAGGTCATGTCACACACAAAAAGAGAGCTGATACTGCTGCACTGAAAGCCCCAATCCGAGCAACAAATGAGGGAAACGACCTACTGATGGGACTGTCCAACACTCGGCTGGAAAATCGACATGAAACCTTTGCTCCTGTAACACCGACAGGAAGATGGCGACTGCGTCTTCCTCCTGTCACATGACAGCATGCCGCGAGGATAGCGCGAGGCAAACTGATTAGTTTTAGTTGTTTTCAGTTGTTTCCGGTCCTTGTACATCTGTAGTGAGAGCTTGGTTCACACAACAAAAAGTCAGACTCAACAGAGTCCTGGTGAGTGTTGGTCCCTGCCTGGGCCGTACTCCAGGGAAGAGTTTGTTCATAACTTTTATGGACAGAATTTCTAGCTGCAGCCAAGGGGTGGAGGGTGGAGGGTGGAGGGTGTCAGGTTTTGTTGACTCAGGATTTTGTGTCTGTTTTCTTGGCTTCATCAGGTGTTGACCTCCAGCTTGAAAGTTGTTGAGTTACAGGTCAGTCTATGTTCCTCCCCTCACCTATGGTCATGAGTTGTAGGGACTGAAAGAGTAAGAATCTCAATACAATTTTCGCCTATTATTTGTCGATTTATGTCAAAGCAACCATGGAAAAAGATGGAGGGGCTGTGCCACGAAAGATGGCAACTGATTGGGGGGCATGGTGATGATACAAAACAGCTTCTGTTTATCAATTAATGATCCACATCATCAAAAATAAAAAAATTTATGTTTCTAGGGGTGATTTACAATACGTCTATGCAAAGTAGTATATTGGAATATATTGCGTTTATCCTTTCAATTAATTGTGACTTTGTAATAATAACATAATAACAAAAAATGTTTTCTTTAGATGACATTAATTACATATTTAATAATGTCTAATTATTAATATATTTGCTTCTCATGGTCTTTATATGTTAAATGTGTCGGTAGGATGAGGGTTAAACAAGTCCAGGCAATGAGTCGAGCACTTATATTGTGGTAAAATTTATAGTAATAAAATAATTTTGCAACGGTGCAACAGCACGCTGTGATATTCATTGTCACTGTTAGGTTAGCTCGTAGACAGCAGTCATCAATTTGAAATTAAGCTGATGATACTTTCAGTATTACTGGCCGAATGCCGCTTTTATATGGCTAAGGGTTGGAAAACAGGCATAATAGTATATTAACTAATATAGCGTACAGTCAGCTAATCACAGGCCAGCTAAGCACATAGCCTGTGTGTTCAATGGAAAACTATAGTGGGAAAAGATATATCCACAGAAACTCAATATATCCTTTCACCCTTCGTCTCTCTTCTCTATGGAAGAATTTGAAACACATCTCTCTCTAAAGTGTGGATGGAGGTAAATATTTCAGAGGGCCAATGCAAAAAGAAGTTATTTGATAGTGGTATCTTTAAATGGTGCACACATGGGACCGGAAAAATATTCAATTGAAACTATCAACAAGTAAGGTGAAGGGAAAAGTGTGGAGGAAAGAGTTTGAGAGAGAGAAAAGAACTGGTTAAGTGCCTTCAGAGTTCCTCAGCTTGCTGTCATACAGGATGTCTGACTATGAGCCTATGATACGCTGAATTGAACAAGAATTAAAGAGAGAGAGAAAGAAGCAGAGAGCAGGGAGAAGCCTGACAAGGATATGAACACGGGTGAACACAGAAATGGGAAAGGCAGAAAGGAAGGAAGAGTGAAGGAGTGAAAGTTATATTGCCAGCAGGCATTGGCATTTAACATTCATTATGGGCAACCATGCCTGTTTCAGCAGGGAGAAACTCAGCTGTCACCCTGATATACGATAGCAATATTTCCCCCTAAATTCTGATGGCCTGTAGTAATTTGGTATTTAGCAAGTGATGTTTATCAATCCTGCTTCAATTTCTCCTTCCCGCTCTTTGTAAGCTACACAGTGGCATTGTGGTTTCAGGAGCTACTGTAAATAAGCAAGATAAAGCCTGTCTGGATTTATTTGCATTGAAGGAGATACAGTAGCTGCTTGCAGCCTCTCTGTTATTTAATATGAAGCGACATCAGGTTGCACAGGACCTGATTTCAGGGATTTAAGAGAACATCTGCAAAAAGACTTGATAGTCATGATGCTTCTTCAGATAGGTGGCATGATTTAAACAAGCTATGAAGCCTGAGCCACTGTGCACAGAAACATAAGTAGTGTGTAACAAGGGGATTTCATACATTTCATACATCTGTTAGCCACTATGTTTCTGTACTCAGGCTTCATAGATTATGTACAGAAACACAGGATCCAGCAAGCGGATTTCATGCATTTCATACAAGCCTCAACTGTGATCATTCATTGTTACCACACAAGTGCACAGTGTGTTTGAGGGTGTGTTTTTTTTTATTTATTATTATGTAATTTGTTTTTAAATGACTATTTATATGACTGCATGGATCTGATGTTGTTTAGGTTTTATGAGCATCTCACGTCATAAAATGTTAGATGATACCATAAAATCTGAGATCATAGCAACTGCATCAACTGCATCATGCACTTTAAGTTGGGGGAAAAGGCAGTGACACACAGGATTATTGAGATATTAACTACACGAACAAAGCTGACTTTGCTTTTCTGAATAGACCTCTTGTCTGTTTGTGCCTGAAGCACGATAGGAGTATATTAGCAATGCAGCAGCTCCAGTGCTCACAGCTGCATTCAAGCCCAGTATTGACCTGTATGGGTCACACACATTTTCGTGAGTAGTAGAGCCGAGTACATTTCAAGCATGGGACAATAGACTTGAAACTTAAAAAATACACTTTATATCACATTTACATTTTATGTACATCCTTATGCAACCTGTATGGACGGCTGAGTTATTAAAATGAGAGCTTGTCTAAAAGGCAGAAACCTAAAAACCACAGTTGAAATGCTTTCTGTGTGTGCTTTATATATTGCCTCACAAAGCTGTTCATGTGTGTGCATGGTGTTTGGTAACCACTAGGGTACAACAGCATAATTAATATTTGATTGGCATGATATGCTATGGAGAAAATAAAGTTTTCCACAGAGAAATGTATTTCATTGCTATTGTTATCATAATCAAAATTGCAGCCCCATTGGGGTTTGTTTGTTTGTTTGTTTGTTTATTTGTTTTATCAGGCTTCCTGGCAATTTTGCATCTTGAGGCATTCACTTTTGTAAACCTTTTTCATAATCTGAATGCCTGTAATGCTCACAGGGGCCTTTTTTTTTACAGCCAAGCTGGAATACCACAACGTAGGTTTGTATGGGACACGGCAGCATTTGTTCCGTGATAATGTGAGCATGAATAAATGTTACAAATCCATGTGTATCTGTGCCTGTGCAGCTGAGGTTTGCATTGACTTGGCACGTGAGGTTGTAACAGAGTTTGTGTTTTTGTCTGCAAAGTCAAATTACCATTTTCAGCTGTGTCTCTTGAGCGTACAGCGCATTTATCTGGTGCTGTCCGCTAGTGGCATTTTCCCAAAAGATCTTTGTAGCAGTGAAGCAAAAAGGCCCTCAAATCGGTGTAGCTGCAGTCTCTGCTTTGGGTTATGTAGCATTGATATGATGGCAATTCCAGCCTTCCTTCATGCAGGCTGTTGTCATTCACCCCCGAGCAAAGTTGCGGACAGCCCAGCATGGCAAACCTCTGCTGGATGTCTCGCATTTTCTCATCATAATTCCTCACCTGGGGAGCTGCATCCAGCCATGGATGCATACACGACAAGAAAGAGAGCGAGAGAGAGAGAGAGAGGGAAGATATGAAACTTTCATGACATGCAGGGCTGGTGTGGGCAACCACAATAAAAATTCAAAGGTGAACTTTTCTCCAGGACTGAGGCTGATGAGAGTAAAGACAGCCTGGAGGCATGCGAGTGAGGGGAAGAAAGGCAGGTGGGGTGTCAGGGAGTGAAGACAGCCCCTGGATGTGATGAAGGAAGAAGACAGAGTTTATCACTGGGCTTGTAATCCCACTGTTCCTTTTTTCTTTTGTTTAGCCCCTTTAATATCTCATCTTTATTCCCGATCTGCTTCATTTCTCATTTGTTTTATCCAATGTTTCATTTGCATTATATTTGTTCTCAACCAAAACTGCGTCATCCTCCCGGATGTGGTAGGTGCAAGAAGAAGCCTGACCACAGACTGAGGGAAGCATCAGGAGACGGGTTGGGAGGTGGCAGATGCCTCAGTGGCACCTCTGAGGACATCTCAGTCTCCATAATGTCGCCATTGTCCTCCATTGTTTCCATCCACACTCACACACACGCACACACACACACACACACACACACACACACACACACACACACACACACACACACACACACACAC
>JAVDPK010000273.1:711359-726990 GCA_034780415.1 Cichlasoma orientale | reverse complement strand
ATTGTGCAGAACCTATTGCTGTCTTGCCCTGGTTTGCTTTTGGGTCCTCCTTTTGACCTCGGCCGTAAGCCGTGACAACGTCTGGTACAAAACTTGTTAAAAATGGATAAAAGTTTGTATTTTCTGAAGGGAGGAGCAGATGATTTACATATTTTAGCAAACACAATCATTTTCAAATATTTCTTCTGGATTAACACAATTTTATTGAGATAAGTGGCGTAGCTGCCCGCAGTATATTACAACACATTATATAAGGATACATGAAACTGTAATAAAGCATTAAAATACAAGAATGATTTATTCACGAACAAACTCAAAATACCAACTGTCTTCATCATCTTTTTAGAAACAAAATCAATATGATGCTTCCAAGTTAATTTTTCATCCACCATCACAACTAAGAATTTGATGTACTGAACTTGAATTATTTCAATATTATCTATGAATATTCTAGCTTTTTCTTTTGTATATTCTTTTATTTTTGTTAAAAAAATATATATATAAATTTTTTTTTTTGCTTATATTGAGTGAGAGTTTGCTCATCTGAAAGCTTTTAGCAACAAATGATAGCTCTCCATTCGCTTCTCGAATCCGTGTATCAACATTTTTATGTGAAAAAACAAGGTGTCACACACAGTGGTTTGATTCGATATGAGTTATGCCTATTAATACATACACTTCTTTGACCTTTTTTTTTTTTATAATCAAAAGTACTGATTCTTTGTTTAATTACCATCTAATGTATCTCAGACCAGAAGATGCAAATTTCTTACAAGATAATCAATATTGGTCAGTTGGAACAATTCTAAACTAATCCTTAGAAGACTTAATGTCCTGCTGCTAATGTCCTCGGTGACAGATACAATGGAGAACCTTCAGAGGTACTTAATGGTTTCCCTTTTGTAGAAATGCTCTGTGCGAGCAGGTTTTGCGGGGGCTGGGTTACATGAAATCCAATATCCTCCTGTTTACATAGAGGTCACACATGGTCCAGTTGACTATCACTTCTGGCTTCCATGTCATATGAATAATTGTGCTCAAAGAGAGAGAAGCAGAAGCCAGTGCAGAGAAAAAAAAATCATTTTCTGCCTGTCAGACATGGAGATGCAATCATATCCATTTATTGTGCTCTATAATATGTCTAGCTAGCAAAAAAAAAAAGACGAGAGAGGCTGGATCTGGCAAAGACAGTTTATTTGGTAGAAAGGCACGTTCCTGGATAGGCAGTTCACTGAGTGACTCAGGACAAACAGAATACCTTTAAGGTCATAGAATATCAATATTAATAGGTATAAAACTATAAAGCGCTATACTATTCCCCAAAGGTTAATGCTACTGACAGGATACATGACACAACATCCATGCAGTCTGGCTAGAGGTGAAGATTGTGGTTAAAGGTGCCTTTTTCTGTTGCCTTATGTCATTATGGAGACAATTTGTGGCACAACCAGTTACAGGAAATCCCGTCGACATGTTCACGTTAGTCACATTGTTTCCAAAGTTCAGTATTTCAACAGGTTTTCTAAAACTACTGCCAGGGCACTGGGGTGGAAGTGCTGGTGGTCACTTCCATTCTTTGCCAACTTCTTCATATCCAACTTCCTCATATTTGTATGCTGTGATGTGATACCAGTGTGGTGAAACACAGCTAGCCAGTGATCACCCTCTGTGCTTCCTCCTGCACGCTCTACTCGTGCTGTCCCGCCGCCCATTAAGCCACACTGAACATTTCCATGAATGCAAAAACAGCTGACACAAATTATCTCCCGTCATGTGCTACTTGTGAGAATGAAAACATTGGACTATATCCAGATGTGATTCTTCCAATGCTTTCTAGTAGTCTTTAAAAATTTCTCAGAAACTTTAAAAATTTCTCAGAAACTATTAATATTAACAGAATTGTACGGAACTTCTTGATCTAATAAATAACTCCCAGTGGCTCTGGCGATCCTGTGACTCATAACCACAAAAGCTCAAAGATGAAAATGTTTCCTGTAGTAGAGGAAACAGAACGTTGTTTTCCAGTGGTCAGATTCCAGCTTCTCTTCAGTCTCACTTTCTTGACGAACTTGACTGCCCTTCCTTCCGAGGACCTTGCCATATAGAGCCTGATTGTGCAATGATGCTGCAGTGTGGGACTGCGCACCATCACTCTTACGCCAGCTAAGCCGTCTTGAACCTCCTTTGCAGTCATATCAGAGTTTAACTTTCCATTTCTGCCCAGCAGTTTTATTGGAAAGTTTTCTTGCTCTTTCAGGTCTTTACCTCCACAGTTCGCCTTAACTGCCATTTCTTAATGACATTTTGGACAGTGGAAATTACAAGCTGGAAGCGCTTTCATTTCTTTTTATAGCCTTCCGTGCACTGTAGGCATCAATTAGCTTCATTTTCAGATCAGCAGTAAGAGGACTTCATGGTTGTTGAGCGTCGCCAGAACGCTCGAAGAGTCGGATAAATTTTCATGCTCTGTAAATGTCATTCGGTGACAATTTTTAATGACAAGTCACCTAACCAGTCAATTAAGTGTTTTACAAGTAGAATATATATCACGCAGTTTTTCAGTTCATGAAGGAAAAAGTTAAAATGCATTTTAATTCATCGTAGATAGACTGTGCTGCTGGTACAGCTGTAGTCTTGTTAGTCTTTTTTTTCTCTTTACTAGTGAGACCAGATGTAACAGAAAACAATTATTTATGCTCAATATGGTGCGAGACTGCCATGTGAATTCACCCAAACCATGTAACTTTGTTCTCTATTTGCTGTCCTACCAAGGCAAGAAAAAAATTCTATTTTTCCAGAACCAATCAATAAGCAAAAAACCCCACTCACTAATCCAAGTATTTTATTTTCTCATTTTAAAGTTTTGCTCCATGTTAGTATTTATGGAATGATAATTTAGCTGGTACTCAGGGCAAAGTGAGTCTTGATTTCTGGTGCAGATGTGAGAGTGGATGCGATATGAGAGCAGTGTAAATTCATTAGCTTCCTGTCGCCCGTATGGCAAATGTAAATGCTGGTTACTTCACCATTGAGCCTCATACATTTTGTAAGAAGCACAGATTATGTAAAATTATGTTGTTACATCACAAAATAAATCACATGAATAGCGATGTTCACATTTATTACTTATTTACTCTATCAATAGTACATGGTTGTACCTTTTAGAGGTACAATGGCTTATCACAGTACTGAAAGTACTGCCAATGTACTCTTGCAGTTTTTTCCCCTCCCCTTATGGAGATCAGTTTTTCTACATTAATATAAGGATACAAAAACCCTATTTATTTATTTTTTTATATAACTTTTTCATACATAATCATGTTCAAAGCTTCACCTATTTCACACCCACAGCCAATTAAGAATCACCCGTTAGCCTAACACGTGCCTCTGGACTGCAGGAAGAAACCATAGCACCCAGAGAACACCTGCCAGCCACAGTGAGGAAGAGCATCCCATGATGTAACAGCGCTAATCTCTCCACCACCATGCCAATGATATAGAAGACAGGAATCTGTTAGAATGTATTAAGTTCTTTTCATTTAACTTAAAAGTTAATTTAAACTTGAAATCTAAGAGTCAAATCAATTATTTGCCTAATTTCTGTTTGTATTTAGCCAAACACAGGAGGTCCCCTGATATTTCAACCTTAAATCTAGAAGAAAAAAACAAATATGTGCCTTTTGACTATAAAATCTTCATTAGAAGAGGAAACGAGGGCTCAGTTTTATGGATGCTTAAAATGATGGGCTGTATGTGTTGCTTGTCATCAACAAATAAAGAGAATTATTTTGCAGATCACTAAAGTTTTGTAAACAGGCCTCATACAAAAATAAACATAACACATGATTTTGCATTTTTAACAAGTTTTTTAAACTCCAGACTGATACAATATTTGATTTTGCTTAGAGAGGAGCAGATGTGAGCATCTTCTGAAGAGCAAAACAACCAAATTAGGTGGTGGTTTCCTTTAATGATAGATATGTAACATGCCAAATATAAACCTTGTTATTCAAGTAAGTCAACATTTCTCTTGGATTAAAAAAATGTTCTAGTGTTGGCTAGCATACCTAGCATCTACCTTTGTTGCTTAGCAACAAAAACATTTTACGGAGCTATAAAAAATCGAGGGCTTTTGATTTGACAGTTTTGCTTGAAGAGGACATCGGGAACCAGAATGGTTGCTATGGTATTTCCATTACTTCTGCAAAGGCGCATAAAACTCCTGATACTACAAACACGAAAATTAGCCCAATTCCAGCAACACATGAAATCACCACTCTGATGTGCAAATATGTTTCCATATCTTTTGATGGTCTCCCCCTTTAGGAGCTATGTGGCGTTAATGCACTGTCTTGTAGAAATTTTCTTTTGCCTGACTTCACTTTTCCTTATCCATTTGCCCTTTTGAAGCTGTGGATTCACATTGTACTGGATGGTCTTTTTCCCTGGAGGTGATTTCAGCTTTGTACCTGATAAGAAGTGCTGTGTTCCTCTAGGGTAAGCTGTCTGATGTGAGAGAAGCTTAGTACCCTGGAATACATCCATTTCCTCAGGAAATACACTCACATTCATACACGTGCAGACGTGCCAAAGGAAACTTACAGCCTTTCACTATAAGGGATACAACAACTTGAGACCATCAAATCACCGTCCAAATAAGCCAATCACAACAGTAATCTGTCACTGTGTGCTAATGCTGCTGTCACACAGAGCGGGTTTCTACAGGGGCAGTATTTTGGTCCATAATCCTTACCTTCCACCAACTTTACAGCGGCCTTTGTGACCCTTGACTGCGGTAGATGCTTTGGGACAGAGAACTACTTGTGTTGAAAAGACAACCACAGTCATAAGACTTATAATGTGTGCACGCAGGAAGAGATTAATGGTAATGTTGCAGCCAGACAGAATGAAAAAGAGCAATGACAGATGAAATAACTGATAGTGACACAAGCTGGGCAGATAAAGAGTTAAACTAACCTTGACTTTGATGGATTTTGAAATATTTTGGAGGGTTACTTACACAAACACAGCCTGGAATGTCCATTATAGCAATCTTCTGGCAGCTGCAAAGTAATATGAAATGAGTAAACACCTTTAGAGATAAACAGGGTTTTTCGCTAAGTATGTATGCACTTATTTTGAAGATGCTCATCTAAATTTACTGATATAATTCCTAATTAGTATGATTGTATGAAATTAAGTCCTAATCTTATTTGCGACAGGCATAACATGTTAGTATCTGCATGTTCCACAAAGAATTAACATCTTTCCTTTTGTAACGACGGGATCACTGAAGCAGCTTTCCTCCGCATTTAGGGAACAGCTCGTAGGTCATTTCACAGTTGGCAACCTTCCTACAGGGAAAAAACTCTTTGACCTTGACCTATGTCCGTTTCTGTAAATCCTCTCAGTGACCTTTTGCTAAGCTCACACCACTTAGTGTTGCAACTTACATGTAATTTGCAGTGAATATAGTAATACTGTATATTTAAACTTGGAATTACAGTAATTAAAGAGTGCCCATAGATTACAAGAGAAAAAATGGCACTGAATGCAACATTGTTTCTGAATTTGCAAACTGGAGCGTTTAGTCTTTGTGTTAAAAAAAACAAAAAAACAAACAATTAACCCACGGTTGGTCTGTGTGTTCGATTAACACCCAGCGATAAACAGCACGGAGCTGATATGTTTGTGCTTTTTAAACTGCTTCACTTCACCAAGAGGAATGGATGGCATTGCGCCTCTCTGCAGTCCCTGCCGGCCTCGCACTGGCAATGCAAGAGTCTTTGAATGTTGTGTGAGCTAACTGTGCGCCATGCCTTGGTTGGCTTTGGAGACTGTTTTCACCAGACGTGCTATGTGGCTGTGTTTTTACACTTATAACCTCTATATCTTTGGCTGTAATATATGAAACAAAACCTGTGTTTATACAAGGCTTTGAGATCAGTCTGCATTGTATTTTGTGCCATGTGAGTTGGGTCAGGAGGAATCAGATAATCAAATAGAGAGCAGGACAGAGCAGCAACCATCCTTCCTATCTGTGATAGGAAGCATCTTGGATTATATTATGCATATGCTCCCTTCCTGAACTGGTATTTTTGATAACATTACCAATGGCTTAATTGAATAATGTAATAAGCTTAATGCTGTGCTTCTCTAAGTAGTAGGCTAGTTAGTCAGATTTTGTTTACTCCCAATAATTTTGGTCATGTGGTTTTTGTTTGGAACAGCTAAAACCAAAACCAACAAAAAGAGTATCACTTATTACTGGAATGGCATCAACTCAAGAGTGTAAACCAAGACCATATGGCTAAGTACCATATACCATTTTATCACATGTTACACAAGTATGGAAACATTTTTACAAATAAAAAACTGGATTCAAAGCGAGGGTGCCTCAGCTTTTTGTCGGTGCCATTTTCAGGCCTTGATGCAGTTGTGATTACTTGTGATGACACTTTCATCTTATTTTTTAAAGCATCTTAAACATTGCATGAACTTTCTAGCAGCTTTCTCCTTTCCCGAGCATACGGTGGCTTCAGCTATGTATGAACAATGTCTGCTGCTTTAGTCTCTTGTCATATCACAGTGGGAGAAAAAAGACTCCCTCTGGTCCCCTGGGGCCGCTCTGTCAAGGACACCTGTCTGCTACTGTGTTTCGCTGTGTTTGACTGCACTCCAGTCAGCACGCTGCCTGATTACATAAAACACTGAGTGCATGAAAGTGTCCTACAGCAGGACGCCTAAGGCTTCACCAGTCCTGTTGTGCAGCGCCCACCCGAGTTCCTCTCCCTCCTGTCCCAGACTCACTCCACCAGCTGGCTTCTCATCTGTCTCTCCTCCTCTCTATCTTGCTGTTATTTGTTCCTCAGAAGACACAGGCGGGGTGTTTGAGAGGACAACTGCATGCTTGCTTCAATATCCCAGCAAGTTCTTCTGGTCAGTCAATGTGTGTGTGTCTGTCTGGTAGAGTGACAAAGAGGTCAGCTCTAATTAAAATCAGCATTTGTTGCCGCCGGGAATAGTAACCATCGTTGTGGCGACAGTCTGCCCACTTGGTCCCCTAAGCAACAGAGCTACAGCTAATGAGAAGGGAAGACATGGCTCTACTGCCAGAGGAGCAGTGCTGCTCTCCATCTCATTTTATTTTTCCTTTTCTCTGGCTTTAATCTCCTCATATTGAGTTCATAAATGCTTCTGTTTTTCCTGCTCGCTGTCGTCCACTGATTATAACATTGTCTATCTCTCTCTTTGACTTTTTACTAATTTAGTAGACCTATAGGCACACTTGCCATGCTTTCATTATGTTTTCTATTCTCTCTTCCATTTTCTAACTTCACCCTTACTTTCCAATTACATCTATTTTTGTCCTTTAACTAGTCTTCATCTTGCTTTTCTTTCATTTTGCTTTCATTTATTGCAGTATGTTATGTGCAGTATGTGCACCTCCTTCCTCGTTGCCTCCCCTTCCTCTTTTCCTTGTTCTCATCTCTTGTAATTAACACCTTTACTTTTCTGCAGTTTGCAGCCTGTCTTCCCTCATCCTGTCTCTCACTTCTTGATGAAGTAAGAATTAACATGTATAAGATGCTCAAATATCTTTGGAGTGTCTGTGTGCATATAAAGAAATTTTGAAATTCAGTGCAGCAGTCTGCAGTCTGGAGCCTTATCTCTGTAACGTTAGCATTGTTTGCCTGCAGAAATGCCACCAAGTTAATAATTTGCGCTGCAATTCAAATGCTAAGATACTTCACGAAATCTGTATGATCGGGACGCAGATTAGGCATTTCAAAATGCAGGAACCTGCCGACTTTACTTTTTGACAAGGGCTGCACTCAAGCTCCATTAACATTACTTTCCTGCCCATCTAGCTGCATGATAGATGCAAAATAGGGGACACAAACAAACTGTTCCTGTTTATTTTCCTAAAGTTTTGACTGAAGTGGGCTGCTTCTTGTTACTATGAGAGAAATATTCCACGAGACTAACTTACAGTTAAGCTGAAAATAAAAAAGTCTGAGAATGGTAACAATGTCTTATTGCCTTGTCAACTGCTCACATTCTTTGTCTTGTATCAAGCTGTGGTTTTGGACGGCATGTGCTTTGTCTCTATGTCAGTCAAGGAGATGAAAAACTGCAGTGTGAACCTCAAAAAGATAATTTAATACAGGATTGGAAAGTGAAGTATATACTTTACTTTCCAAGCCTATGCATGATATATTTAAACAATGACTGGTGTCAGAATTTGCATCAAACAAATTTATTGTTTTCCTCCTCCAATTATGTTGTTTTGACCTTCATTCAGCTACAAATTTGCAAGAACACTATAGCCACTGTCTGTGTCCCATCTGTCTTCTTATTTATTCACCTCAGTGTTTTGTTACTCTAAAACAAAGAAGAATGAATAGCTTTCATAAAGGAGTCGATGTTTCCTACATTATTAAATAAAGTCGTTTTAGTGATGTCTCATACATCCAAAAGCTTTCTGATCTTTGGTGTGCAACCAGCTGGGATTTAGCCAACGTCAAAGACAGAAACAAAACAATAAAGGAATACACTACTGTGCAAAAACATGAATAACTGAATTAATAAATAGCTCGTTTTCAGTCCCAGGTAATCAAATAAATCAATTATAATGTACTGGACACAAGTGTGATTTCTCAGTGTGGAGGGTCGTCTGACAGTTTAGCTGGGAGTCATGCTGAGTGTAGCAGGACACATAACCAACAAACATCTTTTAATGACATATTACTGAAAATTAACATTAAAGTGGTATCCCGGTGCATCTGAACATAAGACTAAGGGGATACCCTTTAATACACTGTAAAAAAAAACAACAACAAAAAAACCCTCTGTAGTTTAACTATTATTTTTGAAATATGGATGTGCTCATTAAATAAGAGATATGTTGTGTCATCATGGACGTTTTCACCAGAAAAATCTGAAGAAAAAATGCATTATTTACTTCCACTTATACATGGCAGGATGCGGGGTCAGCAGCCTAAACAGAGAAGGTTTAGGTATTTTTTTAGGCGCCCCAGCTCCCAGAATATTTTTTTAACAGTGTATGATGAGAAGGGGTTTCCGACAAAGCATCAGTATGTGATAAGTTGAGAGTGAGAATGTGTCCATCCATATATTTTCTTCCGGTGGGGGGCTATTCCAGCTGTCATAGGGCAAGAGGCAGGGTACACCCTGGACAGGTCGCCAGCCTGTCACAGGGGTAACACAGAAAGACGGACAGCCATTAGCACTCACATTCACACCTATGGGCAATTTAGAATCACCAGTTAACCTAACCCCAGTAACTTTGATATGTCTTTGGACTGTGGGAGGAAACCGGAGTCCCCGGAGAAAACCCACGCAAACACGGGGAGAATATATTGTAACAAAAACATATCAAGGTTCGAGATACATCAAACAAACTGGCATTTATATAGCTCTTTTCAAGTTTTCCTGACCACGCAAAGCAATTTTGCACACATACACATCAATGACAGCTTTGGGGGCAATTTGGAGTTTAGTATTTTGCCTAAGAATATGTCAACATGAGACAGAGGAGGTGAGAATCAAACCACTGGCCTTCCAATAAGCTGGCAGCCCACTCTACCTCAAGAGCTCCCTTTTGTCACCATGGAATGGCCTCTCATACACAACTTGTTGGAAAAATGGGCAAGTGTAGAGATGTGCTCGAATCCGTGGTGGCTCACGCTCCCAGCTTACATAACTGAATGGAACTGCTGTTAAAGTAGTGATGCTTAATGATACAGGACGCATTCAGAGTAGGTTTTGGTAGTCTTAATGTTTTGACACGTTTATTTTTTAATCTCCAAGCAGCAAATCACGTTCAATTTGCCTTTTGAAATTTTTTAATAACCATCTGCATTTTTCCTCAGTTGCCTAAAGCTCAATCATTTATTCAACATCACAGAGTAAACATGATAAATGCTCAGAGTAGGCAGTAGGCTCTTCTTTCATTTACCAATTCTCAGGGTCTGATGTAACTATCCCTGGTGTGTTATGTCTTGAAAAATACTCCCTGCGTAGCCCAGCAGCTTACATTAAAAGCTTCGGTTCTTGCCTGAATGTAAGGCAGATGAAACTGGATCCTTGACATCAAAGCGAGCTGTCAATTTTGAGTGAACAGACAAACTAATGGAATCGTTGCTGGAGCTTCAGCATCAACAGGCCTAATACCTTTAAATCAATAGATCTTGTTGATCACTATGTTGCAGTTGTCAATCACTCACAACATTGCGAGGGTTTTAGCTGCCTCAGCGCTCATTCTCTTGTGGTGTGTCTAGATAAAATTAGATTACATTAAACTCTATTAATCCCTTTAGGAAGATTCCGTCAGGGAAAAAAAGTTCAGTAGCACCTTACATTACAGGCACACAATAGTAAAGAGTAACTATACTAGACTTTACTAATCAGTATATCAATGGATCAAACAATTATATGCTATGTAAAAGGTGTTTCCATCACCTCTACATAGCATTTTAGGCCCTCTTTCTTTCTTTCTTTCTTTCTTTCTTTCTTTCTTTCTTTCTTTCTTTCTTTCTTTCTTTCTTTCTTTCTTTCTCCTACTATTTCTGGCCAAAAAGCAGCAGATGTTTTCACCAAAAAGCTCTAATATCATCAATGTACAGAACCTGCCTAGCACCAAATGCCTGACAAAGTTGGTGGCTAGCTGGTAAACACAATCAAGCACTTAACCACCCCACAGCTAAACTAAGCTCATAATAGTAGTGCCTCCAATGGTGTAGTGGTTAACACAATTGCATGAAAAGCAAACAGCTGCTGGTTCATTTCCCGCCACACACACACAAATACCCCTTGGGTTTTTGTCAGGAAGGGCATCTAGCATGAAAAAAATTCTGCCAGATCATACATACAGAGCCTCCTGCTGTGGTGATCCACTGTGGCAAGAGAGTAGCTGAAAGTAGCCCCCAGAGCTAAAATATACTAGATTTGAATTTATTAGTGAGGGGGGAAAAAAATAAGCATAGAAATAATGCGTATATCGGTTTATGCATGCTACGTGTATAAATGTTTGCTAACACATTTGAATGTCTAGGGTCAGCAATGTTCTCCAGCTCCTTTCGTCTCCATACATGCTCAGTATTAGTTAGTTAAGGCAACAACATGCGTAAACATGAAAGCTAATAATCATAATCATGTGAGATATCATGAATCAGGAACAGTGATGTGTATCACAGCCACAGGGAAATTCAAGGCATAAACATCTAGTGGCAAATTGAAGGGATTGTCCTCTTCTCTTTTATCTACTGTAAACTAACCAACAGAGAGATCCTTATATTCTGAGTCACCGCCGGTGCTTTTGTTACTCTTGGGATGGACCGCGACTTCTTCTCAGGGTCAGTTTATAATGCTGGGGCCAGTGTACAGTCACCCAAGTAAATTACAGTCCTCAGTGCATTAAGATAATTTGAGCATACATGGTGTATATAATTTTTTTTATATGTTAAAACTTATTCTCATCCCCTAAATTATTTAAGAATATGACACAGTGTATCGTCATGCAGGCAGGAAATTCACACATAAATATTTAAAATAAATAAATATGTATATATTATACATATAGAGCATATGTACAATAATAATTGGAAGAATTACTTTAGTGCTTCTGGAAGAAAATGATCATTTATAATAAAACACTTGTTCGTGTAAACAAAGGGAATTTGATAGATCTGCATCAGTTAAACTAGGATTTATCATAATTCGTAATTTAACTGGTTAGTTTTTATTGACAGTATCATAACATAAATATAAAGCATTCAAAACGGCAACTTTAATATCTAAAACTGACACTTTTTTTTTTCAGTGCTGCAAATTTATTCAAATTTAGTTTATTGAAGAATGTTTGGATGCTCTGGTTATAGTGAGTGACCTTTCAGAGATGTGCAGAAATCCATGATGACTGGAGCGATGAAGACCTGATACACTCCTCTTCCTGTGATTGGCTGATTAAGCGTTTAAGGGGGGCACATTTGGTAGGCTGCATTTGAAGTTGAACACTCACTGAACTTGAATCCAAAATTAGGTTGGATTTACCTTTAAGCAAACTTGGCACAAAAAGTAAGAAAATTGATGTTTGGTCAGTTATTTCTTTGTTGTAACAATGCTTCTTGGCAATAAATCTAATATTGTTGGAAAGCTGTTTATTTCCCCTTAAATAGCAGGATAAGCTGTTTGGCATTGGCAGAGAAGATTTGGCAAGTTTTTCATGGGGACAACCCACATACTGAACTCTGTTACTCAACCCACAAATTTATTTTCCTTACAAATATGGCACCACTTAAGGGGAAATAAACAGGCTTTCCAACAATATGAGATTTATTGCCAAGAAGCATTCTTGCAACAAAGAAATAATTGACAGGTTTCCTTACTTTCTGTACTAAGTTTATTTGCACCCTGTTACATAGTACTTCAGCCCTACTTTTGCAATGAATTTATTGACTCATAGGTCAAAGTTTGTGACTGCTTTCAGTGGTATATTGTATTCATTCTATAACTGGCCTAGGCCTTAACCTTGGTAGCATGAATGCAATCCCACTGTAGAAACAGAGCACAACCAAACTGCAGGTGTAGGTGTAGGTGAAGTATTGGGCTGCGTATCTATAAGAGAAGCTTTCTATCTCTGTTACTCAGAGTGTTTCCATGTCAGTAGAGCTCAGGAAGCGTATTTAACACGCATCTCTGAATCACTCCGAAGAGTTCAACTGAAAGTTTGATTGGTATAAAAATATTCCCTCCTCAGAGTGGGACATAAAAGTTATTTGTGAAGCTTCCTACACAAATGCTCAGCAAGAGAATTTCCTTTTAAGTGTGGATGACATCACCGCTGCCAGATTCTCTAGTTTTTTTCTTAGTCTGAATTTAAATGATAATTAGTAACAGGAGTGTAGGATTTGATACAGGCTTTTGATTACTCTGAGGCGTCAGCATTACAGAGCTTTGGATTTTTTCATGGATTCATTTAGAAGGTGTATTTAGACTTTGAGGAATGATTTTATGTGAGCGATTGGGAGACATATCCAAGGTGAGGAACTTATCTGAGTAGGACTTTTTGAAATTAGGCTATGAAATTGAGTGTGTATCAAAACAACGAGAGTGAAAAAAGGGTAATTGAAGAAAAAAAAAGTGCACTACTGGGGTGATATGTAACTATAAGTTCTTTGAGATCGGATGGGGCCTGATAATTCAAGAGCTTGTATGTGAGGAGAAGGATTTTAAATTAAATTCTGCATTTATCAGGGAGTCGATGAAGACAAGCCAATATTGAAAGCTTTTCAGGGAGCTTTTAGGACAACCTGATGATAATGAATCACAATAGTTCAGCCATGAACTAGTTTTTTAGCATCACTCTGAGACAAGATGATTATAATTTTAGAGATACTGCACAAATGCAAGAAAGCAATTCTACAAGTTTGTTTAATATGTGCATTAAAGTATATATCCTGGTCACAAATGACTCCAAGATTCCTCACAGTGTTACTGGAGGCCAAGGTAACATATCTTGTTAGACACCATGTGTCTAAGATTTGTAGGGCCAAGTACAATAACCTCAGTTTTATCTGAATTTAGAAGCAGGAAAATAGAGGTCATCTAGGTCTTCATGTCTTTAAGACATTCTTGCAATTTAATTAATTGATGTGTGTCATCTGGCTTCATGGATAGATAAAGCTGGGTATCATCTGCATAGCAATGAAAATCTATGTTATGCCTTCTAATAATATTGCCTAAGGGAAGAACGTATAATGTAAATGGAACCGGTCTCACGTTAACGGTTTGGAGGAAGTAACTACTGAAGTTAACGCAGAAAGAGTTTAAGAGAAAGTTGGAGAGAAAGAGTTTAAGTAAATGTCAGTAGTACTGAAAGTAGCTGTACATAATAATATGTCTGTGAGATGGTTATGAAAATTTTTTTCTCTAATGGCTAAAATGTTATTTGTGAAGAAATTCATGGAGCCGTTATAAGTTAAGGTTACAGGAATACTCTGATCAGCAGAGCTCTGACTCTTTGTGAGCCTGTCTACAGTGATGAAAATAAACCTGGCTTGTTCTTATTTTCTTCAATCACTGATGAATAGTAAGATGTCCCAGCTTTATGGACAGAATTTGGCCATAAATTTGGCCAGATTTCTAGAAATGTGAGCTGCTCCATCCAAGGTAGGATGGCGTCTCTCCTAACAAGACCAGTTTTTCCCCCAAAAAATTCCCAATTATCTATAAAGCCCACATCATTTTTTGGACACTACTCAGACAGCCAGCAATCCAAGGACAGCACGCAGCTAAACAGGTGATTGGATTGGGGAGGGGCGGAGAAAACTACTGCAGGGAAGTTATTTAGCAGAATTATCTAAATTGACTTTTACGTAAATGGTAATGGTAATGTAAAAAAATGGCATGTATATAGTGATCAGTCAAATCTGGTAATATATACATATATATGTTTGTCTCTCTTTTCTTATGAGTGAGACATTAAACTCAATAGGACTGTATGTAAATTAAAAAATAATGATAATAATAATAAACTACTACCATTTGCATGAATATTTGCCACCTGCTGATTTTTAGACCAGCTCTGCTCTCCAAACACAGGCATTTTTCACAGAAGTCATTTTAGCATGTCACAGCAGGGAAAGCACAGCTTTAAAAAAATAAAATAAAATAAAATTATTGATGACTGAATTCTATTCAGCTCCTTTAGTTCCAGGCTCCCTGTATTCTTCATGCATGGGTCACTGTTGTGACTTCTTGGAACACTTGAATAGATCTGAGCCATTTTTAATGTTTTTAGTAACACCTACGCTTTTCCTACAATGGCAAGTCAAAATGCCTGCTGTGTATAAAAAGGCCTGTTGGCGGAGATATTATTACTTTCTTTCTGTCATTTAAAAAAAAGAAGCAGGAACCATGGAGCGTTTCAGAAGAGAGAAAGAAAGTGCAAGAGAGAGAGGCCAAAGACAGGCTTCTGTTGAAGTATCAAAAATACAAGTAAAACTAAAATAAACTACAAATGAATTAGAAGAATTGGTTCGTCTAATTCATGAAAAAAAACAGTTTAATGTTGAATCCGTCACAGGATTGCAAAAGGATTTCCTACTTCCAGTTTATTCTGAAACTTCAATTGCATGGCTGCCACGAAGGAGGAACATTTAAAGAGGGATAGACTGACTAAACTAACCTATGATAAAAACACCTTGCATATATCCACGCAGCCATTGCTAAAATCAGATGAAGTTTGTGCTAAAAAATAAAGAAATTGCACTTGATTTCAATTAGAATTCATAAATTTCTGATATCATCAGAAATTCATAAAGTAATTTAGAGTCTAAACTCGTAAATTTGTTCTTCATCAAGGGGCAACTACCAATTTGAGCACTCTCCCACAGTGGCGCAAAAAGTGGGTATGCACTATATGCAATGCATAGGGGCGCCGCACAAGGGGGGCCAAAGCGATGCGGGAAAATTATTTCTCTAGTCGGCATTTTCTGTATTTAACAGCTGTGCATGTGATATGATCAATAACAGAGGCACTGATTAGGCGCCCCTGTGCTCCTTCACCTCTCCTCCTTCTGTGGGGGGCCGCCCCCCCCCCCCCCCC
>JAVDPK010000273.1:682881-710733 GCA_034780415.1 Cichlasoma orientale | reverse complement strand
CCCCCCCCCCCCGCCCCGCGCCGCCTAAAAATGTGTCCGCATACACCTCAGAAAGTATATAGCTGCGCCCCTGCTCTCCCAGATCTTACTGAGTTAAAGATTGGGATGAACAGCAGGTGGGCCCGTTGGTTAAAAGGACAGTTGACCAGATGACCAGCCCCCATAATGACAATTATCGTCCATTTTGGACTGGGGGCAAATCACCAGCTCCATTATTGAGCTACAGCACATCAGGGAGGACAGATGTAATTTTCCTGTTGGATCCCAGCTGGGCTGCAGCAAATGTAGTGCAAAGGAGATAATCTTTCTAAAACTTAGAAAGGCCCTAAAGAAATTCCACTGGGGTGCATTAGATAAAAGCTGCCAGAGGCAAGAGCCTGTCAAGAACCCCTTAAGGCTCAGTAATACGGTTGTTTTCTGCCTTGTGATAATGATAGCGGCCGTTTCAACAGTTGCAGGTAGCTATTTGGTCATTATCTGAATTCCTTTAAAAGATAAAAAAATTAGACTGTAATTTCTTTCAGAGAGGGGAACAGGGTGCAGAGACGTACAGATGCCGGGAGCATCCTCCGACACTGAAAAACTCACCGAGTTTCACCACACGGTGGCCCTGTGTCTCCTTCTCGACGCTTCTCCTCGCCTCTGCCGCCGTAAAGCTCAAACTCCCTCCCTCCCTCCTTCTCCACCACGACCGCCACCTCCTCCTCCTCGTCCTCCCTCTACTTCCACTCTTTCCTCCCGTCGCGCTGCGCAGAGCTACAGACGGTCCTCCAGCTCCGTGCAGCCCGGTGCGAAGATGGTTGGCGGCTTGTGTGCTCGCAGGTTGGCCCGCAGGTCGCGGTCCGCTCTCATAGCTGCCCTCACGGTGCTGCTGGTGCAGACGCTGATTGTGTGGAACTTCAGCACCCTCGACTCCGGAGAAGAAAGAGAAAACGGAGGGTCAAACGTGCGGGAGAAGAGGGACCGGGTCGCGGGCAACAAAGCCGCTGGCAGCGACTATTTCCAGCACGGGAACAAGCCGCGGCAGCATCTCCCTCCGCCTGGGAGGGGGACGTCTCGCCACATACAGCAGCCGGTAAGACAGAGGCGCTGCCGATTTATTCATATCATATCCCCCGCAAAAAAGAAGCTGTCTCGTCGGGGATGAAGGGGTCGGCAGGCAGGTCAAATATCTCCAGTTTATCCTTTTTGAGAGACAAGCACACGGTAGGGCCCAAAATGAGTGTTTGAATGCTGTCAGTAGAGCGGAGGCTGTCTGGTAGGGAAATTATAGGATGTCTGAAGCGAGACAGATGTAAAGCGAACCCTTTTTACTCCTCCAGTGCTGGGAGACTGGCATCCTCGGCTGGATGCTTGCTGAGGTCTGGAGCCACATTGCACCGTTTGAATGTCCGTTTAAATGAACGCACTCCTGTCCAGACTTCAGTTTGAAATGCCAAAGCTGAGTATGAAATCTGGAGTCAGCCTGCGCTCACGTTGTTCTCTCCAGGGTGGAATAACAGCGCGGAAGGGTAAATCCTTCTTTAAATTCTAGCTGTAGAGGTGTTCTCATAGCAGAGTCAATGACTGAGGTTGTAGCCCATACCTGTCACGGTCTATTTGGTATTTCAAGTCAACTACAGTAGCTGCATGGCTCGGCAGCACTGTCTCAGCAGGCCAAATTGAAACATAACCTAATTTGCAAAGTAGTTTTGGAGTGTACAAAGAGCCCGTTTGTGAAAACAGGAACCGTTTTATTGGTAGTGGCAGCATGAATCACAACGCACAAGACAGACATGGAGACGAAACAAACTCCCAGACCAGCATAATGAACATCTTGAAAACAATATGAATAAATCAATAATATTAAATCAAGTTAAGTTATTGCCTGTGGGACTGTGCCCATTTAGAATCATTTAGAGAATCGAATTTCATGTTTAACTCATTGGAAATGTAAAAACATGACTCCCAGAATTCCACATTTTTATTTGTAGATTCCACAAAGTGAGACTTTTGCCAGAGGCTAACACACCGAGCTGGTTTAATTTTTTTTTTTTTTTTACAAAGCGCTTCCGCACAGCATTTGATTAATTTTCGCAACCTGATATATCAGATTAAATTCTCAAAAACTGAGCTTCTGACTCGCATGGTCTCTCGAGCAGTTGGGCTGCCCTGAAAAAGTTGGACACGGTTAAGCCTGGCAGGCGTGCAGCAGTGTTTCCCTTCATAAAGCTGCCAGTCATTCATGTGTAGCCTACTCTTCGGCTACCATGCAACCAGTAGATAACTGGCTTTGATGTAGTATGATACACTGTGCGACAGTCAGTCTTTCATAGCCCTGCACTGTATCATCTGTCTCCTCTGCAGATTTTCTAGTGATTCACTCACTTCATCTGGTGGGACACTCAGTTCCACCTGCCGGCATCTCCGCAATGCAAAGTCACGCCAAAGCAAGGTTATATTTGAGTCAGTATTCTATTTTTTGACAGAGAATCCTCCAACAAAATATCCTCATGTTACTCCTGTATGGACAGCGGTGCTTCTCAGTGAGTTTATGTTAGAACACGTCATGGTCTCAGTATAATTTGTTGCATGGAATTGTTGCGTTGTACACACATGACATAAGAGTAACTGTGGCTAACTTGTGTCAAGACCTTTTTTCTTGCTGCTTTCAAACCAATTCACTATTAAAACACATGTAGCCGGCCTGTTTGCCAGTCAGTGCAGCCTATCAGCGCACTTGTTACATGCCTGTCAGATTTCAGCTTGCTCTCTTCAGTTTGGTGGCCCCCGGATTCTTAAATTCAACTGGTGCTCTCGGGCACATACACTTTCCTCGCACTGGTTAAACGCTGCACCGCCCCACCCCCCCTTATGGCTGGTTTGTGTGTGTGTGTGTGTTGGGGGGCTTGGCAAGGCAGAGTTGTCCAGCCTAAGGCTGATGCATAAGCGCCAACTGATGTTATATGAGTCACCACATCAGAGAGAGGGGATAGCGGCACTTTGATCCAGAATAGAATGAGCCAGAAGCTACAGTATGACAATAAAAGAATTTCTATGTGATAACTTGTGTTGGATGGAAACATTATGCATAGCTTTGGATGTGTCATCCCAGCAGGCAGGAGCTACAGTTGTCATTAGTGGTTGTTTCCTGTCGTGTCTCTTTAGGGAAATTCTGCTAGAGAGCGTAGATATTCTCTTCCCGAGTCCAACAGACACCGCAGCTTTTGTTCAAAAATAACTGGATTCAATCGCACGAATGATATTATGTCAGCTCTGAATTTGTCCTTTCACGCGTGCTGTGGCTACCTGTTAAAGATTCATGACCAAAAGGTTCTGCACGTATTAATTAGTCTGTCTTGTTTTGCCTGACATCAGTTTATTACAAGAGTTAGTATCATGATTATTATTAATAGGTGCTTATTAAGGCGGTGCTGGTGATAGATGTGAAAAATTGTTAATGTGTCAGAATGAAACCAATCTAACTTCGGCAGCGGACTGAGTAAAGCTTTAAAAAGAGTCTGGCTCCACATCTGGTCGTCAGCGGTTTTGTTCCGTCTGCTGCAGTAGTCATATACAGTCATGATCCCCATGTGCCCAGCGGGTGTCCAGCTCACACATGTTGTAAAGAGTTTTCCCATTAGTCATGGTAATACACGTAACATTACCTCTGATGTACACTTTTTCCATTGCGTTTTCCTAATGGCTTCCTATAGTAAATATGGCGTTACGAACCATCTGGAGATATCATTTGTACAGTTTTTTCCACATGCTTCCATAGTATGGTGATGATAAATGATGTGCTTAACCTCAAATTATTATAAACTAGAAGGGCACTCAGTAGAGCGCATACCTCGCCCACCCCAAATTTTCTATGTGCCGATACTATGCTGCAATAAATACTGCCCACTGTCATACCCAGTCATAAATAACTTTGAGCATTCTAGATCCAGAATACTCCTTCAATCATAAGCAAACTTTTCTATATGAGAACTTACGGTCATGTTGCACTCTAATTCTTTTCAGGGGATTCTGACTTACCCTCATAAGGTTAGATACAAATATGTGACTATTGTCCCTGTGGCACAATGGTAAAGAATCCTTTTACAAACTCCTGGCTCCAAATCATGATCCGGATCACCATCAAAATTTAAACAAGCACCCCCAACAACTCCAAATGTGACCAAAACCATCAAAAACATAACCTCCCTCCACCTTTCCGATGGGCGGGGTAATTATTGTATTATAAAGATGTTCATTACAGTTTTTCTCACAGCAATGCATTTGGCTTTGCTGCAGATCCAATTTCTTCAAAGAAGCAAGTGCCAGCAGATATGTTAATAAAATAATTTGTGATTGACAGAAGACCTTGTTACTTCTGAGTCAGAACAAAACAGAAAGTATGGGAGGAAGCCTCCGACTCCTGTCACTTCTTTGGCCACACTTTGCTTGATATATTGTCATTAAACTGTCAGAATTAACATTATCAAGTTTAAAATGGAAACATTTTTACTTCAGTCAGGCTGGAACTGTTGTTCACCTTGTCATCATGCACGCTGCCTCATATGTATACCGTACATATGTGTCATATTTAGGAGCTTTGCCAAAATCCATTGTCACTACCATCTAATCTCCATCCACCACCACCACAACTAAAATGTGATTCACCACACTGTGTTCATGATCACAGTGCTGACTCACACTCGCACACACATACACACCGGCGCTCTCACAAAAAACCCAGAATATCGTGTGGATGCAGGGAAACAGTTCCCCACAAACACACCCACGTGCACTTTGAAATTTATAGCTACACACAGAGACATGCACAAAGTGTGAGTCTTATTTTTCTCAAAATTTTATTTTTGAAATTGAATGCAGTGCTGCAGTTTGAGGGGTGGCGGCGGGGGGTGCTGGTGGTGAACTAAATTTCTAAGAGCTGGCCAGATCAATTATTGAGTTTGTGCTAATGTTTCTGAATTTAATATTGTCAATATTTATGAGAAAATGTTCCTTTTATCCCAGAAATCCAAGTTTCCACACGTGTGCTTCTCTTTGCTAGCAAACGCTGGAAAATAATAACGAAGCTTTTTAAGAAGTGTGTCGTGAAGGAGCAGCTCAGATTTACACCTAGTAATAGATTAAGGTGCAGCTGCTCGCTGACTTATACATAGCTCACCTGCTTGACAGTAATGTTGGCTTAAAGTCCCCTCAAGTGAAGCAGTAAAGCAAATCTACAGAGGTAGTTTAAAACTAGGCTGAGTGCGCTGCGTTCACGTTCATTCAGATTTAATTGTTAGTTGTCGTTCATGCAAACTTTATTTTTGGCAGCGACACTCCTCGCGTGCACTGTAAATTAGTGAGAAGTAATACAAAAGTGTGCTATTGTCTGGTGTGACGTTTTTGATGGTGTAATGATTTAAGGGCCGGCGTTTTCGTTTGCCCTTCCCTGAAAGTCTTTTGATCACTCTGTAATAAAAGCTGCCTGTTCACCTTCCTCCAGCTTTAGATTCAGTTCTTTCTCACGTCGCGTTCCTGGCAGTATCATTTGCCCCAGCGCTACTCCGTGCACCACTCACTGTCAGTGCTGGGTTTTGTATCCTATCAAAGTCATTTTCACAGTGGTAATTGGCAGTTAAATTGGCACTTCCCTAAAGTAAATCGTCATGGAGCTATTCTGTCTTAAACAGACCTCTGAACGTACATAATTACAGTCCATAGACACCAAGAAGATCCACTGTGTGATTTAAAAATTCAAACGTCTCAATCATTACATCAATAAAGTGTTATTTTGTTAAACCTGTAATGAGGCAAAAGTAAAGCACAGCCTGCCCATCAGCGCATCCAACTGTGGTTGTGATTTTGCACACAGAGAGCTTCTTTTTTAAGTGCCTTTAGTCACATAGAGAGGTGGGAACATATTCAGATCTAAGGGAAGAAGTGTGCACCTCAGACTTGAAAGAGGCACGTCGAAAAAACCCAAGACACTTTGATGTTGAAGTGTAATTTGTATACGTGACACCAGTGCTTCTTCCTGCAACGGGAAAAACATTTTTATCATTATCATAATGCAATACTCTTAAAACCCTGTCATGTTATTTCACTAAGCTGAGCTTACTAAAATGCAAAATGTCAGTGTCACTATGGCATCCTGAAACTTTAGATTAAGCACGCTGTAGTTTGTAGACTGAAACTTTCAGTATCCATATCAGCTCAAACCCCACAGCACAGGCACTTCCCTGTTAAACACTTCCTAGCAGACATTCTGCATGTATTGGGGGCTTTTTCAGTGTAATCTGTTTATAAAAGAGGCTGCCTTCCTCTGTCTTTACTGACATTGTGTAAAAGGTGAACAGCCATTTAATTGTTCAACAGGTGTCACAGCATCAGAAACATTATACCCAGGAACAGAACACACAGAGGGATGACTCACACAGTCATGTCAATAATCTTGACTCTTGCTTAGGAGATGAGCATCAAGCAAGTTCCATTAACATATTATATTTAACAGCGCAAATGGATAACAGTTAAGCATAAACGGCATGTTGAGCGTTAAACACGAGAGCAGCATGTATACCGTTCTCCATAAAAATAACTTGGCAAGAGGTGCAGTTACAAAGAGGGCTGCATGTGCAAGCGCTCCTCTTTGTTGGTTTCATGTTTTCAACTCGCCGCCCATAAACAGCAAAAAGTTTGAGAATCATTTAATAGACCAAATAATTTAAGGAATTGAATGTTTTCTGTTCCAGTTTCTCAGATATAACAATTTTTGTTTTTTCTCTTGTTCCCATGTTTGTAAAGTAAGAATGATGTGTTTCATTTTTACCGTCATTGGATGAAACATGCAAGATGAGATTAACACCTTATAATGACTTGCAACTTTTTCCTCACTGGCTTTGCTCTGTTGGACGATAGTAAAGAGAAACAGTAAATGAACGTCCAGAACAGATTCGGTCCTCCTTGTTATATAATTTAGAATTTCAGTCTTCTTTGGTGGGATCAGCAGCATTCATCTAAATGATGTTCTCTCATTTGCAGTTTGATGATCGTGATGGGAGAGCTGTCAAACGTTTGTTCCAAAACTGGGTTGAAATTTGGGGAGTGCATGAGGGTTAGTACCCGCTGGGATACCCTCCTGAGAACAATATACCTGTAAGGAATATTTTTTTTAGTTTGCATTTGCATCTGCAACATATTAGTCAGCTGATGGGTGGTATGCTAACAACTACAACCACAGCAATGAGATGGAGGACACAGCAACAAAAGGGACTGGGCTTTTTGCCTTTAAAGCTCCCAAACAATGGGACAATCTGCCCAGTGAGATCTTTTCTCAAAGCACTGTTTATTTGTTTTTATCGCTCGTTTTTTATTTTATCATTTGTCTCCTGTTTTTTTATTTTTGTGTATTTGTTTTTTTAGTTCACTTTTTTAAGTTTTATCTATTTCTACATTCTTTTTCTTTATATTTATTTTCTCTGTGAAGCACTGTGTAAATGTGTTAGGAAAAGTGTTAAATGAATAATATTTATTAATATGTCTTGGAATGCTATTTGTTTTTTAATGTAAACTACAAGTCTAAATCAGGCCTTATTGTATACCTACGTCACTCACACCCCATCAGGTTCTTTTGTTGTACAGAAGCGACAAAAATGACACCACAATTCGAATTATAAGAACGCACATATTTCCTTGTTTTTGCACTATATACACAAAATTTGGAACTTCCTCCAACTACAAAAAGATCCATGAGTCCTAAAGTGCTTTGTGAGCCTTTGCGTCATAGCATGTGGATGCACTTGTGTTGTTTATGTTTGTGTCATTTATGCAGGTTTTCCCAAAAACTTGAAAGGGGTAAAGTTGAAACAAAATCAGCTTTGGTTTCTCTCGGTGCACTCTCAGAGCGATGTACCGACACATTAGACTCTGTATATGGATGTGTTTCTGTGTGTGATGTGCTCTGCTTGATGCCTTTGTATGCCTCATCTGCACAATCAAAGCTCATAACAACTGTTCATCTTGCTTCTGTCAAGTCGACTCAAACAAAGCTCAGTATTATCACTCATTATAGCTCTGTGTCAACCCACCATTTAGATACACATGCGTGCACAGAAATCACCACACACCACAACTTCAGGCCAGCCAACGCTCCCGCCTCAGTGTGACGTGCCCGCACCCCCACCCCACCCTTCCCTTCATCCTCCCATCATCCGCTCCCGTCTTTACAGATGGTTTCATTCCCCAACACATTAATAACGCATCATCCAGATGAATACAGCTATATAATACCTAGTGTTGCCAATAATCCCATAGGTAAGAGGCTTAACAGACAGCCTTGAAAGAGAGAGAGAAAGAGACATAGAGAGAGAGATAGGAAGACAAAGCTTGGGGGGGCAGAATTAGTTTTATCTGAAGTCGGGTATCCATGTTGATATTTAGCACAGAGTTAAATTGCTTCACATAACACACACAAACGCAGGTTCTGGCTAGAACCTCGCCATATGGGGGGATTATTAAGCCAGTTGCTCAACTTGTTTGCTGTTTAATAGTTTAAGGGTTATCACTTTAAATAGATCTGTTGTATTTTGAATAAAGACATAAGTGCCAACCACTGAAAGACACAACTCAAATTACTTGTCCATTTACCTTGAGCATATTAGGTATAATTATTAGCAGTAGTAATGATCTGCTTTTTTATTGTAAAGGACACATATATCATGCATGAAATTAAATTCAATTTTATTTATATAGTGCCAAATCATAACGAACAGTCGTCTCAAGACGCTTTATATTGTAATGTAAAAACAATACAGTAATTACAGCAAAAACCCAACAGTCAAATCGACCCCTAAGAGCAAGCACTTGGCGACAGTGGGAAGGAAAAACTCCCTTTTAACAGGAAGAAACCTCCGTCAGAACCAGGCTCAGGGAGGGGCAGTCATCTGCCACGACTGGTTGGGGCTGAGGGGAGAGAGACAGGACAAAACACAAGCTGTGGAAGAGAGCCAGAGTTAATGATAACTCATGATTAAAAGCAAAGTGGTTTATAAATACATAAGGGGTGAAAAGTGGTGAATGAAAAAGAAACACTCAGTGTATCATGGGAGCTTTTAGGACAATGTGATAATAATGAATTACAAAATTCCAGCCTAGAAGTAATAAATCGATGAATTTCCTTTTCAGCATCATGCTGAGACAGGATGGTTCTAATTTTAGAAATATTATGCAAATGCAAAAAAGTAGTCCTACATATTTGCTTAATATGTGCACTCAAAGACATATCCTGGTCAAAAACAACTCCAAGATTCCTCACAGTGTTACTGGAGGCCAAGGTAATGCCATCCAGAGTAAGAATCTGGTTAGACACCATGTTTCTAATGTTTGTAGGGCCGAGAACAATAACTTCAGGGTTATCTGAATTTAGAAGCAAGAGGTTAGAGGTCATCCAAGCCTTTATATTTTAAGGCATTCCTGCAGTTTAACTAATTGGTGTGTGTCATCTGGGTACATGGATAGATAAAGCTGGGTATCATCTGCATAACAGTGAAAATGTATGCAATCCTTTCTAATAATACTGCCTAAAGGAAGCATATATATTGTAAATAGAATTGGTTCCAGCACAGAACCCTGTGGAACTCCATAATTAACCTTAGTGTGTGAAGAAGACTCCCTATTTACATGAAAAAATTGGAGTCTATTAGATAAATATGATTCAAACCACTGCAGCGCGTTACCTCTAATACCTATGGCATGCTCTAATCTCTGTAATAAAATATTATGTATTGAATGCTGCACTGAGGTCCAACAGGACAAGCACAGAGATGAGTCCACTGTCAGAGGCCGTAAGAAGATCATTTGTAACCTTCACTAATGCTGTTTTTGTACTGTGATGAATTCTGAAATCTGACTGAAACTTCAAATAAACCACGGCAGGTGATCAGTTAGCTGTTTTACAACTATACGCTGACACGCTGATGACTTGGAGGAACTAACTATTGAACTAAGTATTGAAGTTAATGCTGAAAGATCAGTTGGAGAAGAAAGAGTCTAAATAAATATCAGCAGAACAGAAAGTAGCTGTACACAAAGATACATCTGAGATGTTATAAATAAATTTATCTCTAATGGTTAAAATTTTATTTGTGAAGAAATTCATGACGTCATTATTAGTTAAAGGAATACTTGGCTCAACAGAGCTCTGACCCTCTGAAAAGAGGTGCTGGGGTAGTCTTATTTTCTTCAATCAGTGATGAATAGTAAGATCTCCTAGCTTTATGGATTTATTTATTTTTTATTGGAGCAACAAATTCTTTTTCCAGACTAAATGAAGATCTAAATTATTGAGACACCATATCGTCTCCAGCTTACGGGTCATCTGTTTTAAGCTATGCGTTTGTGAGTTATACCACGGAGTCAGGCACTTCTGATTTTCAGAGGAGCCACAGTATGCCGAGTCCTACGCAGTGAGGATGTGAAACTACTAGAAATCCTCTATCACTGAGGGAGTAGATTTTAGGTAGCTGCTCTGCACTGTGTTGGCACATGGCATTGAAGAGCATAATAATGGATGAATTATATTCTTGAACTTAGTTGCAGCACTTTCAGAAAGACTTCTACTGTAATAAAATGTATTCCCCACTGTTGTGTAATCCAAAAAAGTACATTTAAACATTATTAAGAAATGATCAGACAGGAGAGGGTTTTAAGGGAATACTGTTAAGTCTTCAGTTTCTATGACATATGTCAGAACAAGATCCAGAGTGTGGTTAAAGTTGTGGGTAGGCTCATTTACATTTTGAGAGAAGCCAACTGAATATAATAAAAGATTAAATGCAGTGTTGAGACTGTCATTTTCAGCATCTACATGGATGTTAAAATCACCCACTAATTTTTTTTTTTAAAACTCAAGACTAAATCAGATAAAAAGTCTGAGTAGAGACCAGGTGGACCATCAATAATAACAAATAAAAAAACATTTTGAATTTTTCAATTAGGGTGGTCAAGGTAAGAGTCAGGCTTTCAAATGAATTAAAACTCTGTCTGGGTCTTTGATTAATTAATAAGCTGGAGTGAATGATTGCTGCTACTCCTCCTCCTCAACCTCTGCTTTGAGGATTCCATCGTCTGCGCTAAAACTTTTGATTTGAGAAAATTGAATTTAATGTCCCTGAAATTTTTTTCAAACCATTTCTTATAAGTGATAGTCTGACAGAGATAGAAGTTTAAAACTCAGTTTAAAAAATATGGTAAATACATTGTATAAATGGCATATACTTTTTCCTGCTCATTTTTCAGGCATTTTTATTTATAAACTGCTAAGAAATAACAAAATGTTGTCGTGGGTATTAGATGTAACTGAGAAATATTCAGCCGGTTTTCCACACAATCGTGATTGATTCCCTTAGAGCAATGCTGTCTGAGAAAATAAACCCGATAATGACATAGTGAGGTCATAAGGGTTATCTTAGTCTTTCTGATTTTGATGTTTCCAAGGCTGTGTTTTACATTCAGTTTGAAGAAAAGGGTTGATTGAAAAACTGTACACTGCACTGTGAGAAATTATGATCCACTTTTTGTTTTAAATGGTGACCTATGCTTAGGGGCTAAGAATCATCTCTGCCACTGCTGCACAGATATTAATCATTCTTTTTTTTTTTTGTCTCTGACAAGTTTAGCCCAGCTATATGAAATTGCAAAACATTTCTGGAGTCTATCTTTTTAATATTTGAAGCCAAGATTTCAGACTGCAACACTTATTCAAATAAGTTCAGTTTGACTCCTATGATTTCAGTTTTTGATTGACTTATTTAACAACTATTTTCTGCAATTAATTTCTGCTAAAATAAAGACTCAAAGCAATCTTTATATATAGCCAGTAATGTGTAACGCAGTAATCTATAATCTCTAGTGTAGTCTAGTGTAGCATCATATAGTTTTTCTTTAAAAACATAGAGTAAATGATTTCCTTTCCTCACGGTGCAGGCTGTCGAGCAGGGCGATTTTACATGATGAGAAGCTGCAGGTCAGATTGCCTGTACTGGCAGTCATGTCCATTTTCTTGCTGATGTTTTGGCCTTGATGACATTGCACACTGTATATGTAGCATCTCTGCTGTATACCCTGCAGCCTTCACCATGAATGGGCTTTTGCTGTGGATCATTAACCAGTATGGTGATTGTTTCTCTTTTAACCATAATGGTCACATCTTACTTAAGATGACAGCCTTGTCAATGAGGAAGCACGTGACAGATTGTCCACTTCTCTGAAATAGTAGCAGTGACATGCAATACACTGATCCACATGTAAAATGCAAATACACATTAACATGTAATCACGCCCACACATACTAATGAATGAGCCAGCGCCTTGCTATTTCCTCCTCAACATGCCATACACTAATCTCTGTGTATTGTGCTACTGCAGAGGGAGCGAGGTTGACAGAAAGAGAAAAGAATACATGGCGGTATGGTGACGACACGGTAAAGACATGATGGCTGGGTAGAGATAGGGCTATCCGGTCTGTCAGGGAAAGCTTTTGTCCTTCCAGTCCCGTGGAGCAAGAGAAGAAGAACTGACAGCAGTGCTTTTATTCCTCTTCCTCCTCCTCCTTTTTTCTTCTTCTCACTACTGGAGGTAAATGCCAACAGCCCAGAAGACTTGTCTCTGTGATTAAGAGAGAAAGTCAGAGGGGAAAGAAAAGGGAGATAGAAACATGCAGAGAAAGAAAGACGTATGCAAGACAGAAGAACGCTGGAAGAATGTTGGGGGGAAAAAAGAAAAGATAAACGTCTCATCCCTTCTACAAATCCGATGTCGACTCAAATCCTAGCGTAATCCTCTGGGGGAACCCGGTTTGGTTTGAAGGCTTTTTAGCGTAGCTTGAGTCCCGCTGGCAAAGACTGTATGGTTGGAGACCGTTTCTGGAAACTAACCTGAGCCCAAATGGTCTCTACTCACACAGGGTTCCGATCTGTAATTTTGCTCTCTGTGGGTGAAATTTAAGATTTAGTGGAAAGCTGGTGCCAAGACACTGATCAGCAGGTTTTATCAAGCATAACTATATAATAGGAGCTCTGATTTAGGATTAGACCGAGGAGGATGTTTGAGAGAATAATCCCAGGTCTATATTTCTAAGCGAGATGGTGTGATTCAACTGGTTTAATTATTCACTCTGACTGATAAGTTCATCCATTAGGATATTTCTTTGTGTTAACCATGAATAAAATTCTCGTATGCGAGCTCCTTATGTGCATAAAATCTTGCATATAGCAGTAATGCACCTTTTCTGGGCAGATGGACAAAACGAGGCAGACAGTAGCCTACCCAGCAGTGGAAGACCTCTCTTTGTAAAGTCACATCTAACTGGCACATTTGTTCTGTTGTGCACCTTAGCCTGTGAACGAACCACCAAACAAATCAGAAAACAGTGCACTGCTGATGTCAGACTGCAGGTTAGATAGCTAATGACCCACAGCACATTAAAAGTCCTTTAAATGTTGTCACTTTGTCTTCATTTCAATACTTGTGGCAGTGTCTGTGCGCATTGCTGGTATCAGTCAAGCAAAGACAGTAGGCTGAGATGTAGATTTATTCCTTCAAAACCATTTTTTCTTCCTTTTAATAATAAAAAATGCAATTAATTAAATATTAAAGAACAAGTTCACGTTATTTTAGACTGCAAAAGGGATTTGTACAGCTAAATATGATTTAAATTCACCTATAAATATCAGTATAATATGCATAATTAAAATCCATCCATTTTCTTCCACTTATCTAATTCAGGGTTACAGAGGGGCTGGAGCCTAGCCCAGATGTCGTAGCGCGAGAGGTAGGGTACACCCTGGACAGGTCGCCAATCTGTCACAGACATGCAGACAGGCAACCATTCACACCCTCGGTCAGTTTAGAATCACCAGTTAAGCTAAACCCATGCATGTCTTTGGACTATGGGAGGAAGCTGGAGTACCTGGAGAGAAGAACCTGCAAACTTCACACAGGCCGGATTCAAACCAAGGACATTTTCTCTGTGAGGCGGCGGTGCTAACCACCGCAACACTGTGCTGCCCATAATTGAATTTTTTTTTCTCTTGAGTAGCTGCTTGAAAAACAATTCAGCAGATGACAACGTAATTAGGAAACAATCAAGGAATCAGAGAAACAAACGAGACAAACACAGGAAGTACTGTGATTAACAAAATAAAACAGGAAATGACAAACAGTAACAAACAGCAGACTTTGAAACATGAGTACACAGACAAGGAAAGAGACACTAAGAAATATAAAGGAGGAGAACTCCAAAATGAATACAAGATTCAAAATCCTAACAAAACCAAGACATGGGAATTATCATCTGTATTCATTTTTGGTTGCCTCGTGAGTTTCCCAGTGTTCGGTTCAATTTAAGCTCTAGTTTGGTCTCTAACAACTCGCGAGGTAAATATAATTTCCTGCTTCACTGCGTTCACCAGCTACCTGTGGTTTGGTCTGTGGCGGGTACAGTACAATACGTTCAACGGAGCTGAAACCTATACTGAAATCCTGCTGCGTTTGGAAATTGGGTTGACTGTATCAAGCACTGGAGAAAAAAAAAAAGAGTTGAAAAATGCTAAAATATAGAGTGTGACAGGGAGTAACTGAGTCGTGTTTAGGGCTGTCCCAAATAGGAGAACGGTATTACGAAGCCAGAGGATACTCTGCCAAAATGAGGCAGAAAAGAACCAGCTAAAAGGGTTTGAGAAGTGGTTCGATCTAAGTAATAACAAGAAAAATTTATAATCTGAAACTCAAAATTACAACTAGGGTGCAGCCCTAGTCATGTGTTAATTCAAAAATATTCTGAGCATTCTTCAGTTTGCTTATAGATGCTTAATTAACCTTTTATATATAAAGAGCAGCTTTAAAGCTACATTAAGGCTATGTTAGATTAAAAATAGTGTGGTCAGATTACGCCAGCATAAAGAGGTTATCTCCTGTGACAAAACTGTAACGTGTGGTCATGTTTGACAGAACAAAGCGTGATCTTGACAGACAGGGGAGCCTGCCTATAGGTTTACGGTCGTGGTCATATTAAGCAATCCCTCAACATGAAGTCAGCTGATAGAGTTCAGCTGAGGCTGCCCTTGCCTCGGGGCAGCCGCTGTACAGGATATTCTTAGGTACACTAGAGACAGCAGGGATGCACCATTAGATGCAAACACCTACATAAAATGCCTACATGTGCATACACACTCCCACACACTCTTCAGTGTCCCTTATGTGCTAAAGGCGCACAGCAGCAGAATACATAAACTGATTAAAATAGTCTCACAGACACGCACGCCCGTACTGCCTGTACACAAAGGTTTTTATAATTCTGCTCTTTCTCCCTCGGCTCGCGCGTAACGTACACACACTTTGGGAGTAAATAAAATTATAAAACACCACCTGAATAGCTGCTCTTCAGTATTCATATTAAACCACCAGGAACAGCCGGAGAGCTGGTACTCATTACAGAACAGGTGTTTTCTCCATCAGCAGCGCATTTAGATCCTGTCTGTCCTTCCTGCCCGCTTCCACTCTGCTGAGCACCTCAAGTGCGCAGCTCGTGAGGTTTCGACGCAGACGCCCGCATATTTTTACCCATTCTTCTTGAATACTTACTCAGTCTCTTCATACCAATCCTCCTCTCCCCGGTCGTCCTCTCCTGCCTCCTCTTCTTCTCCCATCTCAAGTGGGGATGTCTTACCACACTGCTGAGTCGTTCTCTGGTCCTCCAGTCACTGCAGGCCTCCCAAATCAGCTTCAATGAGGAGCCCTGCAGAGGCTGTCGCTGCCGGGGAGAAATTGCGGTGTAATTGAGCTGCGTGATAATAATACGTTCTTCTCTCTGATTTCCTACCAGCGGTGAATCATCAACACCATCATCATCATGCCATCACATCAGCAACGCTCCGCAGACGCTTCCACACTGCCACCGCCTGAGTTGACCTGCTCTTTCACTGGATTCTCTTTCTTGTCGATTGCTCTCGTTCCACTTATTTTATTCCCATTTCCTCTCGCTTTTACTTTCCCTCACTTTGTGCTCTCCACTACTCACCCCTCTCATCTGTCTCCAGCTATACTTCCAGTTTCTGTTCCACTTCACTGGATGGCGGGCCTCAGAGGTATACAGAAATTACACTGTACGAAAAAAAAAAAGCATGTATGTGTGTGAACAGGAAGCAGGGGGCAAAGGAAGAGAAGTTAATTAGGAAGTGTGATTGTGTGAGTGTAATATCAAGCACTTTTTTTTTTGCTACATACTGCATAAAGCATTCATGATTCTATGGCAGTGAGCAGGGAAGCTTGGTAATTTTTTTCACAATTAGCCCAAGTGCTGTTTGTTCTTCATGCTCAAGATCCAAACTCTGAGTTTTATGTAACACTTCCATAGAGTATAAAGGTCTCTGTGTTTCCTGCAATGACAGTTAAAAGGTGTTTGCTAAAAGTGAGTGACTGAGTATGCGTGCATATGAAAAGCAAGGGGAAGGTTAATCGATGCACGTGCACTTTGTTGAAAAGGAGAAAAAGAGGAGTTAAAGGGAGGTTGAGGGTTTGCCAAGACGGGTTTTAGACGTGTGTGTTTTTGTTTATGTGCGCGCGTGTTTGAGCAGAAGTGGAGTTTATACGTGGCTTTCAGTGGTTTAAGCGTTCTCATGAGAATTGGCTTTCCATAGAAGAGAACCATTAGGAAAATCATTGACTGCTTATTGGTGTCAGCACTCTACTAATGTTTGTGCGTGTGAGCTCAAACAGAGAACAATGTTGCTCTTTTTGTCTCTCGCTCGCCCCTCCAAATAGCCAGTCTGAGATTTCTTTTTCCCCCCCTCAAGTTTCTGTACTTAATTGCTGCGGCAAACAGGCCTACGAAAATCATTTTTTGCAATTCGCAGTGTAACAGTGTATAGGTGATAGCTCTTTTTTTGGGGGGGGGGGGGGATTTTCTGTCTGGACAGTGCTCAGCTGCTTCTGTGGCGCTACAAAGAAGAACACCAATGACAGTTACAGCTACAGTACATGCAGAACTGTAGCTGGCGTATATATTGAACGGATGAACGTCAAAATGTGACCGAGTTGGCGTGCTTATTCACATTAGGCTCCTGCACATATAGACTGTGCAGATATAATTTTCTTAACTGCTGAGAAAGAGATTTGGTCAAGGCAATTATAATTCAGCCAGGGCACGTCTGCTTGCTTAGCACTCGAGTCTATTTGCCTAAAAGACACAAATGACTGCAATTTAACAGCAATAGAGGAGGACTGTAATGAGTTGGTAACTATTTGCCTGATGTGAGTATGTTGCTGTAAGGTAGACAGAACAATCAAAGGCACGGGATTATATTTTCCCTGGCATTGTGTCCAGTGGCAGTCAGGGACATATATATGTATGGTATATATACAATGGGAGTGTGTATATATGTACAGTACCAGTTAAACGTTTGGACACACCCATGCGTATGAATGGGTACGTGAACTTGCTTGCTTCACCTACATTTTTGGTGTACCAGCCTTTACACGTGAGTGATTTTCTTTTTTTCTGTCTCTCAGCAGGAAAATTCATAAGCAGATCTTCCAAAATTTCAAACTATTCCTTGTAAATTGCCGTCCTTTTTTGGTGTTTAGGGTAATCCATGTCCTCAAATACATTATGTCCTTGTCTGGAATTTGTTCCAAGAACGTTGCAAGAAATGACCCTTAGTCATCTCTTTGCTGTCTAAGTTACTCACTTGAGCAGTTTAGGATAACCCCACTTTTTTTCCCTGCCGCCTCGACACTGCAGCTTTTGACGCTGGCAATTTTAAGACAAGCGCAACAAGTGAGACTTTATCTACTACTGCTTCACATGATCCCCTCTAGCATGTTCCTTATCAGCAGATGGAGCCTGCTCATTTAGGTCATGGAGATTTTAATGCTCAAATTTTCCATTATACCAAGCACCATCTGCTAATAAGGATCGCTTAATGTTGTCAAAGCGGCCGAATATGTAGGTAAGAGGAGCTTGAAATTAAGCTGTATTTTGAGCAGGATATGATATTAACATGAAGCAGAAACCTCCAGGGCAGAGAAATGAAGCCGCGGTACGAGCGCTACAGAAACTGCAGTTCCTGAACTGGCCAATTGTGGCTGGCTCAAAAAGCGAGTTAGTCCCCTCAGGTGCCCGACTATACAACATTAAAAAGTATGTTTACAACTGAGGCAGATGTGGGTTTGCACTCTATTGCCAATTTTGCCTTTCATAACAACTATAAAAGGAAGCAGATTTTAAATGCTACCCATTAAAAGTTGCAGTATTAGGTGTGTGGCCTCAACTGATACCAGCTGTCTGTCAGGATTCACCTCTGCTTGTTCAGCTCTCCAAAGCTGTCCTCTTGACCATTTGATCTTGCCTTTTGGTGCATTTTGATATTAATTAACTTAAGACTAATATTGCTTGCTGTGTGGTTAATTACACCAACAGACTATTCAAGAAGTATGTGCTCTAGCTTTTGGTGAGGGAAATTCTAGTGTGTTTTCCCTACATCAGCGCTAATTAGCTGGTACCCTTGTCTGTGGTAATTGTCTGCCCTATTGTCCACCCACTTTTGGCTCAGTAATACTAAGATAATAATAATGCTTTAATAAGGGCCTCAAAATGAGAGTTTGCGAACCAGTAATTGATATCACTGTGACTATTTCCATCTTTCACATACAGTTTATGGTTAATATGTTCCCACATTTAGACGGGAAAGGCCGAAAGCTCAAGAATGGCCAGGATTCGAATACGCATGTAAACACATGTGGAAGCTTTCCACAAAAAATGTAAGTGAACAGTCAAGTGGGGTTTTTTTTTTGCAATTTCCTGTGTGGTACCTGTGACAGTGTATCATAGGTATAGTTTTTGCTTCACTGCGTTTCACAGTCATATCTTTTTCCGTGTCCAGTATGAAGAGTAAGAGCGTAATCCCTGAGAAGCTGCATGTACTGTAAATTATAAATGCAGTGTGTGGTAAGTGTCAGAGAGATGCCCGAGATCTCCCTGTTTGTTACTAGTAAGGCCTGTCAGTGTGTACTGCATACTGTATATATCATGTACAGAACTCCAGCACCATATTACATTACTTATGTTTAATGGATGAGAGTTTGTGAATTCATCATACTCCTGAGTGTACCCTCTTTAAGGATGCATGCGGGTAGGTGGATGCAGCATTGGACATGAGAGGTCAGGGAAGGTGTCGGTTCTCTCTTCATATGTTTTTGTGTGTGTGTGTGTGTTTTTGTCATGCATGTCGTCTGAGCCTGCAGCTGACTCATGATTCAGAGGACACAGGCTGCGTGCCATGCACTGTCTTTGACCCTGCAGCAGCTGTTAATATAACTCTGCAGCTGTGTGTATATTTTTGTTGTTGTGTTGTAACGCTGCTAAATAGGGTAAACGGGGCTAAATATGTATATTTGTCACACACTTGTCACAATTAGTATGTACTCATTGTGAACGATATGTGCATCTTTCGCTGCTTTCCATATCAGCGTACAGCTGTGTGTATTTAGTGCCTGCTGGGTCACCCCAGGCACTCTGCGCTCTTGCCAATGCCCTGCTTTGGCTCCCAGGGGCCCCAGAGGATTTTTGCTGGGATATGCTGACAAATTGATGCTGCCGGACTGGCTAACTGCTTCTACTGCGGTTGGCACCGGCTGCGACGTACTCTGAATACCAAGCGACCGCGAGCCGTGAGCGCTTTCCCGTGTCGCTTTGTTTCCTACAAATACACACACAAACAATGTGACATCGCTGTGCAAACCCTGACTTTCAGATGGACCCAGCTTGAGGAAAAAGCTCCAAATCCAGACTAAAATCTGGATCAAAACCCTAATCCTCAGCTCTGGGGTATCTTATCTGAGTCGCTCTGGGGTATGGCTTTTGGCCATTGCGCCGCTCCTCGTTGCACTCTCTCCCTCTCCCACTCTCCCTTTTTTCTCTTGTTTCTCTCCAGCTTATGCTCTCAAATTTTGGACAGCTGTTTCATGATGTGAAAAAGGGGGAAGAAGCTTTAATTTTGCCAATAATGCCTCAGTCTGTGCATCTGCTATATCGGAGTGATTAGAGCAGCAGAAGCTGTCTTTACTATGGCGACAAGCCCATATGGTTTCCGTATGTACTAGTAAGCATTAGGCTAGATCTGTCACTTTCTATTAGAATTTGTTTTACATGGTAATAGAATCATTAAATCTTTCCACAATACAGTGGATAAAGGGAATGTTTGTGCATTCTGGTTCTGTTTCTTTTATAGCCTTTTGCACTGCATGCTCAGTCTTATCACTGTCTGTTCGCTGTGTTTTTAAGCACTTGTATGCTTCTGTATGCTGACTGGAAAGCACTTTGGGTCAAGACCTGTTGTTTGCAAATGTACTTTATAAATAAAAGTGACATGATTTGGCTGGAGGGCAATAAATGCTCCAAAGAACAAGCAAAGGTCTGCGGCTTAATCCAAATTATGTTTCTGTATGTTTAGTGAAGGATAGTGGCTCGTGATTTGGTAAATAAATGATAGATTTTTTTTTTTTTAAGTTTTTTAGAGTGAGGCACTCTTAAATCTAATCCCTGGACACATACAAACACCCAGTGCATAAACACAAAGCAGTCTGTGCATTCACAGTGTGGCTGAACCCAGTGAACCTAGGCTATCCCTGCACTCTTAAGTAAAAGTACTCGCTGCATCGGATTCACACACACACACGCACGCACGCACACAGAAGGCTCTGTGTGGGTCTTAAACAGTTTCCTCTTGGAAAGAGGGGAGTGTAGCTCCTGACTGGTTTCAGTTTGCCACACAGTGCATCACTGTAGCTGGCTTGCTGAGCCTTCAGCTCCTGGTCCTTCAGTTGTACCAAGAGTCAGCTATCCCCCAGCACTTGGCAAGGCTAACCACATAATTACTTGTCTGGCAAAATCTCTTCTCAACGCAGTGCAGAGACACAATTCTAGCTGCAAAGAGCTGCTTTAGCTGAACCCTCAAGCACATGAGACAACAAGGCTAGAGCTCAGCCTTTACAGCCCGCACTGTGTGGTGAAGATAGAGCCGACTTTCTCAGCTTATCTCTCTTAGAAGGTCACGTATTAGCAATCTTTGGGCCTTGTAGCTCTGTTTCATTCTTATGGATCAGCATTGAGCACAGTCAACAAACCAGTATTGCAGTTTGAAGTGCTCCGAGTTGTGGTAGGAAAGTCTGATTGGTGGTGGTTGAGCTGTGGGAGATCAGGATCTGGCGGGCATTCCTCTAGAGGACTGCGTCTCTAAAGCAGAGCACCAAAGAAGACCAGACAGAAGTTGAAAACTAATGAAAATGTGTAGTTATTAATTTACAGCTTGCTTTGCGTGGAAATGTCAGGTGTGTGTGTGTATTCGTTTGTGGTTGATTGTACAGATGTCTGTGCCTTTTCATACCTACAAGTGTGCAAGTGGATATGGGTGGCTTGAATTTCCCCTGGCCACGTCCCATCTCCATAACAGGAAAAGAAAAAGCAGACAAAACTCAGCCAGGAAATTCTTAAATTGAAAGTCTCAGAGTGCACTTAGACCTTGTGTTTTTTCCTGCATTTACATCAGAGAATAAGTGCAGAACTGTGAAGACCCCAAAGATCTGCAGCTCCACTAAATGAGTAATTTATATTTAATTCACCCTTCTCTGTTTGAAAACCACCACATTTTTATTGAAGTGTAGATTCAGAGTGTTACAGCCCTGACGCTGCTTAGAAATGAGATAGAAAAGGAGCATCAAAAGCAAAGTGGTTGGTAATTTAAGAATTGAAGATGCAGCTCGACCACCACCTTTGCAGTTGCGATGAAACTCTGCTGCAGGTGATGCAGACAGTGCTGAACATATTGTACGATGGAGTTAGAGCTGCTTTGGTGGAGAAAGTATTTGATGACATCGTTGATTAATTACGCCCGAGCAATGATTCATCGAGTGCTGCAACTACAGATTATTTTCATTACTGAATAGGATTTTTTTTGGTCTATAAAATATAAAGGTAAAAAAAAAATTACACTATTGCAGAGCTGGAGTTGGCATTTTACAATTAACAATCAACCAATCATTACTAAATCACTAATTTACTTATTTACCTGATAGATAGATACACAACAGGTGCACTCGCAGAGCAGCAATAATACAATCCGCAAAACAGGAATGGTTTTGCAGGTGGAGGCCACTGACATTTTCTTTTTACTTGTTTTACATTTGTTTAGGGTTACTGTCACTGCTGGTTGTGATACCTGGACCCTACAAAGGTTGCACAGGTAGTCCCAACTCCTCCAGGATGGCACATCAGTACAGTTTGCTGTGTCTCCCAGCACAGTTTCAAGGAGACAGGCAGCCACTCTAGGAGAGCTGGAGAGGGCCATAGAAGGTCATTGACCCATCAACAGGACCAGTATCTGCTCTTTTGTGCAAGGAGGAACAGGGTGAGCACTGCCAGACCCTACAAAATTATCTCCAGCAGGCCACTGATGTGAATGTTTCTGACCAAACAATCAGAAATAGACTTCATGAGGCCCGACGTCCTCTAGTGGGCCCTGTGCTCACTGCCCGGCACCATGGAGTCTGATTGACATTAGCCACAAACTACCAGAATTGGCAGGTCCACCACTGGCGTCCTTTGATTTTCACAGATGAGAGCAGGTTCATGCTGAGCACATGTAACAGACATGAAAGGGTCTGGAGAAGCCCTGGAGAACATTATGTTGCCTTTAACATCGGTCAGTATGACCATTTTAGTAGGTGGGTCATTCATGGTCTGGGGAGGCGTATCCATGGAGGGACGCACAGACCCCTACAGGCTTGACTGCCACTGGGTATCTAGATGAAATCCTTGGACCCACTGTCAGATCCTGCGCTGGTGCAGAGGGTCTTGGGTTCCTCCTAGTGCACGACGATGTTCAGCTTCATGTGGTGAGCGTATGTAGGCAGTTCCTGGAGGATGAAGGAACTGATACCACTGACTGGCCCCCCCACACTCGCCTGACCTGAATCTAATAGAACACCTCTGGGACGTTATATTTCAGATTGACATTTGGGTTGTCTTTGAATTCAGCCCTCTGTAGGTTTATAATTTTTATTTCCATCAAACAATGTGGCATCCTTTTGTTTGTAACACAGTACCCAGTATATCAGTATAGATATCCAGCATGATTTTTTCCCATTAAGATCTGATGTGTTTTCATAGTGTTCCTTCATTTTTTAGAGCAGTGTATATTGCACAGCTGTGGTGTTCTTATTTCACTAGTACTGTGTACTGACAGGTAATAAATGAAGTATCACAGCAGCAGGTGGATCAGTAAGTGTAAGTCTAGTCCAGCATGAGTGTATATAGAAGGATGAATCACCGGGGTAAAGAAACTTTCAGAATCTGGCTGTTCTGCTCTGAATGCTTTGAAACCTCATGCCCCAACCCCATCCCTTAGCATTACTGTACACCAGTGTGTATACTGTATTAAAGAATTTTATGACCTCAGTGGAAGAACCATGGTGTGGACAAATATTCACGCAATGTGAAGAATGTCAAAACCAGTTTAAAATTGCTTTTGTGTGGCTGAGATTATAACATGCATCATCTCTTTCCTTACGGTTTCTAATTAGAATCTGTTGATTTATTTACCATTCATCCACGTTCTGCTCAAACAGCCAACAGAAACATGAGTGGGAATAGAAAAAGCAGCTGTACATGCTACCAAAACTGCAAGTGACGGTCGCCCGGAGACGTTTACCCGTGACCCATCATTGGGCCAATAGTCAGCTGTCAGCTTGGTGTTTTAGGGCACTTACCCCTACTGACTGATCATTAAAGAGAATTGCAACCAGAAGAGCACTGTCTCTGTTCTGTGTTAGGCCCCTTCAGCAAAGCACTTAAGTCACAGTATATGTCCTGCTGCGACACTGGAAAACATTGTAAGGATTTTTGCTTTGTCAGATGCTTTGCAGAAAAGTAATTTCCTCTTGTTTCCATTGAGGCTGGAGATAAGCTAGAACTCCTGCCACACTGAGGAACAACTTATAGATTATACAGAACATATTTTCTCTTATAGTAGAGTACAAAAACTCTCAAAGTACAAGAGTACACTTGCACACACACACACACACACACACACGTGTAGAGTGCTGGGAGCCATAGGAACTTTGTATAAGGTCTCAAGAAGACACTCATGCAAAATATGATCTCACGCCTTCGCATATACTGTAGATATTAGCCTAAATTAACATAAGCACATATAGAGCACAGACCATAGTCATTTAAAATTGACAGAAACACTTCAATTGTTTTTTTTTTCCTTTTTACTAATCTTCAAATTGTTTTTCACCACATAAGCGCTGCTGAGGAGACATTTCTTTATTTAAACCCGCTTATTTATTTATTTCCACGATTCAATTATGCATTTACCTCTGCTGTATTTACTTTTGGCAGGAGCGGGATTTGGTCGGAAAACCACCATACATCATTAGCGAGATAACCCACTAAACAAAACTGGCAAGTACGGAAAAGGAAATGAAAAGAGAGAGAGAGATTGAGAGACGAAGCGGGCAAACGACAAATATGATGAAATAAAAAAGTTTTTCGGAATAACGCTGCGTGGGAGGAGATTTGGAGTGACCTAATTAAAATGTTGGAATCCTGAGAGGAATAAATTAAGAAAATGTCAGTTAGGCTGAGCTGGAGGAGGAGAGATTAAGAGGCGCAAGCTCATATACTGTCTGATTTCTGCTCTTCTCCTCTTTTATCACTGCTGTATGGGAACATTGGTCTTTAATGACAACACAGTGAGCTGCTGTTTTCTCAGTATTAACTGTTTGAGCGTACGGAGACAAGTTTCAGTGGCACATAGGGAAAAAAAAAGAAGGGTGTCGCAAATTCAGAAAGGGTTAAGGTGTCATTTAAATTAATAAATAAACTGAATAGGCTGTAACTCATCTGACATGGGTGATGTTCTGTTCTTTAAACTTCCTGAGAAAACTGTGGAAAGAAAAGAAAGGAGACAGGACGCTACAAGCTTCAACATAATAGTCCCACCTTGCAGTTTAAGCAGCTTAAGTTTCCACATCATTACAGCACGGCAGTCACTGGTCTATAAGCATCACCTCGCCACCGTCCTCGCTGCCATCCAGGATACATTCTCCCTGTGAGAAAGCGCCATATGGGGCCAGCATTTTTCTGCTGTGCTGGACAGGACGGGACCATACGGGTGCTGTCGGACTGCATGGATCGCGCATTAGAGCAGATGACAGCAATGGGAACGTGTCGATTGTCAACACTGGTGGAGGGAGATGGCATGAACAATCAGAGCCAGCCCAAGAGGGAGGAAGGGAGGAGAAGGAAGAAAGGACAGCTGGTACCAAGATTGGTGTTAGTTAAGGATGACTAAGTGACATGTTGACAAGAGACTGATAAGAGGACTCTATGGAACAAAGATGAAAAAGGCCAATATCAGTAAGCCTCTGATGCCAGTGTGCTTCCATAAAGTATAAGATCTTTGATTCTACTTCCCTTTGAAGTGATCCATGGAAATAACACCATGTGGCATGCATTAATTTCAGCACTGGGTGAAAAAAAAAGATCAAGTCAGGCGCGGCATCCCTAATGCTGAGGCTTCACAATCTTCATCGACTCGCACAGCTACCGCAATTTCCACGTGCTTTGACAACATTACACCTGTATGCATCCTCACGCTGTTTGTGCAATAAACGCTCACTTTATTTTCAATTGCAATCAATCCCGGAAGCTGGGTTCGATAAAAGTTTTAACAATGAAAAACTTCTGCTCAGAAAGGGATGTTATATCTAATCTATTGGGCAATAATCGCTCGCAAATGAACAGCAGTTTCAGTTTACATTTTCAAGCAAGCTGAAATGAAAGTAAATTACCCCCCAACACTTGCACGCCACACTCCAGCACTCAGACCTTCATTGTATAATCCATGCATGTAGTGTTTGTTCAGAAAGTGTCTATTTCACTGCTGTGCTCCACAACAACATCACCAGGTCATTTGTTTCAATCTAACAAGAGATGGTTGCAACAAAGTATTTTTTTTTTTCCCTTCTCTCTGTTCCTCCCCAAAACTCATGTCAGCCGGGGGAGGCTTTACATAATTTCTGTCATCATCACTTACCCCAGCCTCAAATCTCCTGTGGACTGTTAGGTGTGTGGCGCTCTGCTCAACTTTACAGCAGCAGCAGCAGCAGCAGGGTCGGGACTAGTGGTTATTGGTGATAGTGTTACAATGGCTGTGGGGCTACACACCACTTAAGCTGTCACGCCTGTAATAAACAGCAGATTTCAGTGTGAAGAAGCTCATCTGCGGGTGTGTGAGAGTCTGAAAAGAGAAAAATAGAGGGTAAGCTGAAGTCTAACATGGCAGACACAGTACCTAACAGCAAAAACGACTGTCTGACCGTCGCGGTCTCAGCTGTCATTATCCGCATCGGGCACAACAATTGATCGCTTTTATCCCATGGAGCGTGTCACGGTGAGCGACAACCAAATAACAACATGTAACTGACAAATCAGAGAAGACAAAACAAGCAGAGGATATTGTTGCCTTTGCCCACAGATTTGGGTTATAACGACACACTGACTGTGTTATTGCATAGTCGTAAGCAAGCATGTTCCAAATCAAATAGGTGTCTTTATTCATGTTTTTTTTAACAACCCTACATGTTATTACCAGAAAATACCATCCAGCTGCACTTCAGTGCAGAAAGCGCGTGAAAAGCTTTCATTTTATTAGCTTCAGTGGAACCTTTGAATGCACCGAACAAGGACTTTAGATTTTGTGGTCAGACTATGCAGGGATTCATTCACAGAAAGATTGAGCCAATGGAATGGCTTTTTCAAACACACACACTCGTGCAGAATCTGCTTTTCTGAAGGCTCCTGCTCTGCAGGTTATTTAATATTCTGCAATCTATTCTGGTGTCGGCGCACGAGTGGGTGGTCTTGCGTGTCCCTCGTTTGTCTCTGGCGTCAGCACCTTACAACACGACACTATGTGCTTACACAATTGCACTGCTGACACCACGGATTACTGCACTTCACGTGTTCCTCTTGTTTTCTGATAACTAAATATTCTTTCTTTCCTAACATTTCTGCGTGTCCCGTTTTTTGTCACAGACCATTAGCTGGGTTGTGAAATTTTGAAGACAGAGTATTCCTTTTGAGCTACTACTTTGAGAAGGTGTTAAATGGAAGAATATAAAAGAACGGGCTGTTGATTCAAGGGCGTGCATAGCGTCAATGCAAAGTCCAGATGGGAGCCGTGGCTACATGTCACTCACATTGCTGTAGCAGCTGATAAAAACACTCGTAAATAAAATAAATGCATCAGATTTGGCGCAGCACTGAGGTGCCACGATTTATGAGTTACTGGTGCTCAATTAATTTTGTAATCTTGTCCTGCTGAATCTGTTAACATGACTGTACTTGAAAGAAGCACTTATTCACATTTTATTTAGCAGAAATGTGATACTAATGAGGCTCAATGCTGTTTGATCGTAATGATGATGATGTTGTCTGGCAGAGCTCAGAAAGTTTTTCTCTCTGTTTTTGTTTTTTTTTTTTCTTCCCACCAATATTTTTTAATCATTTTTGCCTCATTTGCACAATTCGCTGCATGTTTTCCTCTCCTGCTGTACATCTGTGTCTCATTTGTCTCTTTTTTATTTTCCTGCTTCTGTTTTTTTTCCCCCCCATTTCACTTACTTTCACACAGTAGCTCTGTCGCCTCAGCACTTCTCCCACTGCGTGCGTCTTCTCGTTGGGGTGTGTGTGTGTGTGTGTGTGTGTGTGTGTGTGTGTGTGTGTGTGTGTGTGTGTGTGTGTGTGTGTGTGTG
>JAVDPK010000273.1:663115-673261 GCA_034780415.1 Cichlasoma orientale | reverse complement strand
CCTCATTTTAAGTTATCGTACGATTAATTGATTTATTGTTTATCGCGACAGGCCTAGCTGGGCGTCACCGTATGTTGTGCTTCCTCCTTTGAGACACTCTCCCAGGCCTTCACTGCAGTCACCTTCAATTGCTGCTTGTTTCTGGGTCTTTCTGCACTTATCTTTGCATTTAATAACTGTAACCCATATTCTGTTGGCTTAAGATCATGTCAGACTTGGCCATTAAGAAAACCCTATTTCTGTGCCTTGAGAAACATTTGGGTTTCTTTTATCCATTTGCACTGTGAAGTGCTGTCCAATCAGTTTTGCAGCAATTGGTTTAATCTGAAGCCAGAGTACAGTCCTGTACAATTCGTGCTGCTACTTCTATCTGCAGTCATCATTAATAAATACTAGTGACCTGATTCCATTGGCAGCCATACTGTACATTCCCGTGCCACAACATTGCCTTCACCATGTTTGACAGGTGATGCTTTGTGGTTGTTTCTTTCCTTCTCCATAATTTTCTTTCCTGTTATAATGGTACAAGTTAAACTTTCATCTGTACATAGAATTTTTTCAGAACTGTGCGGGCCTTCCTGTTCTCGAGTGTAACCAGTGATTTGCACCTTATTATAAACCCTCTGTAGTTCTCTTGATTGCAGACCATGACAGTGATACGCATACCTCCCCGAGTATTTTTGACTCAGCTAGATGTTGTGAAGTTGCTTTTTTAGCCATGGAAATAGTTCTGTCTCCAACCACTTTAGTTGTCTTCTCTGATCTTTCTTGGTGTTGCTGAGCTGGCCAGTGCATTCATTCTTTTTAAGAATGTAGCAGATTGTTGATGTTTTTGCTTTCTCATTAAAACCTTTATTAATTAATTTATTCAGCCTAATGGCCTCCTTCACTTGCAGAGACCTCTATTTGGACCTCATATTAAAAACTGAAAAGCTATAAAATACAAATTCAACTGTTTGAATCAACTTTTTGTCTGCTTCTTTTGTCATGAGATAACAACGGAACAGGCCTCATCTGGCCATAAAACCATCCAGTTAATTTTTGAGGCTGTGAAAATAGGGGACTATTTATAAAAATGGCTGTAATTCCTAAAAGGTTAATGCAATTTTTTTTTTGTAAAAACCCCTTTAATTAAAGTCTACCTTCCAGTTTCATATTGATTGTTTGATTTAAAATCCACTCTGTTGTTGTGCAGAGGCCAAACTAATAAAGTTGTGTCTTTGTCCAACAGATTATGGACCTAACTCTAAACGTTTTAAATACATAAAAAAAAAGGAATTCAAAAAAATATCATCACTATATTGCTGCCACTTAAAAAGCACGCTTAGTTCTGTGGTGCAGCCCCTGAGTTCATCCTCTAACTGAAACAAGCTGTTAAACTTCCTTCCCCCTCCCTTTAACCAGACTGTCTTCTGATTGGCTGCCCCTCAGTAAACAGTTTGCTCAGTGCCTGAGATAACTGTATTGTCCCCTCTCAATGACATTATGTAGTAAGGAGTAGGAAAGACTTCCAAAAAACGAAACTTTGGCCATGTTTAATATGATCATCCACACTTGCAACAATATATATATATAAACTGTACTGTGTGCAAAATTTTCTTGTCTTCAGAAGTTAGTTAGAATTTTGGAGTAATGGTCAAACTGAGTCGTTACTTTTTGCATTCACTGGCCCAAAAAAACATTTTCTCATGCAGTCAGTGGGAAAATAATAACGGTAAAATAATTCATACATTTTTCTAAGTGTTACAAACCCCACATACTCAGGGTGTTTTGAAAAGTCTTGATTTAATAATGCTGATGGATTAGTACGCTGCGTGTGAGCCTTGTTTTTTGTTGTTTGCCGTGCATTAAGTAGAAATATTTTGGTGGACATGAATATGCAAATTTCACTTTTTTTTCTTTTTACAGTTCTCTCTAATATACATAAAAACTAAGACACTCACAACATTACGCTCAATGCTCTGCCCGACTCACACACACACACACGCACACACACAGACACAAACACAGACAGGCCCCAGGATAAATGTGACTTGCACTGAACTAGTCTCACATGTGACTGGTGTGTGTTTGTGTGTGTGTGTGTGTGTGTGTGTGTGTGTGTGTGTGTACAGTATTATGTAGTGTGGAGATGCAGAGGTGTTTGTGTATGTGTGTTTTTTTTAATCCATCTATGTAAGCTGCTGGGCTTCCAAGTAAAGATTTTTAAGGGGAGAAGGCGAACCAAACCTTGTGAGACTCAGGCATGCCGGCCTTCTTTTTGCCTCATGCTTTGGGGATTTTAGCTCTAACATTGTTCTCAGGATGAATTTTATTGTTGCTGTACACACTCAGAATAAATCTTCAGAGTTATTTAAGGCCATCTCTCAACTCCGGTTCTCTTTAATCCACTTTAGGGGGAAAGTACGAAAAGAGAAAAATGTTCATATCAACACAGTATTTTATTATTTTTCCAATGGAGAAGTCACTTCAGGTCATTTTCACAGCGTTGAGTGGATTCTAAATTATAATATGTCCATTAAGCGACTCATTTACATTTCAAACATTTATCTGATGCTGTTAACCAGAGTGACTAATAGTAAATGCAAGAGATGAATTGGCTTAAATTTCTAGATTTCAGATGCCCAAAACAACAAAGAATTTTAATGGTGCAGCGTGTAAGCCAAGAATACAAATGTATAGTAACACATGAAGCGTTAGGTACAGGGAGAACAAACAGTTTTTTGCAATGCGGGAGGAAGGTAATTAAAGAGCGCGGTGGCTTTATCGAACATTTGGCACTGAGTATGGAGGATGAAGTCCAAAAACACCCAACTGGGAAAGAGACAGGAGGGGAACTGCCCATAAAACGTGTTTTAATGTTTTATTGATACATCATCTGAATCATCTGATTGTTGGAGTTTTCTCTGTTATATTGTAGGGTCTTTACAATATAAAGCACATTGAGGCAACTATTGTTGTGATTTGGTGCTATATAAATAAAACTGAATTGAATTGTGCCCTGTTAACTCTTCGGCAATGCTTTTGCGTCAAGGATAATTCAATTTATAAGTCCGACCACAACAAAATAGCAGAGCGTTAGGTGAGAATACGCTACACTAAACACAAAAATAAAACCTGCAGGTGATTCGTTTAGATTTGCAGCGCTTTGCAAGTCCAGAAGCAGAAGATAATAGTTGCCAAAGTATATTAAACAATATCTTTGATCTGTTTACAAATACATCATCCAGTATGCACAATGATGATGGCTAAAGTGAATTAGCCCTGATTAATTATTAATTGGTTTTTACATTAAATCCCCACATAACGCTTTGATGTTTAACATTAGACCAACACTGAGCATAAGTAGATAATGTGTGGAATATAGACATACTATATTTTAAGGCCGGCCCCAGATCAAACCAGATCCAGTAACCTTTACTGTTCAGACCAAGTAACAGCAGACAGACCAAGAAGAACTTCACGCCAACCATGGGTCATGGTGGTTGCTTTCACAGCAGCTTGCAGTCACTGTTTCAACAATGAATTCTACATCATATCAAAGAGTACTTAAAGATAGTGTGAAGCCATCTGTCCAAAGTCTTTCAACAGGATAATGATCCGCACGCAAGCAAATCCACAGTGGAATGGCTCTAAAGGAAGAAATGAAGGGTTATGGAATGGATTAGGCAAAGCCCAGATATGAATCCCATTAAAATGTTGTGGGAGGTTTGAAATAGGTGTACAAGAAAACCCACAAACATCTTGCAACTGGAGGAATTTAGCATGGACGAGTGGTCAAAAAGCAAACAGATGTCAGAGAATGGTGCAAAGTTATACAAAACGCCTAAATGAAGTTATTTCTCCTAAAAGAGGCAATACTAGGTTCTAATGACTAAGCTCATTTTCCATATGAGAACTCTATTGATATTTTCATTGAACAAATATTCCTATGGGTGTGTTTCAAGTATGGCAGTTTTACCTTCAGCACTCTTACAGAGGACATCAAATATTTGCTTGTCTAAATTTGTCAATAAAAGGATATAATTACTTCAGTGTATATAATAATTTTCAAATACCCCCCCCCCCCGCCACACACACACACCTGATCATTATCTCTAGAATCATCACTTGTATTTTGTTCTGTGAAAAAAAATCAACCAATCTTTCTGACTTAGCAATAATACCATAAAATGATTATAGAGAAATCAAGAAAACATTAGTTCTTTGAGTAGGTTGAGTATTGTGAATGCACAAGAAGGGCTCCGTGGAAACAGAGATCACAATACGCTGCAAGTACTGCTACGGAAGGCAAACATATTGCGAAGTAAGCAAAAGTATTTTTTAATTCCGCTGCGGCCTTAAAGAAACCCCCCGGAGAGTCCCCCAGAGCTAATAAGTTTCTTTATATGTATCTTTGTGGCGAGCTTCTCGAGCGAAGCGTTCCTGTCCTCATTTTTTTTTAAGAAAGAGGAACTTGTCTCTTCCTTCTGTCTGTGGTTTCAAGTGGAGAAGTCTGTTTTTTTTTGTCTCCTTGCCTAGCTGAAATTCATGCATTCAAATATAGCTAGTAAAATCATATAATTATTTCACGAAAACGTCTATCAGGAAGAAGTGGAAAGTCTACAGCTGTGAGTTCACCTCTGTCCTCTGGCTCTGAATACCCACAAGGCTCAGCCCCCGGATCATTATCTCTGGAAGTCCTTAACCTTTACTCAGTTGTTTCCACCAGAAGTAACTGATTGCCATCACTTTACTGTTCATCAACATCCCCTGAGGCCATTTTTAAAAATATATTTACGCTCTCTTTTCACACAGAGCACGCTTCATTCCCTAGTCTGAAAACTTGCATCATTTTCAGCCGCCTCTTTTAGATATTTGTAACACATTTGCAGTAACATACAAAGACACAATCGTCTTCTAACACTTTTGCTCCGGGGCTTGTCACAGGACACACAAGAGGCTTCCGCGCACATCAAACCTAGACTATTCTTTAGGAGCTGCTGCTAATCACATATTTGCGCACACATAAACTTGAATTACATGTGACCGGCATCCTCCAGTCTTAGCCTCCGGAAAAGAAGAGGGTTGAAGGGGAAAGAAGAAAGGCAAAGGTAGTGGACAGAATACAATGAACACCCTGTATGATACGTACAAGCATAACTGCCACTTATGAGATTTTCCCAAATAAAGAAAGAAATCTATAAATCTAAACATCTCTCAGTGGCCCATCTTTGTGCTTCTTTATTCAAGGTGATTGTTCTCATTGTTGGTTAAACTACACTTTAGACCCTTTGAAAGGCATTTTTATAAATTGAAGGTCAGCCTGCTTAGCTGTATTTTATAAACCAAACGCTGCTGCTCCTAACCTCCCCACCAATCTCAGCTAATAAGCTATGATAAGACCTGTAAGAAGCATTTAGGTTGTCCCCACTCTACCCTGGCTGATTTCTTCAGTGTCCTGAGGTGCTAGAGCAGCTGTGAACTGAGTCTGTCAGTGTATCAGTCTCCCTTGTCATGCCAGATACCACATCTTGCTCAGAGTATTGCAGGGATTCAGTTCAGGTAATTAATCTGAGCTCGTTAGCCACATGGCAGGCAGGTCGTGGCAGAAGCTGGCTCATAAGCTGTTTAGTTGACATAGCACCCACTCACTCACGCATAGGCAGTACTGTACTTCTAAAAAAAAAAACTTGACTGCATGTTTATGTACATTTTTTCCACAAAGCTGTCAATACACCAGCTTGTGTTGACAGAGTGCGGCCTCCTGGCACACACGGTTGCTTGTCTCAGGTCGGGCCCCATAGGAATGATGTCTTTTAAAGGACGTGGGCTGGAGGGGTGGGGTGAAACTGATATGTGCTGCTACCTTGCTCTCCTTCACATCTACCGTGAGACTGCAACAGCAAATGATGGCATTAGTGAGGAGGGGAGGGTGTGGAGCAGATGAACTGCTTTCCTTCCTAGAGCGAGGGATGATACGGCAGAGGGGAGGAGGAGAGGGGAGAAGCTAGACAGGTGCTGAGAGAGAGATATGTGCTTTTTCTTCTGGTGCATGGGAGATTGCTGGGAATGGAGAGAAAAGGAAAGAGAGCAAAAAAAGGACAGGTGAAATATTTCCCCCTGTGGCAGAGGAAATGAGGGAAAGTGGAAAGGGCCAGCTCTGTATTGAGAAATGGACTAAGCCATCCCCGGAGGGGGTACTGAAATTCCCGGCTCCACAGGCTTCTCTCTAAATGTACCCACTAGTGATAGATGATTTTTACGTTTACCCCCTCTGCTTTTGCCTCAGTCTTCAGCAGAGCTCAGGGAGCTCAGTGTGTGTGTGTGTTGTTTGCATTTGCGTGTGTGTGCTTGTGTGTCTGCACAACCACCTCACTGCATGCCAGGCAATCCTGGCTTCGCCTCCCCGACATTCCCAAGGAGTAGAAGACATATCCCCTGTAACAATCGATAGCTCCCCCCCAGCTCCCCGCCCATCTGCAGTCCAACGCAGCTCTGTCTCCAATGGTCGCCACCGCTATTAATTCTGTGCCCCACCGCTTCCTGCTTAGTTCCTGGTCCCTGAGATTAAAGAGCAGCGCAGCTACTGGAGTCCTTTACTCACAGGAGGAGGGAGAAGGGGAGGGAGAAGGGAGCCCAGTGTAAAGATTGTTTTGCCAGCTTACAAGTACTACTCATTTCTACTTCAGACCACACAGGACCAGCCCTGTGTGACTCTTATCTGTGCCAGTTAATTGCAATAAATCTAAATCTGTGATGTTTTTTGCCCCCCAACACCATGTAATATGGAAATCTCAGTATGTTCTCCCTTTGTTGAAAGGAGGTGATCCTTCAGATGTTAATAACTGTAGACCCATATCTAAATTGTGTGTTTTAGCAAAAGTTCTCATACAGCTTATTAGTGAACAACTAAAGGAATTTTGGGCCAAAATCAGTATCAGCCAGGATTTAGAAAACAATGCAGCACAATAACGACTGCTATTAAAATGAACATTATTGATACTGTGCTGCTCTTGATTTGTGGAAGGCTTTTGACACAGTTGACCATGCCATTTTGGTAAACAGACTAAAAAGTACTGGTTTATCTGCAAATGCTGTAAGTTGGTTTTCAAATTACTGGAGCACACCTGGAATACAGTATCATTTTCTCCCAGTATCCAAAGGAGTTCCCCAGGGCTCCATGTTGGGACAGCTGCTCTTCTCTCTATATAAAAATTAACCTTTGTGATAAATTATATTTTTATGCAGATGACACGCTGTTGTTCATCTTCTCGAGTAGTACTAACCCTTGAATTTCTGCAGTCTGTCTTTGATGTTCTGTCTCATTTAACTCACGTTGGTGTTAAATGCAGGCAAATCCAGTTTCATGTTATGCTCAAATGGCAAAGAGTTGTCGTCTAAGCTTCCTAAGATCAAAACTGTTCAAGGGCCTGAAATTGAAATTTGTATTTACGCAGATCAGGCATTACAATATGACCACCTGCCTAATATTGTGAAACGCTCTTTATGAATGCACTAGACCAGTACCTAAATAGGTTGGACACTGTTCATCATTGTACCTTGTGTTTTATCACCGGCTGTGAAAATCATGTACATCACTGTTCTCTGTATGGTGCTGCTAAGTATATCTCTGTATATCCACAGACTTTGCCATTGGTTGGTTTTATCTATAAATCTCTGCTTGGGCTTGTTCCTTATTATCTGTGTGTCTATATGTGAATAGCCTATGCTCTCACAGTATTACACAAATGTTTGTCCCCAGAGTCAGAACAGAATTAGGAAAAAAAGGCTTTAAAATGTGCTGCTCCTGTTTCCCGAAATAATCTACAGAAGGAGCTGAAATTGTCAGAACTGGTTATGATGTGGGAGTTTAAGTCCATTTTAGAGGAGCGAGAGAATTGTTCTTTTGGTCAGTGTGACTGCTTTTAATGTTGCTCTTGTAAAGATCTGTTGTTGTATATGATTTGCATGTTTGTGTTCACTTGTTATTACTGTAGGATCTTTACCTTACAATATAAAGCCCCTTGAGGTGACTGTTTGCTGTGATTTGGCACTATATAAATAAAATTGAATTGAACTTGTCTGTACTAAATATTTGTTGTATTTGTTTCTTTACTTGTTATGTGTTGGATTTGTTGTAACTTCTGCTTTCTTCTTGACCAGGTCTCTCTTGAAAAAGAGATTTTAATCTCGGTGAGACTTTTACGTGGATAAATAAACAAAAACATCCCTCCTAAAAGAAAACAAAAGAAACAGTCATAGCCAGCTAGGAGTTAATAGTTTAAATACAGCAATCCTATGCAAAAAATGAATGCAACATTTTTACTCGTCAGAGTAGCATTGCCAGGCGTTTGCTCAAATGTGATGATTTGCTGCTTTTGTCTACTTGATTGCAAACTAAATATATTTGGTTTTTGAAGTGTGGCTGTTTCCACACCTGAATGGCTGATTGGGCTGTTACACTTTATTTTTCTCAATTCAAAAGAACTTTGAAGATTGCCTTTCTTCTTGATGTTGCAAGACACAGCTCTGATTAAATAATGAAAACAATCAATCACTGAATGTCAACTGTTGAGCTGAATCATACAGGTCCTGTTGAAACTTGTTGTTTTATTAATTTAGTTACTAGGTTTGAACAATTAGCCCCCCACGCTTTTTAGATATGTGGAGTTCTTTTTTGTGACACCGTCACTGCTTGTTTTTTGGAAGCTGGATAAGATAAGTGGTACCCTAAGCTTAGCATAGATTAGCTTTGAGCAGTAACTTCCTGGATCAGCTGCCATGGAAATTAGCCAAGAAACAGCACCACAAATTATTTTTCCAAACTAATACTCTAATGTCAAAATAGAAAAAAAAAAGTTCTAATAATAGATTTTACCCAGCCAGCATTTGGTGTCAGTCAGATGACGAGTTGAAGGACACTATAGCACTGTTTTTGTTTGTGTTTTTTACTTTGCCTCTGCTCACTCGAATATTTTCCAATTTAACTGCATCCCTCATCTTCTCATGTCGCTCACAGTGGGAGTCAGAGTGGGAGTATCCCCGGGGCAAACACATGCTGCCCCCACTCTGCTTGCTCTCCCTCTCTCTCTCCCTTAAACACAAACACACTCAAGTGTACATTTAAAAAAAAAAAATCACAAGAAGCTTGGCCGGTCACACATAATCATGAGTGCGCACATACTCATTTTACCTCTGCAAACACCCAGTGACTTGCACTGCATGGATTAGCCTCCTAAAGCATCGCCTTTGAAACTCTGCAAGTGGGGATTTCTTTTTAGGTGATCACTGGCCTAAGCAGCTGTTACACGAAGGATTAGCAGGTTCTGCCATTCACACAAACATGTTCTGTTTCAACTGGCAGGGTGAAGAAAGTAGAGAAAGACGAGGAGGAGAGGAGAAAGGGAGAGGTTACAGGAAGGAGCAGAGATGAAGCTGAGGATAATAATAGGGAAGCAAGAGAGAGAGTGGAAGTAAAAGAGGTGTGAGAGATGTGAAATGGGGAACAAATGATGAAAGAAGAGGAGCGAGATGTGGAGCAGAAGGGATGAGAGGTGAACGGAGCAGAGCAGAAGGGTGGAATCGGGATGTGTGAAGAGAAGTGTGAAGGGCAGGAGAAGGGTGAAGAGGCAGAGACTTCGGGAGAGGAGAGGAGGCGCGGAAAGCTTAGAGGTATTCAGTGCTGTAAGAATCAAATCTCTGCCAAGGAAGAAGGAGTTGACGATAAGAATGTTGTCCTCTCCTTGTTTTCACCCAGGTTTTTGTTTTTTGTCTCACTTGTATAATATCATCCCCCTCCTGACTCCTGAGTGTGAAAGTGTGTCATCCAGCCACCTTTGTAATTGCGCTTGTACAAGGTGTTTACAGAGAGGGAGACGGTTGATGGGCCGATAACAGGCCTTGCTTCAGGGGTGGAAAGAAATTTCCATGCCGAGCTGCCGGCTCACAATAGCATCTCGCTTGCTTCCCTGGTGTCTCTCACTTCACCTCCTTCTTTTCTGTCTCACGTACATCTTACTGCACCCGCCACCCCACCCCCACCCCCACCCCAGCAATCTTTTCTGTGTCTGTAAATGGAGAAACACATCTGGGATCTCTGTTGTTATGAGCTTTATATTTTCATGGCTGCTGTTGACATTTCTCTCCCCCCCCCCCCTCCCTCAC
>JAVDPK010000273.1:652057-663015 GCA_034780415.1 Cichlasoma orientale | reverse complement strand
TTGCGCCCCCCCCCCCCCCCCCTCCCTCACTTGTGTGCCTAGCAAGGGGGATGACAGTGGTGTGGCAGGCGGGCAGCTTTCTTAGTTTTTCATTTGAAGCATCACAGCACATTTCACTGGAAGCTCTTCCCGGGAGAAGAACTCGTGCCTGGTGTCAGCGCTCTTTCCTTGCACTCCCCACTATCAGTCATTACCCTTTTTCCTCTTTCTGCTCTGCCCCTCCTTTTGCTCTCAGCCTGTTCTGTAGAAAATTGTACATTCAAACATGTGCAAACGCTATCTCGTGTATGTAGACAAGTTCGGTTTTTCCAGTCAGATGCCACGCCACTGCAATTTCTTGAGATTCTCATGTGGCTCCAGTGAAAGAACTGTACACATCCACGCGCGCACACATACAAAAGCCCCCCACACAAACTGACAGTCATATTTTGGCTCTTTATCCCTACTTGGTAATCTGTTTACGGAGTGCTGGGCCCATTTGAGGGAGAATTTAATTGAAACCGGGGCTAATCTGATGATGGCACAGAGCGGCAGCGCCCTCAGCCCTGTTTCACCTCCAGTTAGGTTGCACCGTGTAGTCCTCACACATAATACCTTGCTACTTCATTTCATGCCTCATGGTTCAGTGCAGCGCTGCCCACTCTTACATGCCACATTGATTGTTAATCCGACACTTGATATGCACTGTGCTCACTCAATTCTGATCTTGTTTTTCTTGTTTGTGTCCCCCTTTTCTTCTTGTTGTCCTCACTCCCCACCGCTCCCCTTGTCTTTCTCCTTCCTGTCTTCATCCAGGATGGATATTACTCCCATCGCCCAAAGGAGAAAAGTAGAGTCGACAGCAACAATGAGAACTCTGTGCCCAAAGACTTTGAGAATATAGACAATAGTAACTTTGGTGCACGCTCACAGCCGCACCGGCAGTCTGTAGGGGCCGTCGGCAGTAAGCAGCAGCGGGAGCATCTGCAGGAGAAGGCCCATGCCCAGCAGCAGGCCTGGCGGGACAGCTCCCCCAGCCTGGGCCGCAGCTCAAACGAGGTTCTGCCGTTAGGCCACCAGCCACTGGCAGTTGGCAACAACGCTTCTTACCCGGTTGGTCAGGGCGCTGCAGGAGGACCGCAGCAGCACTACCATGCCTCACAAGCCCAGCAGACCCAGTCACAGCACAGACATCAGCACCCCCACAGGAAGCAAGCGACTGTAGCAACACTAGAGGTGACCTACGACCAGCCACCTAAGTGCGAGATCAGTGGAAAGGAAGCCATTTCAGCTCTGTCTCGAGCCAAAAGCAAAGAGTGTCGGCAGCAGATTGCTGAGGTGTACTGCAGACACAAGGGGGGGCAGTTAATGCCGGAGAAGGTCACTCGCTACTGCCCACTTGAGGGTAAGTTTTTCATTTTATTTAAAGCAATTGATTGATTTTAACGATTTGAATCGTGCCTGCTGAGCTGACACAGTGACAGTTGGCAAACGTCCCCCACAGTGTCTGATCAGAGCTCTCAAAGAGATCCTAAATACTCCCTTTAACATCTCATTTTCATGACTCAATATCTAAATTTGAAAAAGGATCATCCTAAGTTTCAATTTATTGAGACCGTGAAGCTCAAAATCTCAACTAGTCTGCTTCAAGAGATGTATGTGGATTTGGATCAGGTTTGATTGACAGTTCTGGCAGCATAAGCAAACAACCCCACAGCAGTCAACACACATTTATTTAAATGTTGCTAAACTCCTACATCCTCCCTAGCCCCCAGTCAGTCCAACCCACTTCAAATTAGTTTAAATTTTTTTTTTGAATAAAATAAATGAAGAAAGCTCAGATGTAAAAACTGTTCGGCAGGGAAATTTGTCACTTTATATATGACCCAATTTCTCATAGTAAGTAAGCTGAATGAGAAAATGGGTTTTGAGGACATTCACCTCCTCACAGTTTAATTATTTAACTGGGATGCACACTCTTGTGTTAAGATGCTGTAGGGTTAAGTAAAGACATCAGTGGACGAAGGACAGCTGCTAACAGTTCTATAACATACAGCAGTATTTATGATGATGAGTAGGAACTACTCTTATTCTGAGTATTCCTATTCCTCAAATGACTTTAAAAACTGCAAGAATAAATTCAAAGTCAGATAAGCGATCAAGTGTTAGGCTTGAGCTGATTTGTCTAGAAAACAAAATGACACACGCATGCGAGCAAGTCCCGTAGATGCAATGCTGACAGGTTGTCAGTGTCTCTTTCCTCATATGGTTTGACATGTAGCTTTTTTCAAATTCTGACCTCCTCCTTTTTTAATTGGGAAAAAAGAAAAATAAGTGCCAACAAAGCTGAGTACAGTGTGTAGTCTGACAGACAGGCTTTGGTACATGGTAAAACATTTCCTGCTATTGCAATTGCAGTTTCTCATCAAAAAAGGAGATGTTTTTTTCTCCTGATGTGTGTGTAATTGGTGAAGTAAATTTGCTGCAGGAAATTGAGATGCTACTTGTATTTGGTTCAAATTGGTTTCCTGTTTTCATTTGTTTTCTCAAGCTGGCCACAGAACACATGTTCCCTTTGCTTTTGCATGCGCACGCACACACTCGCGCGCGCGCACACACACACACACACACGCACACACATTTTTTTTCATTGGAGTTTATGGACATCTGCAGTCTGGTTCTAGATTCTGCAAACAAAATCTGTTGAGGCTGCAGCCATCAGTGAGCACCACGCATCAGCAGCCATGTGAACATCACATACACACCATCATGTGCCCACATGGGAGTGGACTGAATACAGTACAGGCAGCAGGGGAGTACGAGAAAGCTGTTCAGTATCTTGCCTGTCAGGAACCTTCCCAACCTTCGCTCATGTTTTTGTAACTTGAAGAGGCTCGGTGACTTACTGTAGCTACTTTTGCTCATTCCCCTTCCCAGGAGCAGGGCTATCGTTTGCCTGTGCCTGAGCTTGTGTCATCTCGCACAGCGACTCGCCATCTCACTCAAATTGATAGTTTGATCAAAAGAGACAAAGATATTGAAAAGGGCTTTCCCCTTGTGGCCGGGCTGTGACAACACGACAACCAAATTAAATCACTTTTCTTTCTCTCCGTCTGCCAGCCTGCTGCCTGAAAATGTGTTATTCACAATTCAAATCCTAATCTTGTTAGGCCAAAATTGTCCAATTTGATTTAATGCGTATTGTGTCCTTGAGGCCTTTGTTAAATTAGCAATTGTGTCAGTTCTTTATTTGCGTCATTGAATACAGGAGGAATGTGTTCACTCTCGTAGCTTCCCATGTGTAAACTTTTTCTAATAATGATGTTACCGGGCTGCATTGCTCCAACAGGGATAGCAACTGACAGCTGATGCATCATAACAATAGACTGGTATCATAATGGCTTTGTAGCGAGAAAGATTTCATACTTAAATGTGCTATAATAAATGTTTTTGAAGGATAAACTCTGTAATGTGAAAAGCTCCAAATGAATCCTCGAAGTGCCAGAACTTCAGTGGCTTGTGTGTGTGTGTGTGTGTCTGTGTATTAATACGGAGTGGATTTTTCCAAATTTGAGTATAAATTAGTTATTTTAAAAAAAAAATGACCTGGGAAAACATTTCAGAAGCATTTATAAATGAAATCCATCACTGTGGTTTATATCTGCAAACCAAGCTTTGTGGCTGGTTTCAAGCAGCTGGCACCGTTCCTGAGACATTTTCAAATGCAATTTGGTACACTCCCTTTGGGATATAGCTTAGCTCTTGTTATAACCCCTCATATGAGCAGTTAAGATGGAGGGTGGGTAAGAACCCCAAAGTTACACATGATGATGGAGGAAGAGAGTGGGGTGATAGTAGATGAGGGAAAGGCAGTTTAAAAGATTGATGGCAAAGGGAAGGATGATGAAGAGTGATGAGTTGAAGAGGAGGCCTTCTGTTGTTCCTTCTTTCTTTCTTTCTTTGCAGCGAGGGCTGTGATAGCTTCAGGTACATAGTGTGATTTTTATTTTTAAAAAAATGCCACACGTGAAGCTCTTCTGCAGATAAACACACATGTTTGACAAGACTGACAGTAAAATTTAAGCACACACACACACACACACACACACACACACAGAGCAGTGCTCATTAGTTCAGCTCGCTAGCATGGCGCACACTCTCAAAGTGCTTTGTGAAGCGACTGGCCAATTATCCGTGTGCAAAGCAAACCAGTGAACCTTCTTAGCTGGCCACCAATTACTGTTCAATCTGATACAGCCCACAGCAGATTTTCCCCTGAGCTGTCACACACACACACACACGCGCGCGCGCGCACGCACCCAGAAAGAGAGAAACAGCAGCAAGAAATAAGTGTGAGTGAGTGAATGACAGGAGCCACGGCCAATTGGAGCCAAGGGAGCATGTCATTACCCTCACCCTTGTGGTCAACCTTTAAACAAAGCCTTGTTGGACACCTGCCCTTGAATTTGAATGAATAAGACTAGTTGGAAGGGAGGGGCTTCTTAACCCAGTTTCTAAAGAGTGCAAAAAGAAATATAGAAAACCTTACCCCAGGCGAATGAACAACCCCCACGTCAGTATTCCCTCAGCTTCCTCTACTTCTATAGCAAATACAGGCTCTTGGGAACTGAAGTCCCAAATTACAGTCATTAATCTCCTTAAGGCACTTTCTGTGAACAAACATGTCTCGTAAGCTGCGTGCACGCATTTGCTATAATAACCGAAGATTCAAAACAAACAATGTCTGCGAAAGTGTCGGGGGGGCTTGACAGTGCAGAACAACTTTGAGGAAGGTTTTTTTTTTAATTATTATTATTTGAAGTATTTTTGAATGGTTAAGGGTGGAACAAAACCACACAGTGGAACTATGTGAGGTTAACAATGACTCTCCAGAGATTGCTGGAATTATTTCATTTGCACATGGCCTGGCTGGCCACAACCAGGGCTGTGTTTTCCTGCATGCTTATTGTTGTCATTTGTGCAAAATCGCAGGCATCTTTTGGGAGTTTTGCTCTAGAGGAGCGGTGGCATATTGTCAAACCGTGCCCCACCCTGAAAACCCTGGTGGATTCACTTTTAGGATTCCTGTGTAGGGGAGGATAGTAGTTAGAGTGGTTACTGTGTGGTTGAAATTGTCATAGTTCCAATTTAATTACATAATAAATGGATGAATGGCTTTGTGATCCCTTTGTTATGTGGCTGAATTAGCGATCTAAGATTGCTGTTCTTTTTCTCACTCATCAGTAGCGCAGGTCTAACCTGGCTTTCTGGTAGATGCGCATATTTCGACTCTAACCCTAACCCTGTGGTATGAACATTTGGGAATTTTAGCTTGTGAAAAATTTTCTCCAAATTCTTGGCAATCAAGAGAAAAAAAAATTCTAATTGGCACAAATTAAAAAAATTCAAAAAATATAAATACTTTTTTTTTTTTACATGTAAAGGTCAGAGTTTGGTTAAGTGTTACTGCTCATGTCCGATAACAACGTAGACCTATTATAAAAACCACTCTCCATCGGGTAAGACATTACTCAGCGAGCATTCACTGGTGAAATAGCAGTTAATTATTATGAATATGCTAATCATCGCTGAAACTTGTACTCACTGTGTTGCTTAGCAACCTTGTTATTTAGCTATTTCCTCGTATTGTTTAATAACAGAATGACATTTAATTATCATTATTATTTATAATCATTATGCTTTGCGTTTCTTTGTCCCCTGAAGATACTTGCAGGTGCTCGCCATCATGTCCTGACTAATAGCACTGTTTGTACAGCCTCTCACCGCTTCCGCGAAATAACAGATTTGATTTAGTAATTAAACATGTAAACAACGCGTGAATATATTACTGACGAAGGAGCCGCGCAGTCTTGTGTGAATTAAGTGCAACAGATTTGTGGGAGCATGAAGACGTGCTGTCTTGTTACATGCACAGGTAAAGCCAATGTGAATATCCAGTGGGATGAGGACTCTGCTGAGAGCTTTCCGTCAAAACCGGTGAGAATAGCGTTTGTCCTGGTGGTCCACGGACGAGCGTCTCGCCAGTTTCAGCGTCTCTTCAAAGCCATCTACCACACCTCTCACTACTACTACATACACGTGGACCAGGTAAGCTGCAGTTCTTTGATTTTCAATAGCAGAAGTTTGTGAAATGTGATCCACTGGTATGGGATGCAGTTTTAGCCTGTGTTTGATGAATCTCTTTGTTTCAGCGCTCTAACTACCTGCACAGGCAGGTACAGGCCTTGGCCACCCAGTATCCCAATGTGAGGGTGACTCCATGGCGCATGGCCACCATCTGGGGTGGAGCCAGTTTGCTGACCATGTATCTTCGCAGTATGGCTGACCTGCTGGCCATGAGGGACTGGAGCTGGGATTTCTTTATCAATCTCAGCGCTGCTGACTACCCCATAAGGTAACAGTGGAGGACCTCATAATTAGGGCAGCTCAGAAAAGAAAGGTGACAGGGTAGTCATGTGACTCCATAAGGAAAGGGACTGCAAGGAAATGCAAAAGGTTTGGGAGCAGGCGTACAAAAAAGGTCAGAAATCTGTGCATTTAACTTGATTTTCTCTCTTAGAAGTCATACACCACAGTAGTAGTTCTCAGCCAATGTGGAGGAAATTCGATACACGCTAGTCTGAGCTCCTGTGGTTAACTGTGAGCTTTAAATACAGAGTCACTCCAAACCAAACAAATCAATGAACTAGAACCTTCTTCTTCTCTTCCAAGGGCCCGCTTCCTTGCTTGCACTCCATTGTAGGGGCTACATAGTAAACTGATTGCAATTTAATTGCCACGGGTCAATACCTATTGGCTCTCCAGGCCTGCTGTGTACTGTATGGTCCAAAAGTCATCTCTCTGCTCGAAAACATCCCACTTAAGAAGCTTTAAAATGTAATTAAAAGCTACAAAGTCTGCGTGAACTAGATGTGAAGTCAGGGAGGTGGCCTACTGGAAGAGGAATTTCATGACTTGGACGTTTTTGGGGTTTTTTTTCTGTGTGCGTTTATAGTCCTTCTGGGAGTTGAGGGTCTGCTGGGTTTTTGATGTAGCTCCGCAGCAGCCAATAAAAATCCTCCTATTAAGGAAAGAGTTATCTCTTCTGCACAGCCAGATGTCCACCAGTTGAATTTAGACAAGCTGTAATGGCCAGTGGGCGAAAGGAGGCTGGATGTGATGTCTCTACAGCTGGAGCTAAGATGCTGAAACAAATGTGGATTTTGTTCATGGCCGAGTTCAGTCTCGTTGAGTTAGTCGGTTTCACCATGTCGATGAATGCTGCTGACATGCTGTCTGTGTGTGTTTGCCTTTGCATGTGTGTCTATGTTTCTGCACCCCTGTGTGCACTTTTGAGTTTTCGTCTTGCCGTCCGGATGCGTTTCGGCACCTTTCTGCGTACAGTTGTGTGCCTGTTAGGCTACCTGTCTGTCTGTCAGTGCATGATTAAAGGTATTTGCGAGTGTGCGCGCCAAGACACTGTTTTCTTCCCATCTTTTGCCTCCTCATTTGCATGAGGGCGATGTTGTCGAGAAAAGGGCTGACGTTGGAGGTTTTAAGCCCCATCTGTTGGGAGACGAAACGATTGATGGAGCGAAAGAGGGAGCCGAGAGGCAGAAATGACAGGGAGAGGCAAGAGGAACAAGAATAAGCAGTTAGGGAAAGGAAACAAGAGGGAATTGCGTGTTTTGGATCCATGCAATATGAAAATATGTAAATTGAATTGTGTCTTTGCTTAGCAAGTGCATTTTGTAACCACAGCTTGGATTTGACTAAGTCTACGCGGTGCCTATCTACAGAGTTAACTTGCAAATGTGGTCCTTTAAGTGGCACGTCTGGGTCCAAGTCCCTGTAAGAGAGCGAGTGCTACTCAAGTGTCTTCAAGCAACAAAGTGAAACCCATTCAGCTGGGGGTTTTTTTTCTTTCTTTTTTTTTTTTTGGCTGACAATCCCTCCTGATCTCTTTAGGAAGGAGATCCGGCAAAGAGAGCCATTCTTCCTTAGAAATAAACACATCAGCATTACATTATCATTATGGACTTAAGTTACTAGCGCAGAAAAACATGTTGGAATAAGCAGATGCCGCCCTCCTGTGCGATGGCAAACCCATGCTACCACAAGAGTTACTCTCCCATTTCCTTTGTTAATTCATTACAACCCATAATCCATTACACAAATTGATTGCATTAAATGTATCCAACTAAAACTGTACCATCTGTTTTAATATTTCCTTAAGATGCAAATATTTTGGTCACAATTTTTTTTTTTTTTTTTTTTTTTGCCATATTGTCTGCACTGTGTTGTTGCAGGCAGGAATGTTGGGGGCTCCCCTGCCCTGTGCTGCTCTGACCATAGCTGTTGTTATCAGTGGGACTGGAGACAAGCATTATTTCCCCTCTAATTCCCTGATAATGTCTGTCCTGCCGCATGGATGGCTCTCAAAGGCAATCCCAGAGCCCCTCACACCAGCAGAGGGTCTGTGTGTCCAGGGGGAGATATACCGTGTGTGTGTGTGTGTCTTTGTGTGTGGGTGTGGGTGGGTGTGTGTGTGTGTGTCCAGAGAGGCCAGGGGATGAGTTACATGCTTGCTTTGTCAGAGAATACAGCCCTCTTTCCCAGCTTTTATCTACACACTCTCCTTCCTTTTTACCTCTTTTCTTTAAAGCCCCTTTCATAGACTTTACAGCAGCTTTTAAGAAGTCTGAGCTTTGTGAGGCAATGACTAGCTGCAGGCATCATATCTTCTAATCTCTTTCACTTTGTCATCTGCGGCTGGAAAAAAGTCTTGCATCTCATACATTAGCTTTGCTCATTAAGTGATAGGTGTCATTTCCTGCTGCAAAAAGAAGGGGAAAAAATTAGCCCATCACAACAAAGCCAACTCTTTCAAGACCCTGCTGAAAAACTGTGGTAGGACTTTTATGTACTGAAGTTACAGAATCTTTTCGTGTTGCTTTTACAGGACAGAGGTGACAAATGTATGATCCATCTCTGATTTGTATGAGTGGGGTCACACTCTCCCAGCTATGGCATTCAACCATCGACTCTTGAGCAGCGTATTAATAATCCTGGATTTAAAACGACACATAATAAATGTAACAGTAAGACTATGGATGTCAAACAGTGGCATAATAATGACGTGTAATTGGCTCTATTTCTTTAAAAGGTGCATGTTTTTCCAGTGTGTGTGTGTGTGTGTGTGGGTGTGTGTGTGTGTGTGTGTGAGACCGAGCAGCCACAGGGCAGACAGTAAGCAAACTAGACCCGGTGGACAGGGTGACCACTCAGGTGGCAAATCTGGAGCTTGACATGAATTCCCTGCGTGTATGCATGTCTACACGCATTTGTTTGCCCGTGAACGTTCACCGTATTGTCACTGCGCATAGTAGCAGATACGTAACGTGCATGCATTTGTTTGTGCGCGCGGAGCTGAGACAGGGACGACTGCATGCGTCTGTACGGCACATCGTCAGTTAGGCTTTATGGCTCAGGACCTCCTGAGATAAGCCCCCCAGGCTGTGAAATTGCTCCTTGAAGAGAAAATGACATTAATATGCGCTTGTCCCTCCCCCCACTGATCCTTGAGCCTCGCTGCTCTTTTAGAAAGGCAAGCGAAGCCATCGTGAAAGGCTCCACCACAGATGAAATGTTAGAACCACTGACTGGGGCATAGCCTGCAGAGCAAAGCTTTTAGCCTGTCTGGCCTGTATATGAGGGAGTAGACTGCTCTACAATGTGAGAGCAGCACGAAGTCATTCATCAAAATCATGGATAGCACAATCTTTTGTATAATCCTAAATAGCTTTAACAACTTGACGGCACTGAGAGACTGATCCTGAGAGAAGCCGAGGTCTTTAATTGATTGCTATGTGACTTTAAGCCCTTGGACAACTATTTCCTTATTATATTAAAATTCCTGGCCCCTTGAAAATGTGTGTTTTTTTTTTTTTTTTGTTCACTTAAAAGTTTGAGCTCCATTGTGCAGAATGATGTATGTGGAGAACTGAACAGGAAGAAGAATTTCTCAGCCTCACCTTCAATGTCATTTTAACAAGTTTGTTTTTAGGAGTTTTACAAATACTTTGTAGCCAGTTTGCAACTTACGCAATTGTGACCCTCCAATGCAAATAACAGGCAGCAGATTTCTAGTGAAGTTGGAGACATTGTGTGTTTTGTGGTTGACTTGTGAATTGTATAATGTTTGCATATTTATAGAACATAAAGAGTGCGATGTGACTAGTTAACTGAACTTTGCAGCACTGTATAAAACACGTCATTTTAGGGCTTTATGTGTCATTAAATATGTTTGGGGATGATTATTAAATCATCATGCCTAAAGGCCAAAGAGTGAAGGTTAAAGTTTGTATGATAAACACACTTAAATATTATTTTGAATGCACTTATACCTTGAAAATACTCCTCTTTATTAGGACTTTGGGTGTGGCTGATCAAATTGATTTGGGGTATTCTACAAATTACCTTTTTATTTCAGAACTCAAACAAACGTGAATACAGAAATCTTTTCATATGAAACAAAAAGTCAGCAGGAAAAAAAAAATCCTGTGTTCATGATGAATCTCACCAATCACAGAGAGGCTGGGAAAATCAATTTTTCACGCCTTTAAAGTCACCATGAAAAACAAATGATAGTTTTTGCTTCTGTAATGTGACATTTTTCAGAGTGAAACGGAATTTATGGGCTGGGGCGTTTAAATCCACTCACATGTGTAGAATAATGTATTATTACACGCACACATTCCTCACCTGCCATGCCTGTTTAAGAATCACAAAGGAGAAGAGATTTGTTTGAAGCACGCGGCGTCAGTTCAGTTTATATGATGGGCAGGGCCGTTGATGGGTTCAGGATCATTCAATAACTGACAAAGCACACCAGTTTTGTCTTTTCAAGCTTGCAAAGGGGAGGCTCCTCACAGAGCTCAGCACATGAACACTGTGATCTGAGATCTCCGAAAAGCGTC
>JAVDPK010000273.1:640182-650397 GCA_034780415.1 Cichlasoma orientale | reverse complement strand
TTAATTTGACCCCCCCCCCCCAATCTACCACTCAATATGTTCAAAGGAGTAACACCACCCATTGCGTATGCAGGGTGTCACTCTTCTTGCTTTGTGCGTGTGTGTGTGTGTGTGGTGTCAAGTGTGATCAACACATTTATGATGTCATTTAGAGTCAAGCTAAAGGACAAAGGAAAGGAACGTTAGCTATTGTGACAGTTGCGTTATCTCGTCATCTTTTTTTTTAAGGTATTTTCTGCCAATTTTATTAAATACCAATATTTTTTTTTGAAGAGCAGGTCCACCCTGTAAACTAAACTTTTAAACTACATTTTACTATAAAAAACTAAACATTATTATTATTATTATTATTATTATTATTAATAATAATAATAAACATCCTTCCCCTAGGAAGACAATTGTTGTTTGCAATAAAGGAGCACACCTTAAAAAATTTTAAGTTCACAAGAAAAAATTTGGGGGAAATATAAATAAGTTGTTGAGCTTGTTTTTATATCTTGAATGATGAATGCTCTAACACAGTCGCTGACATAACCAGACCTTTGCCTGTGCGCTTGTTAGGTTTATCCGTAAGCAAGGTTTGGATCGCCTGTTCTACGAATGCGACACGCACATGTGGAGGCTGGGTGACCGTAAAATCCCCGAAGGCATCTCTGTGGACGGTGGGTCCGACTGGTTTCTTCTGAACCGCATGTTCGTGGAATATGTAATCAACTCCAAGGACGATCTGGTCACCAACATGAAGCGCTTCTACGCCTACACGCTGCTCCCTGCTGAGGTAACACACACTGACAGAAGCTGCGCTCGCAGGTTCAAGTGTCTCTTAATCTTTGACTGACAGGTAAACACTGCTTTGCACTTAGACTGTGTCACATATAGAGATGTTTATTCTGTTCTCTTTTCATAGCTCGGAAAAGAATTTGACAGCAGACATAAAATCATAAAGTGAAGGGAAGATGTAAAGGCTGATTTTCCAACCTTATACAAGGATTGGATGAGAACTGAATGATCTCGGTGGGGAAATTGAATGTTTATCATGAGCTACTGAGAATCTCCTTTCTCTGCTCCGACTCTATTTCCTCTCGTGAATTGGATGGTGTAAAAAATAAAAGGTATACAATTTTCTAATTTTGTCTCTCTGTCTTTGCTTTCCACCTCACCCCCTCCCTCTCCCTCTCCCCCTCCCTCTCCCTATCCATTTCTGTTTCTCATTTTCCAGTCATTCTTTCACACTGTGCTGGAGAACAGCGCCCACTGTGAGAGCATGGTAGACAACAACCTGCGCATAACAAATTGGAACCGTAAACTGGGATGTAAGTGTCAGTACAAGCACATCGTGGACTGGTGTGGATGCTCTCCTAATGACTTCAAGCCAGCCGACTTCCACCGCTTCCAGGTAATAATGACGCACAAAACCCGTTTAGAAAAATTCGCTGGTGGCCTTTTGTGATCACTCAACAATAACTGAAAATGGGCAATTTTACAAAGGGGTCTCAATGACAGAATGCTTTTTTTAAAAGAGAAAATTAATAAAATGAATGAAACTAAAATATGCAGTCTCTTAGTTACGCCATAGCTAATCTTCAGTGACAGATTTCAGAAGGTATAGGCCCTTCCTGTGTTTGGTCTATGGACCAATCACATTTGAGTAGGCTTTGTTTGCATGCAGGTGAGCAGATGCTGCAGAGAGCCGAAATTCAACACTGAAGTTATCAGTGAAATTACCAGCTATCAGTTTTGCTTTTTACGCAGGCTAAACCTGAAAGCCCTGAAATTTTTTGCTGATGGCTCCAGAGGCTCGTCAGGGGGTGAACTCAAACTGCTTAATAAGAATATGGAATATGAACAGAATTCTCACAAAACTGTGGTGCATGAAAAATTATTCCTTAATGCCACAATGCACAACTTGTAAATTAATGTCTCCTATTGCATATATTTGACACATGAGCCTTTCAGCCCCAGGCATAGTGCAGTGAAAACGTCTTGAACCACCACTCATATTTTTTGAAGGCCACACTGCCCACCATGCAGATACATGCCAAATCTTTTAACTAATAGCTCTCTGGAAATCACCTTGTTGTTGGTAAAATGCAATTTTATGCCTGTCAAACTGTATTATCCTTTCATTTTTTTTCCAGCTAAAAAAAATTTGAACAATATTATATTTTTGCAGCCAAGTGCTAGTAAGAACGTGCCTAAAGATACAATTTAAAATTGCACTGGAATAAAAGTCCTAAAATATGATACTAGCCGAGGTAGTGATACCTCTGTATCCGTCACAGATACGGGCAACATCCCGAAGAATGTGCACCGGATCTTTGATGGATACGTTTTGGAGATTTCTTTGTAAACGGACCTGAAAAATCCAAATTCTGAATGAACATCCGTTAAATATCTGGTTAATATCCATTTACACACCTGTGACAGATCAGAGCTTCCCGTGTTCTCTCCGGAAACATAAAGTTGTATACTGCTGGATCGTTCCGGATACAGGCCCCTTTTGTCCAGTGTTGGTTCTTTGCTAGGTTTGCTGTTATGTGTAGACGCAGCACTGCCTCATCACTTGAGGTAGGTGCCTTTTTTGTGCTCAGACGGTCCATAGATGATTCAGTGATTCAAGTGGCTTAACAAAAAACATTCCCTGAAAATGGTCAGGTACAAGGACTGGACTGAAAATGAGTCAGAAAATACCCAAGCCTGGAGAACTATTGCTCAAGACCTCTTAAAAAAATAAGTGAAAGTCTGGTTTCTTAGAAACAAAATGACTTTTATACAAGACTTTTGTACAGTACTGTATGTCACTCTGTATTTCCCACCATACTCAACATTTAAATCTAGTGGTAACAATGTGTTTTCTTTAAATTAAGTTTGCCAGAGCCAGTGAGGCGAAACAAGAGTAATCATAATTGTAGCCTATATTAACTCTGAAGTATGGCAGAGAATAGGCTGGAAATCCATAAGAAGGGTCCAAGAAAAGTTCCTGATGTTCCAAATTTACAATGATTTTTTTTTCAAAGTTATTGATGGTAAGGCAATCACAGAATAATATTGTTGTGGCTTTTCCTCATCATAAGTATAAGTTGACAGTAATTATGCAAAAACTCTTACTGCCTCAACAGTGGGCCAAAAGTTCTGCACTGTAGATTTAAAATGCCTTTGAAAATGTAGTTGCAGATTAACCATTCAATCATCTATTGTTGCCAAACTACTCATTTAAAGTAAAGTTGCAAAAAACATTTCTTTAAAAAAACAGTTTAGACATAAAACAAGGCCTGAACACTTTCTTTAACTGGTATTGTTAGTCAGATAACTCACACCAGACATCATGAAAGAGGGAAAGGTTCTGCAGCCTCAATAGGCCGCCAACTTGGGTGGCTGTGTTTGGTATATGAGGTGAGGTGAGGGAGGCATGTTAGTGTATGTGACGCAGTGCAGCCCGGTTTGGCAGCCTGAACCAGCTCACAGGCTTTGCTCCATAAAGTGTAATAGAGCAGGTCTCTGTTTATCACATGATTGATCACATATGCGGTGGGTTCAGTCCAGCAATAGCCAGTATTGTTCATTCTTTAAGAAAATTCAAGAGCAAGAGCTCACATAATTTTGGCATTTATTACTGTTTCATTCGTGGGAAATTTGTAATATTCCCAGTAGTTATTAACGTGACTGTCTTTAGCGTCCAGCCAAATGCTATAGGCATGAAAGGATTTGCAAAAATGGAAATTCCAGCTGTCTTTTTTTTTTAATCTCATGTTAAGGAAAATCTGCTGCTTAAGAACAAAAAAAAAGTATTTAATAAGCAAAAGAGGCAAAAGGCCAGGAAAAAGGCTGTGCAGCAGATCTTCATCAGAGATGTCAATCAAACACATCTTCAAACGTGCAAAAATGAACATGAAAAAAACGCATTACTTTGGAGCACGTCAGTATGTTGTGGCAAATCAGCAGCAATCTTTAAATTCTTTGCTCTCAAGGTCTGTCCTCTCAACCTCAGCATCCAATGTATTCCCACAGCTTTCACAGTCAATATGTGCAAAATTATGTCTCAATTAGAATGACCCTGAAAGAAAAAAATGGCAGTAATAATTAGATCTTCTCAGCCTCGGGTTATGTGATTAAGCGAACAGTTAGCTAGCCTTTCAAAATGAAAGTGAATGAGTGGCAGTGACTCTAGGGCCCCTGAGAAAGCCGGTGTCACACTTTTAATGTGCTCCTAAAATGTAAAAGCCGCAGTACAAAGTGACTACAAATGTTCTGCCTCAGCTAAATTTGACTTTAAGTCGTATCCTTCAAGAGCGGCGAGTCATTTAATCGCTCCTGTTCTTTACATACCAGCCGGAGCACGGACCTCAGTTCTTCCTTGCCAAAACTGTCTGCCGTCTGTCTAGCCTCAGTCTCAGTTCGGTGCCAACCCTTTGCCCTTGGCAGTGCCACAGGCTCTGGTTGGCACCTTGGTATCAGTGAAGTCCAACCCTGGGAACAAGACTTTCCAGAAGCAAGCCAGGGCCTGGGATTAATAGGACTTAATTTACCGTTAAGCGATCTCTTTGAAATGGTACAGACAACTAAAGAAGACTAGAATTTGTTTTGCAGATGAGAATAATATTTCAAAGTCAGTACAGCTATTAATTTTCTGCCGTAGTTTTCTGAACTGTACCCAACAGGGGAGGAGTAATTCTCAAGGGAGAAAGGTGTAATGTGCCTTTTTTTTTCTGAGTGTATCTTTTGTTTAGTAATGTTTAGAATAGGGTACATTTTGGGAAGCCTGTCTGAAAGACAGGCTGTGACAGGCTGGTGCTTTCAGATGACTCCACGGAGGGCACGTCAGAACACACAAGATCCTGGACTGTCTGGGAACTAAAACGCGCTCCTTTGCATTTCCTTTGATATCTCGAGCCAATCGCCGAGTGTTAGCGCCACATCTGGCGCTGTGTGAAGCCACGGCAGCATCCCGCAGTTTCTGCTACAGCATGAGAAAAAGCGAATCTCTCAGAAATGTGCCACAGCATGATTAGGTCTCCTTTTTTAGCAGGTAGCACCGATGTGTTTGGTGCCGGATAAATAGTTTGGTGTCTGGGACTTAAAAGATGTCTTTGTGTGTAAGCCAAGCTGTGAAGGTGGCAGATTTCGTGACGCGCCATCACAACTGCACAATCAACAGTGTAGCAGGGACAAGAAGGGTAAACAACACGTGGCTTGAGTGTCCAGACAGAGCGATGAATGCAAAGAACTGTTAAAGACGAAGAAAAGAGACAATTAATGGATGGAAATGTACAGAAGAGCATGCAGATGCTTACAGGGAATAGGTTTGCTTTTCTTTACCCTTGACTGCTAATATTGACTATAGTTCTTATAATGAAGCTGTCTGGGGCGGATGCCCTAAGTGACTTACAAATCTAAGTGATGCACCCAAAATCCCTTCATCAATAGCAATTGCATCATAATGTGATTGACCTTTAAACATCTATGTCATTGGAGTGTTGGCGGATTTGCTGGTTCTGCCTCACAAGTTTTAGAATTTGTAGGATCTGCTGCTAAAACGATGCGCACAGGAGCAGCACGAGATCTATTCGCTACATGAAGAACTGACAGCATGCTAAACGGGGTCTGTCGTGTTTTATGTCAGTGTTTTTTAGTGATTGTCCAGTACTTTGCTGAAAAAATGGAAATGTGGCTATTTAAGGAAGGGGTGACTTTAAATAAAAAAAAACTGTTTTCTAGTTTCTTCTGTTCTTAAAAGCAGCCGGGCTCATTTTACACATCAAAGTCTGTTTACAGGTCTGGAATTGTACTAAATTACTTATCATGTGAAAAGTGGTCACATAAAACTTTATAACGTCAGAGGAAAAACTGAGTTGAAATGATGTCATTGTCAAGAAAGAAAGGGATTTACCGGAATACCATGTCGCAGCCTGAGGCTACGTTAGCTGCTACGAGGATACACAATCAACTTTCCACCCAACTGGCAGTGGAGTTGCATTGTGGGTAACACAAGCACCAGATCTGATGAGGAAGAAAAGACTCTATTTGTGGTTTGACATTTTTGTCTATTGTAAGTTTTGCGATGCTAAATTAATGGGGTAATCTTTTAAGCACATCTTAACCTCTCCAGTTTATCTGAACGCCCCTTGTGGGGCCGTGACCAGGAGGCTGGGAACCGCCAAAGCACGGGACACCATTTGTGCTGCGAAAGAATGAAAGAGAGCGAGAGAGAGGGAGACTTAGGAGAAAGTACATTTGATTTAATACATAATAATTAATTCACAAACCCATACAGTAATGATTTCCCTATTTTTATCTGCTACCTTCACTCACTTTTATACTACCTCCTATCTAATTCTTTCTTTTTCCTGCCCACATGTCACTTCCTCGCACATCTCACGCATCGCATTTGTTCGCCTGACATCCTGGCGCACGACCATTTCTTAATCTTCTCCTTTTTTCTTCTCTTTATCTCATCCGTCTCCGCTTTGCTCTTCCCCTCCCTCCCGTCTCTGCCTCTGTAGCAAACAGTGCGGCCCACCTTCTTTGCCAGGAAGTTTGAAGCCAGCGTTAACCAGGAGATAGTGAACCAGCTGGATGCCTACCTGTTTGGACCGTTTCCCCAGGGAACGTCGGCACTGAACTCGTACTGGGAGAACGTGTACGACGAGCCAGATGGCGTGGCCAGCCTGTCGGACGCACAGCTAACGTACTACCACTCTTTCTCACGACTGGGCCTGGCCAGGGCTGCCGCCTCGCTGCAGGGGAACCCAACGGATCACAGCTGCAGGTTAGTTTTGTAAAAAAGTGCACAATACACAATCCCCACAGGCTTTCACCTGTATGCATACAAATAGTTCTCATGCATTTGATCCACTGTCCAGCCACACTCACACGTACTCCTTATTATTATTGCAACACACCTGTACCTACATCCACAGGTGCACTTCAGCCATGCCCATATTAGTACACAAGACCACAACATACAGTATATAAAAGCCTTTTGTTTGTTGCCTGTTGATGCATCATCTCACATAGATCGCATGTCATGGAAATAGGATAACAATGGACAGTACAAGTCAGCAACTGGGAACTCTGGGTAATCCTATTCATTTTGTAACACAATATGACGCTCAATTTATCCTGCAGATAATGATGCTGTATAGGTCATAGCATTGAAAGCTGGCCTTTATGCAAGGGTATGATTAGTGGAAATGTATGAATTCCAAAGTGCTGTTAACATGCAGTATGTGGTTAAATTAAAAGGGAAACCCACAGTATTCTTTCATATTTAATAGCCAAATGGAACATTTCAGCTTCATGCATTTTAGTGGGGGGTTTTTAACAGCATATGCTTTCAGTAATTTCGTTTTTCTTTAGTTTATTTGCAGAGTGAATCGACCTATCTGCGAAAAAACAGTGACCAGTTCGATATGTTAATACAGAACAGAAAGCAGAGGTGTGACAGAAAGCTCCATGCATTTCAGTGCATCCAGAAAACAAACGTCTACAATAGCAAATAAACATTTTTATATTCGTCTTAATAATGTCAGCAAACATTAGCACAGTTTGGCCCCACATGACCAGGAACAAAGAAACGTGATAGAAAACAGCATGACTGTTTGAACAGTATATGGTGGCAAAGAGTGATGTGAGCTGCTGCAGCTTTCGTTGGTGGTCATCCAAACTGCCAGCCTCTATTTCTTCTCATGAAACTTTCAAAAATCATCAGGTGCCTTTGAAAGCAGTTTCACTTGCAGTTAGAGAGTAAATCTAGAAGGCAACACGAATGCCATTACCTCAGCTGGAGTGCAGTCCGCGTGAGCTGAGATAAGTTTGCTCCCCGTGAGCAGGGCTCCGCTGCATCCAGTGCCCTGCTGCATTGTGGGTGTTCCGTGAAACCGTGTAGGTAAAGCTGGGCCGTGAAAGAAAGGCATGGTTTCACAGTCAAACTTCAAAACCATCTGTCGGCTACAGCTGCTTTCATTCAAATGCTGTGCACCTGTGAAAATAGAGAGCTGGAGCATGGGGCATGGGGCAGGTGCGCATGTGTGGGCACGTGCACGGTTTGCACTAGCTGAGAGGGCGGAGGTCGTAGAGTAAGAAAACAGGAAGGAATGCTGTAAATATCTGCATGTGTGTGTGAGTATTTATGCAAGCACCTCATGATTGATGCTGTCTGTGCACACACGTGTATGTAATGCTGTCTGTTACTATACTGTATGTCGCTGGTTGTCAAACTGGCATGCCCACAAAAAAGTTTACACCCCACAGTTTTTTATCAGTCGTTAACAGTAACAAAAGAACTCACGGCATTAGTGTCAGCAAACTCTTATTTATTTTTCTTTTAAAATAAAAAGCAAAAAATATATATAATCATTCAACTTATTCAACTGATTACCCGCATTAAAAAAACTGAGTGATTGAGCTGGTATGTGCCCTTCTTTTCTGGAATTACCACTAGCCCAAACCATATTCAAACCATTTGAATAGCAGACATTGCTGTTACGCAATCCCATACCTTTTTTTTTTATGCAGTAACCTCCGGTATATTTTTCCACAGTAAGTGACAAGATTAGGAAAAAATAAACCTGCAAGCTTATCTAACGGTAGCCTCAGGTTGTGCCTCTCATGTATGCACGTTACACTGGAGGCATGAAAACAACTCTACCTGGCAGTCTATGAAAAATACAGCATGTTGTTTAGCCACGCTTAACTGCTGTAAGGTAATCCTAGAATCCTCACATTATTGTGTAACCACTGGGATTTAAAAATATTCTGTCTTTTACCGACAACCAAGTGCGTGAATGTTACTTTACTTTGAGTTGAACGTAACAATAACACATCACAAACGTTTTCAGCCACATTACATCACTGTGATATACAGACAAAAAGACGTTTAAGGTGTTGCTAGATCTGAATTTGATACCATTCTAATAATTTTTTTATGAGGAAAAATTAAGAACTGGCACCAAAAGACTGACACAATTGGAGCGAGGCATTACTGAGACCAAGCTGAACAAGGACAAGAAATAAAAATGAAATTGCCTCGTGATTTTCGTAATTCAAGCACACTGTGGTCTATTAACGTAATAATTAAATACACAACGTGTGTGCTGGGACTCTGCGAGGCCTGCCCGGAGCTGTCTTATTTAAGTTTTATTGACCTGTAATTTTACTTCTTGAGCATGAGTAATTAAAACTGATCACATCTTTGCTCAATAAAGCGAGTCACAGCAAAGTTCACATTTGGAAATATATCTTGTTCGAGTGCTGCTGTGACGTCTCCAATCTGCCCACATATGGTGTGCGCGTGTGCGGCCGCATGTTTTGCATGCATTTCAAATTCAGATGTGCTACCAACAGATGGATGGGTCAACCTCAGTGTGAGACCTGAGCAGCAGAGAGAGAGAAAAAAGGACACAGAGAGTGATTTGGCTCTTTTAGCAGCCTGCTGTGACTCAATTGGAGAGATTGTGGAGTAAAAGCCTGAATGGAGCTTCTGTGCAGGCTACGCCCTTTCCCCTTTCTCACTGCTTCTCACACTGGCAGCCACGTCTCTTCTGGGGAAGATGGGACAGAAAGCAGAATGAAAGAAGAAGAGGAGAAAGGGGGGGAAAGGCAGGTGGGAAAATGTAGAAGAGGAGAAAAAGAGAAAGACTCGGGGAAAAGGAGCAGGAGAGGAGGGAGTGTGCAATGCTATTCTTGTGAGTGTAAATATTTGCTGTTCTGCTTGTCAGGGTAGCATTTACCAGGACGGGTTGACTCCTGGTCCTTTAGTGGAATACTGATGAGGCCATAGGCACAGGGGAGCAGGGAGAAACAGTGTGTGTATGTGCGTTTGTGTGTGTTAAGCTGTATAAAAGAGGAGGAATAAAGAGGAGTTTAAGGAAGCAGAAGGATGAGAAATCTGGGCGAGAAGGACTCAGGACGTGTGCAGAGAGCAGCTGCGCCGTGTTCCCCAGCAGTGCCTGCCCTGGCCCCTTTTTTGTTTTTCCAAAAGTCACTCCGGCTGGGTGCCCTGAGGGCAGACCCTCTGTCACGTATGAAGCAGCACACACAAATAAACAACAGACTAATCAGAGGGGCAAGACCTTTATTCGGCTTCAGCTGACTGGATGACCCAGTTCAACTTTGTTCAGCTGACTTGTAATGCTTTAGTTGGGTTTTGTCTGTGTGTGTGTGTGTGTGTGTGTGTGTGTGTGTGTGTGTGTGTGTGTGTGTGTGTGTGTGTGTGTG
>JAVDPK010000273.1:629432-640082 GCA_034780415.1 Cichlasoma orientale | reverse complement strand
GTGTGTGTGTGTGTGTGTGTGTGTGTGTGTGTGTGTGTGTGTGTGTGTGTGTGTGTGTGTGTGTGTGTGTGACTAATCTGAATATGCTGCCAATGCAGCCCATGACTATTCTGTAATTTTCAGACCACTGCGGTCCCGACTGTCACGTGTCTTCTTAATGCCATCCCTTCCACTTCAGAGCACACGTTAAAGCAACCAGCACATTGTAACACAATAATAAGCAGTACAGAAGGCTTATTTGCTAAGAAGTTCTCAAAGGCGCTCGTGCTTTATGTAAGATTTCACCAGTTCATATCTGATCTTTGATCTATTGCAACAGTCAAGAACCTACAAAGTGTGAACAAAGCAGTGCTGTTTGGCAATTGTCCGCCTAGTCTACACACGTCTTTTACCAATTGGATTTCTGTTAAAGGTCACTGAATTAATGTCCACCGTGTCACACAATCACAGAGCACATTGACTCTCCACTAACCTTCACTGCAAGCATTCATTAGCATCCAGCCACATTAGCATGTGCAGGGCCGGTTCCCTCCAGACCTTATCCACATGAATCTTGACATTCCTCTCCTCTTACAGTATCAGTCCTGAAAAGCAGCATCGTCAGGAGGTAGGGCAGGAGGTATCGGGTTTGCTAATGGATTCTCATTTTCTCAATGCTCTGCCAGGTACTTCCCCATGGGCCACCCGGTGTCAGTGCACCTCTACTTCCAGTCAGATCAGTTCCAAGGCTATCTGGTCAGGCACCACGCTACCAACCTGGCGACAAGCAAGCTGGAGACCGTGGAGACCTGGGTGGCACCCACAAAGAACTTCAAGTTAACCACTCCTCCTACGAGCACATTCAGCAGGTTGCAGTTCGCAGAGGTGAGTCGGCGTGTTAGCCCGCGTGACCTCGCATTCGTTTTTTAATTTGAATTCACTTGTTTGGCGTGAGTCACAAAACAATCAGTCAGCCGCTGCCTGTGTCAGAAATTGAGTTCCATTAAAACTCTGAGCACCGCACAGCAAAAACACGCTCTTCAGCATATAATTAGAGGTGAGATATACAGCTCATTGCCATGGTGACCTCATATATTGCCCTTGCCAAGACTCATAGCAGCGCATCTCCAAACAATTAAAGCGGTGCCTGTAATGGCCTTGTAAAATGTAAATCGATTGAATTCATCCCAGTTTACAGGGATGAGTGCTTCATGTGCCGCTTATTTGTTGTTTCCTAATAGAACGTCTTCTCACCTTCACACTGGAATGCCTCCCTTGATTGTCTTGTTATGTTAATGTGTGTTTCTGTTTACCACAACGCCTGTTTAGGATATAGCCACTCGGCTGTGATGTGACAGCCGGAGAGTGTCTTTTTAAAAAGGACAAAATTAACTGAGTGAATGCAAATTGACCTTTTTCTCTGCTTTTATCGTGCACGGCTTTGCAGGAAGCGGAAATGTCAACAGATTTGTGAATAAATTTGTTTGCTTTGTTTGCGCTTACGGACAACGCTTGTACACCTGGATACACCTTGACCGTGTGCGACCTTTTCCAGCGGTCTTGGAGTGAACACAACGGGATCCAGACACCCAGCCACCACGTGGCTCCCTCGTGCTGAACCCTGTTTGTCTGTCTAGCCTATGAAACCGTGAGTGACAGAGAAGTGATGTGAGCTGTGGCTTTTATCTGAATGCTCAGCCCGAGAAAACATCCTCTGTCTGGCACTGTGTAGTGGCTGTCAGTCAGTCAGTTTGTCCAGCTGTCATTCAAAATGCAAGCAGAAAATGACAGCACAGCATAGCAGCGGTGCTTTTTGTCAAATTTGTAGATATGGACCATTATACTAAAGCTCTATGCTGGAGTTTGCTAGATAAACCATATGGTTGGCTTAACAATGGGTTCCTTGTCCTCCGTCAGATATAAAGAAAGAAAGCTCTTTGCGCATCTCTGTTGCTGCCTTTATAGGTCTTTTTTACAGCAGTTTGGTATAGGACCACTTAAAACCTGCACATTTAAAACTAGCATTTCACTTCAAGTCATACTTGACATTGAGAGGCATATTATGCTGTGCTGGATAAATCCTATAGCAGCATGACTGACTTTAACTGAAGATCTTGTCCTCATTCCACCACAGTATAGAAAATGTATGTAGACATACGTGGCAGATACATAATAACACACTGCTGTTATTTTTTAACGTAATTCAGTTCATGAAAAATGAAAACACAGTATATGCATTTTCAAGCATTTTGATTACGCTCGTTTTCACCCATCTGTCCGTCCGGGCGTCTGTCTGTGAGGTTATACCTTTCCGGTCAATGGACCACAAGGAATAGAGCTGGAAAATTTGGCATGTGTGTTCTTTACCCTTCAAAGATTTGCAGCACAATAGTCATACATCCATCCGTCTGTCCATCCCAGCGTCTGTCCGTGAAGTTTTACATTTCCTGTCTATAGACTCCAAAACCACAAGGAGTTGAGCCATGAAATTTGGCATGTGCATAATAGTCATATTCCTGGATGTTTAGTGCCCTTTGTACACTTTATCTGTATTTATCTGAAGTGGAGCATAAACAGAATGGAGGATTTAAGGCTGCTAATGCTATGATAATATATGCTAATGATATGCAGCTTTTTTCTCAGTGTAATCATGTGATCATATTGTGCTGTGTCATTGGCTATACCAACTTGACCATTATTGACTGAAAGGGAGAAAGTGGGGATTCCCCATATATCCCCATATTCCCCAATATAGTTGGTCAGGGATCATAAATAGTACAGGATTTGAGTCACCATTGGGCAATATTAAAGCCATACCTACTGCTCAGCAGTATTGCTCAAATGTAAAAAACATGGTTGCATTATGTTTTGTACATGGTTTCCTTATGATCATAGTAATCAGTGGTATTAGCATATTATGTAGTATGGATGCATTATATAGTAATATTTCTGTACACACGAGTATAATATGATGTGAATACCTTGTAAGCATGCATTATGTCTGGCTTATTGTTATAGATTGTATAAATAGAAATGCATTATGTAGTACACACCCTTGTACAAGAATGCAGCATGTGCTTTCTCTAATTTATTTACCATGGAAATTTTTTGTCTGCTCTAGGATGTGCTTACCAAAAACTATTTGTACAAGTGTTAAAGATAATCACAGAATATCAATCCCCTACAGCTTACGTGCTCTCTTACATGCTTAAAATTGTTTTGATTTGATTTGATTTGTGGGAGGATATCCTCATAGGTGATGGGTCTTGTTAGTTTTTGCATGCAGATTAAATAAAGTGGTGTGGCGGTTAGCACTGTTGCCTCATAACAAGAAGGGTTTGAAGCCATCAGCGGGCTGGGGCCTTACTGTATGGAGTTTGCATGTTTTCCCCATGCTTGCATTGGATCTCTTCAGGTACTCTGGCATCTTCCCAGAGACGTGCGGGGTTGGGTTAATTGGTAATTTTAAATTGGCAGTAGGTGTGAATGTGAGCGTAAATAATTGTCTCTCGGGCCTGCGATAGACTGACGACTTGTCTTTATCCCTGTGACAGCTGGCATGAGCTTCAGTCCCCCTGCAACCCTGAGTTAGATAAGCAGAAGACGATGGATGGGTACTTTAAAGACAGATGCTCAGATAATGTGATTTTAACACCCCTGAACAGACTGCAAACAAAAAAAAATAAGATACCAAAATGTCTAATATAACATCTTACAGGCATTTTGGTATCTACGCTTATTAGCCATTTCAGCTAAATCTTCAGCTGTTCTTTGAAGCCCATTTTGATGCTTCTCATGCGACTCACTCGGCCTTTTTTCACACATGAAATCTAAAAAATGCTGTAACTTCCTGTAAATTCACTGGATGGTTAGCTGGACTAGTCTCAAATCAGTGCAATCAGACATCACACACAGAGAAAGACTGTTTATTGTCTGATTCCACTGTGTGCGATGTTTACGTTTTTCTTTTTTGGATAATGTCCAGAAAAGTTTAGGTCTGCATTACATGTCCAGAAATAAATTCAGTTTGTGCCTTTTATAACAGAAATTGTCTTGTTTTCTCTTGCACTCCTGGCTCTTCTCACCTCCAGTCTCACTCATTGCTCCACTGTGTATGTTTATTAGCATCCATCCATCTTGCTTCAGTAGTGTAATATGTGCCCCAGGGGAGCCCTCTGGTGCTGCTGGTAAACACCTGTGTTTGATTACCCCTCCAAAACGTGCCCCTAATAAGCCTGCGAATGAAGCCTCGAGGGGCATTTATGCCCTATGTTTTTAAGCAGGGCCAGATGCAGAGTGGGACCGTCCACGACCTTGCTTGATAAAACTGACCAGACTTATTTAATGGAAGCGTCAGGCTGTAGGCGCCGGCTAGCTGATGACATGGGGAACAGGTCTGCAGGGTCACTGGGTCACAGAGGAGAAATGGAATATAGCTGGATTATCAGATAGGAGTGTTTTATGTGTTCTATTAAGTCAGGCACAGAATTGAGCAGAGCATGAAACAAGTAATATAGGTAATAGCCATGAACAATGAATTTGGAGGAAAGTAATAAGCGTGGTGATGATATCCAGGTTATTATCAGGAGTTTTTTCTTTTCGTTTGTCAGGTCAACAGCAGAGGATAAATGCCGGCTAAATATTTCAAACGTAGCAGAGGCTGTTAGTAATTGCTGGTTAAGAATGGAAAATCTGAATAAATGGTCCAATTACGTGGAAAGTGCGAGTGAACAGACTGCCGGGCTGGTAGAGAAATGTAATAATTGGACAAAGGGGGTAGAGTCACAGTGAGGTTGCCAGATCAGCATTTGTTCCACCTAAGCATGTTCTTCTAAGTACAGCTATAAGAGAAAGAAGGTTGTGAGTCTTCGACTTGGTTAGCGGTCAAATGTCTTGATTGAGTGTTGGTCTTAAGCCAAAGCTTATAGGGTAGGAGCACCAAGGGACAGGTTGAGTGTGGAGGTCATCGTAAGCTAACGGCTCAAGTGGGCAGAAGTTAATCCCCGTTTGACCTACTTTCATACTGGAAGGAAGAGTTTTCTGCTACTGGTTTCATTATCTGCAGACATACCTCGAACTTCATCACCAGGAGAGCAATATGTTAGTCTGTGGAAAGAATAATTGCAATCTTTAAAGCCATAAACTTTATGAATGTAGTTCAAATGTTCCAGCAAACATTTGCTTTTGTTGAAACGCTGCCATGTCGTCCCATAAAGACCTCAAGTCTTCTGTATAAATACACAACAGATCAGTTTATACACCAATCAGTCACAACATTAAAACCAGCCTAATGTTAAGTAGTTCTGGCTTGTAATGTGGTGTCTGGCCCCGGGATGTTGGCAGAGGATCTGCCGTGTTCCGGCGCATCCAACTGATGCTCTGCTGGATTAATATCTGGAGAGTTTGAAGGCTGGATCGAGGCCTTGAACTCTTTTTTTTTTGGATTCCTGAGCAGCTTTTGTGGCGTGTTAGGGTATATTTGGTCTTCTAGGAGAGTGTGTTTGGTCTGTAAAAATGTTTTTGTGGTTGGTATGTATTAAATTTACATCTCAATAGTTTTAATGTTTTATGTACTTTTGTGGGAAAAAAATTGCCACTGGTCCAGTATTGCTGCTGTAACCAGGATAGACGCTGAGCTTTGGTCATGAGGCCAACAGCCAGTCAGGCAAGGTGCATGTGCATCTTATTAACCTATGTCTATGTACTGTGTGTGTGTGTGTGTGTGTGTGTGTGTGTGTGTGTGTGTGTGTGTTGGTGCAGAGAGAAAAAAGCCTGCGGATTCGAGAAGGGAGACTGCCCACTCGTCTGGCCTGAAACCGTTTTGAAAAAGTGCAACTTGGAAAGCAGCCGTGTATAATTTATATTGTGCTTAGTTGATTCTTGTTGCCGAATAAACTACAAGAACCAGAAGCAAGTTTCGAAGGTTTCCCCCAAGCCACAACATGTAAACACTGTCAGAGTCTTCCTCTTACAGCTCTTAAGTGTAAACGGCCAACCTGCAAGCTCTCCGCTGGTGGAAAACAGTGAGATCGCGCTGCCGTTGCTCCCTTTCACTTCTTTCTGGGGCTTTGAAGGAGAGTGTTGCTAACCATGTGAGTGTTAGTGTGTGTTAGCGAAGCAGCCTTGAATAAAGTAATGAGCTACAGGAAAAGAGAGCTGATTAGTAATTTAAGGGGCAAGGTCCAAGGGGCAGATATGGCAGAGGTCAGTCCAATAATTGAGAGGAAAGTGAGGTGTCTTTAATTGATGGCCAAGACACATGCTGGCTCTCTGTGTCTCATTTATGCAAGTAGTGTCTATTTATACTGTACATGGCAATCTCAGTTCTCAGAGGACCTAATACAGAGTCAATTCCAGTCAGCCATTGATCGTCCGGCCGGGTGAGGCTGTGTTAATCAGCTACCATTGTAAGGATGAGCGCTTCTTAAAGCCGCCATCCCTCTCACATTTCTGCCAACACCCCAGACATCTTTTACTGTCAGAGCGTGTGCGTGTGTGTGTGTGTGTGTGTTGCATGTGTGCGTGTGTGTGTTGCCTCCCTCTCTATCACTCTGTCTCGCTCATCAGTCTTAATCGCTCCATGCTGTTAATTTAGCGTACCGTGCAGTTTTGCGATCTCTGCAATGCACGCATGCAGTCCCGGACACACAGATCACTTCCCTTAAGTTGACCACAACGAAGATATTAAAACGCAATTAGCTGCACTCGTGTACCCTTCCTGTTGTTGTGATTTGTTCGTCCTCCCTCTGGATCTCTTTTTTTTTTCTCCGCTATGTTTAATTTCAATTTATACGTCTTTGTAACGGGACTTTTGGCAAAGCACAAGTTAGAAAGACATAACCAATAACCTGCAAACATGTGTACTCTAAATGTTAATTATGTAAGCTTAGAGGACATTATAATCTTAAAGTGGCTTATTGTTCCATTGGCAGTCCTCCAGTGTTTTGCAGGCTGGCTGCTTCTGCAGCCAGAGGCGCTGTATGTCTTCTAATTCACCAAAGATATGTTTGACTTGCTGCTACTGTTTATTTATCTCAGAAATGACGCAAGAATGCAGCTTTCTCAGTCTTTGTGGAACCTCGTTTTTATTGAGCTCTTCTCCCTAGACACTTTTTTCCCTGTCAAAATGCTGCAGTTCCCTGTCTCTGCATATGATCAGTGTCTTCCTCTGTTTGACGGTTTTTCTTTTTCACTTATTTTGGGTTTTAATCTTCTCGGCTGTAGTTTCTGTTTAAGACAAACATTATTCACGCTGGTTTTAGTGTTCTTGTGAAATGTGTGAAATATGAGCGCGTTTGATTTTCACCCCTTGGGGATATCTCTGTCAGCATGCCCTAGCCTCATACAGTCAGTCATACTAGCAAAACTGTGGACAAATTCACTTAAAGGTGTAGGTCAGAACAATCAGACTTGTCAGCTTTTGCAGATTATGATATTATATAACAGCTGTGTTGAGAGTTGGGCTGAAGTGCGGTTCATTTTGATGAAAAATGCTTACTGAAGATGTCCCCCCCCCCCCCCCCCCCCAGTGATAATTTGGGTCAGATATCACTCCTACTTGATTAGTAGACAGCTCCATTTACTGGTTGTAACAGCAAATGTGTTATAACTGTGTAATTGAACTCAAAGTGCCGACTCGCAGAATGAAGTTCAGGGTGTTTATTTACGGTGATGAAACAACAAAAATGTATTCTCAATGGAATTATGCAAAGCAGGTAGGGAGGTTCGAGGGCTCCAATGAAAACTGGTACAAAGTCTCCACAAAACCGGCCATTAAGCAGTTCCACTTAAATAGGGAGCCACTGATCTCATAGCTCCTCACAGGTGTGTTAATCATCCCAGGTACATGAAGCTGGAAGGAGGAAGCCCCGCCCCTGGAACACAAGGTGTGGCTGACGCACCTGCAGTCACACCCACGGAGAGAGAGGGAGAGAAAGCTAGAGAGGAAAACTGAGTGAGTCAGCCAGGAGGACTGGAGGACGAGATGTGGTTGAGTACTACAGGTTACAGGATTCAGAGGTCTTCAGAACAAAATGTTTTTAAAAAATGAATAACTCAAGCAATAATTACCCTTTTCCCCATCATTCTGTGAGCAAGTGTGATGGCATGTGATGACTCTGGAACAGCACGGGCACAGTGACAGGAGTTGGTTACCTCACTGAGAAGTTGGTGGCGTGCAGCCTCACGCTGGCACATGACTCCTCGCAATATTTCAAACTGTCCAGAAAAGATGAAAATGATTGTTGCCTTATGCATTTTTATGAATAATGAATTTTTTTCCCCCACTTAAGTGTTTTTAATGTGTTGCAGCAGCAGGAAATGTTCAGTTTTCATTTGCAATAACTTAATAATTTTTTTCCTGAATGTTTCTCCAGACACCCGGTTCAATGTGCATCAAATATATAAATATTGCTTTCATCGGTAGATCATAGGCACAGTCACCATTGTGTTATTTTATTCTGTGATAGGTATTTGAATGGAAAGCTCTGACAGTGTAAGCTTCATAATAAGGCACAATATGCGGTTGTAAGAGTGAGATGCTGCATCATCAGCTCCTGTTATTTTTGCTGTTGTCTCTTTCTTTGTCCCTGTTCTTACCCCCAAGTCTATCATTCACTCACTTGCCTATTCTTTCTCTTCTCCGTCAGATTGGTACAGAGTGGGATGCCAAAGAACGTATGTTCAGAAACTTCGGCGGCCTAATGGGTCCCATGGATGAGGCGGTGGGCATGCAGAAGTGGGTCAAAGGGCCGAACGTCACCGTCACAGTCGTGTGGATCGACCCTACCAACGTCATCGCGGCCACCTATGACATACTGATCGACGCCAGCGCCGAGTTTACCCACTATCGCCCGCCGCTCAACCAGCCTCTGCGACCTGGCGTGTGGAGCGTCCGCATCCTGCACCACTGGAGCCCCGTAGCTGAGATGCGCTTCCTTATTGCTCCTTTGGCTTATAACAAACACCAGCCCATACGACAAGGTGAGAAAGAGATTCAGGTCATCTCTGGTAGACATGAGGCTTATTTGCGAGTAGCACTTCCATTTGTTTCAGCATTAGCATAAAATAAAATTACTATTGGTTGCATTATTTGCAGAAATAGCCTCACTCAACTTATTCCTCAACCAAAGATGACCATTCATCAAAAAAAGTAGAGAGGGTGTTATTCTAAATGTCAAACATTTCTCTGCTCGTAGAGTTTAGCGGAACCTCTGCAATTACTGTATGGACCTTGAAAGTGCAGTTCAATAGAGCAGCACAGTTTGTGATGCCTATAATATCGAGTCTTTGTGACACTGTGTCATAGACAAGACTTGGGTAGTAATTTTGTGGTGTGTTTTGTGGGTTTTGGATCATTATATTGTCATACTTTTGGTCCTTTACATTTCAAAGGACGTCTGTAGTTGCTCGGTGCCGAACATTTTACGAAGTCGGCATACCAAGTCTCAGAAAGCCCTAAAAGTCTTATTTAAGTCAGGAGTGTGCTTCCATGGAAAGCCAGAGGTGAAGAGACCAGAAGCAACATCTCCATGCAAAACAGAGCAGGCATCAATCACAATAGATGTGACACTGATTAAGTCATACAGAGTATGAAAGCAGGAGCTGCTGTGGAAGTGACTTGCACATGCGGAGCAACCATAGGCAGATTAAAGGTTAATAGGGCATCCTTGCATGAGAAAAGCGGGTGGGTGAAAGCTTAGGTATCAGCTGATATGGGCTGGCACTAAATTCAGCTTATTTGCTGAAATTGACTCCATGGTCTGCCTGAAATAACATTAAACTCAACCAAGGTGAAAAATACTCAACCAAAAAGGATGACATCATCCTTTGATAAAAGTCAGCAGGTTCCAGTATTAGTTCAAAGGACTGAATGGGATCGATTTTTATACTGAGTTTAAATTTTTACTGTTTTATTTTGTCTTCACATCAACACTGTGTCACGCTGAAAAGAAGTGATTGCTGATTTAGGTGTTTCAAAACGTGTGCGCAGGCAAACACACACAAACGCACACAGCCTTGCATTTGCAGCGATGCCCTTTCTAATCAAGCCTCTGGGCCTCTGCAGACCCTGGTTATTTGTCATCAAGTCAACCCTAATAACCCAGCGAGCTGCTCATACATACTAAACAGAGTGTTAAACAACAGTGCACTTAGCCCTCCAAAAACAGTGACACAATTAAATCAATCAGTCAGCATGGATAAGGGGCGAGACTGCAGCGTTGTAATTCGTAAGCAGCCAGTTTGCTTTGAAAGTGTCATAACACTGCTGTGTGGCAGGCAGGGTTAGGACCCCAATGCAGGACTCGGGAAAACAGAATGCAGACAGCGAGCAGCGTTATTGCTCGAGTCTTCACAAAAAACAACAACAAGCAGAAGTAAACTGGCCCGGGCCGAAGCCGGGGATACAAACCAAAGAACAAAAACTCACTGCGCAAGAAACACACAACAAGAGGGAGAACGCGACAAGGCACAAAGGGAAACTGAGACGATAAATACACACGGGAGGGCGAGGAAAAGGCAACCAGGCGGGAGCACAGCTGACACCGATCACTAATGACAGGAGAGGGGAAGCAGGCTTAAACCCAAACTCAAGAAACGAAAGACCATCACAGTAAAGCAGGAAGTGACAACACACCAACACGTGTAACCTGACAAAGATAAACAATATAT
>JAVDPK010000273.1:617941-628690 GCA_034780415.1 Cichlasoma orientale | reverse complement strand
TGTATATATATATGGAAATACCAAATAAAAGCTACCTTAATGCTCCTGCTATAGCCATACTTGGTGGCAGGACCAATAGCTTATTGTGACTTTTACTTTATTTTTAGCAAACTAAAGATTAATATAAAGATTTTTGTTGAGCTGACATTTTTGAGTCACTTCACTTAAATTCTTATTTCTTTTGATATAATACGCGTCTGCTACAGAAAAAAAAAAAACATTTCTACTGTAAAACTGATTACGTCAAAGAAACAAGCAGAGTGTACCAGTATGCTGTAAAGTGCACCTGCTTACCTACTGTCACTGCATTAAAATAACAGTTATTAGTTAGACTGGGTGTTGGGGCACCCCTGTGGCTTACATTTGGATCCAGGCTTGTGCCTTTAATTCATACACCAGCAGAAATGGCTGACACGAAGTCGAGTGGAATTTCATCCATATGTTTTAAAGATTTACAGTGTAAGGCTACGTAATTATTAGTCTCACTAAGTTAATAACTTTTGTATTTAAGTCAACTTGTGTGTAATAATCTTGTGTCAGCATTAACTGTCGTGTGTTGTAATGCGCGCTTTGGTTTGTAGCTATTTCATGACTTCACCTATAATTTATGGCCATTGCTGGCATCGGGTTTCCCCTCCTACATGAAGTGCCGTTAAAACTTTATGATGTGGCCCTCCACGCGCACAGAGAGCAGCAGACGCGCGCGTATACAAAAATGCACGACTTCACACCGCACACTGCTACCACAAAGCTAGCTGGCATTGGCTGAACATTGCCATGTGTGACTGCATCTTTGTTTCGCCAGCGTGCAAAAAGTGCTGAAGTCGGCTAACATCTGGATGAGAGGAAGCTCGTGTTCCACAGCCGCACTTAGAAGGGATGGCTAGCGCCCCAGTTAGAGGGCCAGTGAGGAATTTAAAGCTTCACTGGCGCTCCGGGTGGAGGGAGCGTTTTAAGGAGAGTTTCTGTCTATGTTTACCATCTTCTGTCAGAGCGTAACCGTCACGAGAAGAAAGAATGACTTCACGTCTCAAATATTTCTTACTGTTCTCAGAAAGCCAGCACTGCAGTAGCTTAACACACCACATCAAAGGAGGATTTAGGGAGTCCAGTTACAAAAATCAATCCAAGACTCCAATTTACACTTTTAAGATAATGAGAAAGAAGGTCACGTTCATTTCTTTGATATTGTCTCTTCCCCTCCTTTTGCTCCATGTTCACTGATCTCCCAACTTTTCCCCCCTTTCTGCCATCCAATCTGAATTTTTGACCACTGACTACCAACTTTTTCACTCGCTGTCTATAACTTCTTTCTCTGCTCTCTGCCTTGCTCCTCACAATCCTCCAGAGGACACTCTGAAGCTCCACAGTGGGCCAGCTAAGAATAGCTACATGGAGCAGAGTTTCCATGGCCTCAACCCGGTGCTCAACATCCCTGTCAGCCTGAGTTCCGTGGAGCAGGCGAAGAGGAACGCGGTCCTGACTGGCCCTGAACTCGAGCGTTGGATAGACAGCCTGGTGGGAGAGATGTGGGTGGCAGCTGACGTCTGTGCCGTGGGCCCTACAGCCTGTCCTGTCATGCAGGCGTGCCCCAAGAGCCCGTGGAGCTCCCTGAGCCCAGACCCCAAATGTCAGCTGGGAGCGCCCCGTGCCAACGGTCGCATCAGGTAGCAGCGAGGCCTCCAGCTGGACAGGAGGTCATGGCACTGTTTATCTTTATTTATTTGAGGGGTTTGTTGAAGGTGGCAGAGGGGTGAGTGTTCTTCATCTCTCTCGGAAAATGTAGAAAACAAAAATAAAAAGTGGATTTCTGGGGGACAGAAAGCGAGGAGGAACGATTTCCTCCCGTAGTATTCCTTTTTTAGGGGATTATGCTGGCTTTGCTATTTCATTTTCTTTGTGTATTTATTTTTCTTTTCATGGCTGAGTTTTACTGTGATCAAACATTGCAATTTCCAAGCATTTATTTGGCTGCGGAGTGAATTATGAAGTCAGCTTTTAGCGCCTGGCACAGGGCACGTGGGTCATGTGAGTGTGGACTATCAGCACTGCTGGCAGACCAGGTTCTGCTGCGATAAGGCCTTAGTATTAAGACATACACGAGGAGATAGCTGGGTACTGAATTAAATGTGCCTACTTAGAGTTTATGTCAGCACCAACGAAATGACACAAAATGTGAGTGTTCACATTATCCCCAAACAGTTTAACAGATTATTTTGAGCCCACTCAAATATATATTCAGTAAAAGCGAATTTCACACTAGCCAAACCTCTGAGACGCTTCAGATCAAAACTTAGTCCGTATCAGTGCCTGATTAGATTGTGGAACGTCTGTGGCTCCGCTGAACTTCTTCACCGGTCACATTTTGTTGTAAAAATGCAAAAAAAAGAGAGAAGAAAACAAATACAAAGATTTTCTCAGAGTAATTGGAAGTTCGGGGTTCTAATAGAAATTTGATGTAGACGTTTTAGTGTCGCAAATGTACTAAATTCATAAATGCCTCTTTTGTCATGCCTCTTTTAACATTTTCATAGCGTAGACTTTTTCAAAAACACCCCGAGGACGGAGAGAGAGAAAACTGTCCTTTCCGAGCTGGAATTTTATTTTTGAACCAACTTGCCTCAAACTTGAAACAAAACTGTCACATCAACCTTAAACATGTTGTCCTTGTTCTGTGTGTCGCCTTTTAATTTCTTTATTCCAGTTATTTGAACACCACTTTATGTTGTACATAATTATACACTAAGTCTCAAAAATGGTGTGAGTGGAGGGCGGTGTGGGGAGGTCCATGAGTCGCTATTTATTTATAAGTTTATATAAATACTGATATTTTTAGTCAGTGACTAAATAACTGCAACGCTGCCTTGGCAGCTTGATAAATATTTTTTTGTAAAGAAAGCCGCCTTTATTTACAAAGGCCAAGACCCCAAACTTATACTGTACCTTTTTATGGCCCGCACCTCTGTGTTAGTCAGTGTTGTCCTGTCTGAATAGATCTTCTTGTCTTGGTTTCTTACATGGCTGTTTGCCAAGTGCATCACAAGAGAAAGCCACTCTGACCTGTGAGGTAAGAGGTCAGCCGCCTAATAACCTCAGCAAAAAAAAAAAGAAGAGGACAAGCTGAACAAAAGCAGCCTTCACTGGCGAACGCGCCGGACGACGTCTGGCTCGAAGGAGAAATTGTGCTTTTTGGTGTTTTATGGTTCCTGTCAGTCCCAGAATGGTTTGAGTGGTAGTAATCTTCATGCTGTGACAATAATGTACAATTTCAAGTGAATATCATATTGTATCTCTTGATTATGAAGTGCATAATTTATTAGATTGGGTCTACGGCACCTTTGCAACCCTGTTTCCATTTGAAGCATTTTTTTTTTCCTGTCACCAAGACAATCTCCGGACATTTGAGACAAGATAATCACATTAAGCGTAGCGCTGTACCGCAGCACATCCTGAACAAGAGGTGTGGTCACATGTTTGTTTTACCTTGAAATAAGTTTCCTCTGAAGCCAATTAGGTTTTCAATCTGCGATTGTCAACATTGTTTAGTCGTCACATGAGCTAAATGAGTGGTTTCAAACAGGCTAATTAACTGACATTACTGCTCATTAATGTCAAGTTCACCTTGCGTCTCTGTCAGATGTGTGTATTATAACTGCTATCGCTCCTTCCCTCTCAAATCCGCATTGTTTCCGGGGTTAGGTTGTAAAGGACAGCTTCGTTTCCTACTCATAGTGCCGCCGTGCTCTGTAGAATCACATCACACAGTACATATTACGATGTAAGCTCAATGACCGTTTTGGAAAAAGTGAAATAATTAAATGTAACTAAATGTGAAAGTCCTATTTTGTAACAAAATTATTAACAAATGAAGAGGATGTACATAGGTATTTTGTATTGAAATCATGTTTAAGAGGTATTGTACATGTAAATACAGATGTGGTAAAAATGACATTGAAAGTGTCAGTAATTGGACACAAATAGTGAATTGATGGTGTTTATTGATCAAAGTACATAACCTGTTTCAGTGTTTTGGACAGCTGTGACAACAACCTTGTCCTATTTGCCTCAGAGAAAATCACATGCCAGATTGTTGTTGTTCTTGCTGGAATGTATTGTTGAGCAACTGTTGCACAAATTTCTCTGACTGACGTTTCCCCGTTGTTTTTTTTGTTTTTTTAATTATTATTATTATTATTATTTTATTTTTTATTTCTTTCCGGGGAGGCTCTGTGTGCCTTAGCTGACTTTTAGAACCTTCTCTGTCCATTTAAAGAAAATCCTTATTTTGCCGTTTGTTTTGAGCTCACGTGAAGAATACCATGAGTCTGTCAAGTGATTCATCGGTACTGCAACACCAAAATGATGTCTGCTGTTGTATATATCATCAGGCCTTCTGTCATTATCAGCTTTTACTTCTTCCCTTTCAGGGATTTCTTTTGTTGTACTTGACTCGCTTGTTTTACTTTTCTCCGACTGCTTTTTGGAAATAAAACTCTATGGAAAACCAGCTCGTGGGCTCTGTGCTGCAGCAGTGATGTACACTGCGGAGAACTTGGTGGCTGATAACATTAAGCCGCTGAAGCATGTTTCCACTGTTACTCTGTTGTTGCTTATTAAACAGAGTATTTTTGCAGCTCAGGTCTGTTTCACTGGAAATATGAGGATTTTATATTGTTATTCACCTAAAGGGGTTGTTATGGTTGTTATTATAATGTTTATTTATTCGGCTTTAACAGTGTGCATCGGAATACTAGTGCTCACAAACAGGGCAGACAAACCAACGTGATTTAAAGCTGCACTTATCAAGATTTTTATATTATGACGAATGATTTTGTGTGAGGTGAAGCCAGATGCTTACAGAGAATTACAGCTATTTTACAGCTCCTCTCACCTCTAAAACATTTTAGTATCTTTCTGTTCGGGTTATGCAGCTTTACTGGTTTGGTTGCTCTCACCACCACTGTCGCTGTGGTAGACTGTATATAAAAGATGGTTGTTGCCATGCAACATCACTGGTTTGCGAAGTCTCATTTTGAAAGGGATGTTACTGAGTTATGAGCTAACACTAGCGAGCTCCGAAAATTAAAATTTAAAACCTTAAAATTAAAATGCGAGAATTTCACTCACCAAAATTGCAGCATTAAATTCTTGGACAAGATGAACCACACAGCCAGTCATATTATTTCATCACGTTGCTAAGCGCCACTTTACTGGCACCACTTACTGGAATCCGAGCAGACAATTATGAACATTCTGGCACTGGCACTTGAGGGGTGGCACAAGGAACTGTTCTGTAGTGGGCCAAAAGCATTTTCAAGGTCAAAGGTCAAGGTCACCAAAAAAAATTTACAATCCCTCTCAAAAGGTTTTGAACCAAAATTGATGAAGCTTTATGGAAATATTACTTAGGGGGCCCAAGAACATATGATTTCATTTTCAAAGGTCTCAGTCACTGGCGAAATATTAAAATTCATATCTCTGAATTTTTCATCTATCATGATGAAATTTGGTATTCAGGTATAAACAATTACTGTTGATAAATGTCTTTTTCTATTTTAAATTTAAAGAAAATGTAAACTTAGGGACGAGTTGCTGCCCGAGGTGGAGGAGTTCAAGTATTTCGGGTTCTTCAAGAGTGACGGGAGATCGACAGATGGATCGATGCACCGGTCTGTCGTGGTAAAGAGGGAGCTGAGGTTAAAAGTGAAGCTGTCCATTTACCGGTCAATCTATGTCCCTACCTTCACCTATGGTCATCTGGGTAGTGACCGAAAGAATAAGATCGCGAAATGAGCTTCCTCTGAAGGGTGGCTGGCCTCTTCCTTAGAGATAGGGTGAGGAGCGCAGCCATTCGGGAGGGGCTCAAAGTAGAGCTGCTGCTCCTCCACATCGAGAGGAGCCAGTTGAGGTGGTTCGGGCATCTGACAAGGATGCCTCCTGGGCGCCTCTTGGGTGAGGTGTTCTGGGCAGACCCAGGACACACTGGAGAGATTATATCTCTTGGCTGGCCTGGGAACACCTTGGGGTCCCCCTGGATGAGGTGGCTGGGGCTGCGGAGAGGGAAGTCTGGGCTTCTCTTCTTAGACTGCTGCCCCCGCGACCTGGCTCCGGATAAGTGGAAGAAAATGGATGGATGGATAATGTAAAGTGAACTATGAACCCTACACAAAAATCACATACACATTCGACTCATATTTCGGCAAATGTTTGTTTTTCTTTTCTTCATTTATTGTTTGTAGAGAATACTATTAGGGTACATAAACTGAATAAAGCATATCCAGACTCTATGTACCATTATCTGTTCATGTGGATCTCATTTTTTAAATAAAAATACAAAAATCATATTTTATAGACGTTAAAAGCCATAATAATGTACTAAGCAGTTTTAGTGTAGGCTAAACAGGATAGTTTGCAGTACTGGGACACACTATGTTGGACTGGTACAGAGCAGGCTGTGGTGTTCAACAGAAATTCTGTACTTAAGTAGAAGTACAGATAATTTGTGTACTTGTGTAAAAATACTGATTAAACGTCTTTACTCAAGTAAAAGTGAAGAGGTACAGACTCTGAAATGTACTCAGAGTAAGAAAGTTAACCACAGCTCTTTGAAGGACATTTCTAACAGCTATTTTTGTGCAAAGCTAACTCACCTGGTGCTCTACTATTGTAATAATAAAATAATATTAGTACATGAGAATACAAATGTTATTCCAATCTAATTATAATTGTAATGAATGTACTCAGCTTGAACACTGTTATGTAGAACACGAGCAGACAAAAAGAAAGAGAATTTTTAAAATAGCTCTATTTGCTGTTGCCTGCATCATGGAGGGCGACCAAACACAAAGAAGGAGTACTGTTAGGGGTTAAAGTGGGATTCAGCAGGTGGAGGGAGATTGGTTGTAGAGGCTCAGCGAGCAGAAAAGAATCACAACTCACAATAATTTCTATTGAAAGCTCTGGTTGATTTTCTTTGTGTACTGCGTTTGCTGCTGCTGCTCTGTGCGGATTTACACAACTGAATTCAACCAGCAGACGTTTTATGAGCTATCTGATACCATCAGTGACAGTATACTGTTTATTCTGTCTTCATCCTGACAGCATACGGTTGGTATAGAGGTGGAATTCAGTGAATGAAAAATGATGAAAGCGTCACCAGCTTAAATTCACATTAATCTCTGCTACACTCTAACCTACCTCTGACCATGAACACCACAGCTGCTCTGCGCCACTCCAACACAGAGCTTTACTGTAAATTCACCACAGTACAGCAAGCTAACCTGTTTATCCTGCACTAAACTGCAGTATTTTCATGCAACCTTTGAATAACGCAAAAGTTAGTGTACCTCATTTGTTTTGCAGGACGTTTAACAGTATGAAAAAAACATAGCTTCACATCACATACAGATCCGATATGTCATTTCAAAAATGAGGACCTTACATGTAAGCTTTACATTTCCAGTTTATCAAATGCCTCTGAGCAGTCCTTGCCTTTAAATATAACCTCTTCTTCCTCTCCCGCCCTGGCTTTCTTACATTTTTCTCCATCTCTGAGTGAAGTTACCTCACAGCATCTGCACCTTTGGCTTGCAGACACACTGTGGGACAAACTGTTAGAAATGTTGCATTTAAAATTACATGCCGCAACACATTATTCCCTTTGTGGTTGCTCTGCAGCACTAGCTAGATGCTAAAGTACATCTGCACCAAAAACACCCCCTTTAACCCCTGAGTACAGTGCTATAAATTATGCATACATTATATATTTTTGCCTCTTTCATCTCTTTGTATGAGATAAGCCGCAGTAATAGATACACCAATGGCATTGTCTTTATTTGCAATTGTAGTTTTTGGCGCTCCAGCGGTTGGCTTCATTTTTCAGTCCTGGTGCTCGCCCTTTGGTTGCTACCTGTTGCAGCGAGCCGATTTCAGCTAAAAGCTCTGATATGCCCACTTTGCTTTACTTTCTTTGTGCCAGACAGCAGGCAGACAAATTTAGTAACAGGCTGGTGAGCATGGTGGAGCACTTAGCAGCTAAAGGGCCAAGTATTTCCCTCAAGGGTTGATGGAGAAAAACTGAAGCTTAAAGGTGAAGAAACAGCGCTTCAGAAGCATTGTCTGCTGAATGTGTAAATTTGCATTGTTTTGTATGTTAGGGAAACAGCTTATAAAAGCACATTTAATGCTGAAACAGAAACAACACAAAACATTTTTGAGTTGAGGCATACAATGAATTTGAAAAGACTGTCCTACTAAACAACACTTTAGTGGTTCACTGGAGATAAATCTTCATGTGGCTCACAGTTGGAAATCGTTCGGGGCATTAACACTCGCTTCATGCCATAAGTATTTTCCTTAGTCAAACTGAGGTGGTTGAATTGTTAGCTGTGGGTACATCTAGTTGCTCCCATATGTTTTCCACCAAATTAGCTTCAACAATTGTTCTCACACAGAGTTTCTCACCCCAAACCCACAGCATAGCACAGCTCTGTGGTGTTTGGCTACGTAAGTATTTTAAATTAATCTTGGCTTCCTTTTAAACACTGTGCCCATGAATACCGCTGCAGTTGTGTGCAAAGAGTTAGGCAGCTCTGGGGAAAACTGCACACCTTTTGAATGAAAAGGAGCAAATAAAATCTTGGCAGACGCCAGTTTAATAAATATCGCTTTATCAATGTACTGTTACTTTTTATCTCACGAACTTTAATTTCACACAGAATAAAAAACACTCTAGAATCGCAAGCTGAAGCCGTTCCTGCGTTGTGAAGAATTGTCATTAGAATTTGTCAGCTGATAAATTTGCTGACTCTTTAAAGCTTGTGGTGACATTTAGCAACCACGAAGTCCCCGGAGCAAGCGCATGTCGATCAGGGGATGCAGGGGGAAAAAAAACTATAAAAAGATATCAAAGCCCTTCCAGCCGGCAGTTTCTACTGTATTAAATGTTATTAAGAAATGCCAGTTAAAGCAAAGTGGGGAAGTAAAGACAAGATCTGGAGGACTTAGAAAACTGCTTACCTGTGGTGAGCTCTTTGTCCACAATCACCAAATGTACCGTGGGTCCAAAAGGCTGAAACCACAAGATACTTAATTCCTAATTTAGCAAGTGACTTTTTACGACATGACTGGACGTAAAAAAGAGCATTTTAGAGAGGCAGAAAGTCTCAGAAGTGAAGATAGGCAGAGGTTCATAAATCTGCAAACAAAAAACTGCGCCTGCAAGTTGTGAAACAATTTCAGAATAATGTATCGTCTACACTCCAAAGATTCAGAGAGGCTGGGGAAATCTCTGTGCTCAAGGGACAAGACCAAAAATCTGTGTTGGACACCTGTGATCTCCAGGCCCTCGGGCAGCACCACATTAAAAACAGGCATGATTCAGTCATGGAAATCACCGCGTGGGCTCAGGAACACTTCCAGAAATCCCCGTCTGTGAGCACAGTTCACTGTGCCATCCACAACTGCAGGTTAAAGCTCAATCATGCAAAGCGGAAGCATGAACATGATCCAGAAATGCCGCTGTCTTCAAAGCTCATTTAAAATGGATTGAGGCAAAGTGCACAACTGTTCTGTGGTCAGACAAATTGAAATTTGAAATTCTTTTTAGAAAATATGGACACCATGTCCCCCAGACTAACGAGGAAGGAGAGACCATCCGGCTTGTTATCAGCTCTCAGTTAAAAAGCTCACATCTCTGATGGTATGGGGGATATTAGTGCCTATGCAACTGACAGCTTGCACATTTGGAAAGGTACCATAACTACTGAAAGGTATGTACAGGTTTTCAAGCAACATATGCTCCCATCCAGGTGAGGCATCTTTCAGGAAGGCCTTGCATATTTCAGCAAGACAATTCTAAACCACATACTGCACCTATTACAACAGCATAGCTTCATCGTAGAAGAGTGCGAGGTCCCAGATGTTTACAGGCTGTTGTTAAAAGAGCATGAGAAGCTGCACAGTGGTAAATGTGGTCCTGTCTCAACTTTTTTGAGATGGTACATTTCCTCAGTTTAAACATTTGAGATATTTTCTGTTTCATTGTGAATAAAATATGTGTTTAAAAAATTTGCAAATCACTGCATTTTTTTTTTTTTTTTTTTTTTGCTGCCCCCCACAACCCTGAAAAGGATAAGCGGAAGAAAATAGATGGATGATGGATATTACAGGTACAGCGATGCAGACAGAAATTTGTGTAAAAATTTATCCTCACTTTGTTTGCTGACCTAGAAATAGTACTGAATCTTTTATATTCCTTCTTCATTTTGCATGTCGTCCTTTCTTTTCTTGTGCTTTAAATCTCATTCCAGATGCAGCTTAAATATAATTACATGTAAGACTTTTGCAGTTGTGTGAAGAGACCTGAAAAACAAAAGGAGTGAATCCACTAATTTACAGCACAATTTTTAACGGAAAACGTTATCTGCATTTAGGTCAGCATCATAATATTTGCCAAAACCTTTGCGTCATTCATATGATGCAGAGCAACAGTCATTCTGCCTACAGAGTCTGAAAACAAAAGCAGAAACCTGTCAACAGATAAATAAACTGGTCTATGCGCGTGTGTGTGTGTGTATTCCCTGGAGGCTCACTAACATAAGGTAGTACTGTCCAGTGTCTGACAGGCGTTGATCAAAGGATCACTGCAGTGCCAACAGATCCCATTTACTGTCCCATAAGATAGATGAGATCCACTGGGACGCGCAGCCTAATTAGTCCAGGCTTACAGTGCTGTACGTTTATGTGTGT
>JAVDPK010000273.1:600905-617931 GCA_034780415.1 Cichlasoma orientale | reverse complement strand
GGGGGGGGGCAGGCACGTGTTTCCTGAGTAATCAGGAAACACTAGCTGCAAAAGCCAAAAATATAGCACACGGGTTTACATGCATGTGTGGGTGTGATGTTTAACATGGATGTGCCGCTGCAGCCAGACGAGCGGTATTGTGTTTGTTCGACTATGACGTGAAACACTAAAAGCTACCCTGCTGGTGTTGAGAGGAAATGACGCGGATTAATGGCACATAAACATTCTGATGATCATTTTAGGCTTTTAACTCTGGCTCAGCGACACACACTGCTCAATTAATAAGCACGGAGATTGTAATAACAGCGATGGAAGGCATCTTTCTCACTTCTGTAGCGTCTGCATGCGAAGAGCAGAAGAAGGGCTGTGAATACATTTATGCCACATAGAAAATCACTTCCTGATGCATGATGTGTACATTTCATTTTTAAAACCATATTGAAAATGAGTGATAATGTGTAATTCTTGCCAATCTAAAAGTACACCAAAAAAAAAACATGATTTTCTTTAAACTGGCAGCAGGATAAGTATATTTTCATTGTTGTCAGCGCATCTCTTAAATATTAACTGATTTATTGACCTTACTAAGAAGCATTTCCTGTGTTGATCATTTCTGCTCTATAGATTATTCCTCTGTTTCACAAGCCTCTATTGTTGTTGTAAAAACTATTAAAAACACATCAGTGAGTCACACTGCTGCAAAGCGTGGTCTGTTCCTTCGTAACAATGAACATGGGCACTGTAGTATTTTGTTGTACTCGCTCCCACACAGTGCCCTTCTGTCATAAATAGTTATTACTGCACAAAATGTACAAAATAGTCTTTGATTAACTCACTTTTTATTCCACTTTTATGTAAAAAAAAAAAAAAAAAAAACAACCAAACAAACAAAAAACCCTGCAGTACCCAGCTGCAAAATGATTAAACATGGGCCAAAACAAAATGAATGTTAATTAGTGTCTTTTCATGGTCGTTGATGGTAACAAAAAATATAGAGTATCACCAGCTATATGCTCACAGTTGACTGCACAAGTGGCTCATGAAAAATGCTTTTTGCAACGAGCAGTTTGCTGTTTTGCTCTGATAATTATTGGCGTGCAAATACTTCAAGAAATTTGCATTTTAACAGCGGCGGCACAGAAAAGGCGCTGAACTGCCACATTAGGAGCGCAGTGAATTTCCCTTATCAACGCAAACATTTCTGAAAGTTTCGTTTAATACGAAAGTATGGGCACACTGTTGTAGATTTGAATTAATTTGGAAATCAGTTTAAACTGGAGTCATTGAACTGCAGTGATGAACTCTGGTGGGCTGTCTGTGTTGCTGTCTTCGTGCTTTTTTTCCCCCCTTTCTTATAAATTCTTCTGTTGCATCTGATTTGCCTTCGTCTCTCTTTCAGTGTTGTCTTCTTCCTGTCACCTGCAGAGTACGACATTTTGAATCTGAGACACAGTATGTGCTTGGTGTCTCTGATTAATATTCTTAAATAAAATGCAATTAGAGTCACTAACTGGCCGTCTAATAGTAAGATACTTGATGACTGATCCCAGCTCTTCTGCCTCATCGTCCATCTGCGCAGCCTGCAGTTCTGAGATACTAAGCATCAAGATCTCACATCCAAGACTGCTTTGCAGTCGAGCTTATCTTTAAATAAAGGCCGCGTCCTCTGTTCGCTGGATTTGAAATATCACTTATGATGAGTGTAAATTTGATTTTGAAAATCAGAACAAAGAAAAACAGCGTTCATTTTAATAGATTTAATATTGTACTGAGTATGTACTGTAAAGTCAGCCACGGTTTAAATGAAAAAAAAAACAGTTGTTTGAAAGAGACATAAAAGAGTGTTTTATGTTTTTTAACTCTTACTGATCCCAAACAAACTGAGTTTAATGCTACACTAAAACTTCAGAGACGTTTGAACTGACTGCACAGACATTGTTCTCTGCTCAATGTCCAGATTTCAAAAAGCTGCTTTGCATTTAGGAACAATGAAGACTTTAGCAGTAAAGTTTACAGCCGTCGAACCATAAAGCTCACTGCCAAGTCAAGTGTCAGTCCAAGAAAGCATCAAGTGGCCATCTGGCCACTAGTGCCAGAAAGCCTGCAAATACACAGATGGCTGTTTTTTTATGCTTTTCCATGTTTGAGGGGTTCTTTCCTTTGAAAAGCACATTAGAGAAATACTTAATATCGAAATTTGCCTTCTACCGAGGTAAGGTTTGGTGTTTCTTTCTTTAACTGCATAAATCTTAAAGCAATCTTAGGAAAATCACACATTAGATCTGTCTGTACAACAACTGGCAGGCCCTGTCTAAGTACACGCGTGCATACCAATTGCACACTGAACTTAGTGTTTTCGTCTGTGGTGCAAAATTAACTCCCAAATCAAGTCAAATTTATTTATACAGCACATTTAAAACAACAAAGTTGACCAAAGTGCTGCACATTAAAGTATATAGCCCCAAGTACTACACTTAAATCAGAAAATCTGCACACAAAACACAACATTAAAAGACAATAAATAAGATAAAATAAATAAATAAAAAATACCATAAAAACCCAATCGTCTCAAAGGATGTTACACTGCAGCCAAATGCCAAGGAGAAGAGATGTGCTTTCAGTAAAGATTTAAATGTGTGTATCGTCTGAGCAGTGCGGATATGGAGAGGCAGATCATTCCATAGTTTTGGTGCTGCTGCTGCAAACGCTCGATCACTTTCTGTTTTAATCTAGTTTTAGGCCTCTGTAAGAGCAGTTGGTTAGATGACTTCAAAGCTCTTGCAGGCGCGTGACTGCGAAGCAGCTCGGACCGATACGAAGGCGCCGGTCCTTTTAAAGATTTAAAAGTAAGCAATAAAATCTTAAAATCTATTCTAAAACGGACAGGGAGCCAATGAAGGGATGACAGGACCGGGGTAATGTGTTCATGCTTTTTTACACCAGTTAAAAGACGAGCTGCCGCATTCTGGACTACCTGCAGGCGGCACGCAGATGATTGATCTATGCCAACGTACAGGGAATTACAGCAGTCCAGGCGGGAAGTGATAAAAGCATTTCCAGGTCCTGTTGGGGGAGATAAGGTTTTACCTTTAGCAATGACTCTGAGTAGATAAAAACTACTTTTAATAAAAAAAATAAATAAAAAAAGTAGCAGCACTTATTTGCTTATCCATTTTTAAACAGCTATCAAAAATAACACCCAGATTTTTCACAGCAAATGACAGTGAGGAGCCAAATGACTCGGAGTGCCAGAGGTGTTGCTTGGGGGGTCAGATTTACCAAAGCATATAACCTCGGTCTTGCTTTCATTAAGATTTAGGAAACTGTTTCTCATCCAGGACTTAATGTCACTGAGACAGTTCAGCAGAGGCTCCCGAGGATCTCTGCTGTTCAGTTTGATGGGCATATACACCTGGATGTCATCAGCAAAAGAGTGTAAAGAAATTTTATGTTTCCTAAAAATCGACCCTAGAGTATATACGAGAATATACGATGAGAAAAGAATTGGGCCCATAATGGACCCTTGAGGCACTTCACAAGAAAGGTGTGCTGCTGTAGAAAAACAAACTCCTAGATTAACTAGTAGGAAGTGGTTGGAACAAAACTAAATTTGTTTATTTGATAATTCGTTCAGCAAAAATATGAGAAGATGCTGTCCTGTGCAAAGTAAGAATTGTACAATATCATCGATGTAATGTTACCATCCAAAATGAAATTATTAAACCGAGATGTGCAATTTTCTTTTTTAAATCAAAAAGCAACTGTATTTACTTGCTGGATGTGTTCATTGTTACAGTCTTCAGGAGTTTTTTTTTTTTTTTTTTTGTCGACACTGCATTTATCACCCAACGCCGCTAAATTCACTTTCATTTTCCAGGACACTATTGATGCATCTGCAGGCTTGAAATTTATTCAGTTTAAAGAATTTGTTACAGCTCCAGCGTGCATGTATTCTTTCATCAGCTACACTGAATATGCAATGAGCCTCGCCAACTTTCTCCTTGCATGTTTGTTATGGTCCAACCCCACTGTTATGCCTTTATGAACAATTCCTTGCCGCATCATTCACCCGCACAGCCTCAAATGTTGCTTCTTTATGAATTTTAAAAATCTACACCAAGGCCAGTGAAACTCTCAAGCTGAGATGGGAATCGACCTGAAGCAGTGGGTTGGGGGAAACTACCGTCTGAAACCGCTATCACCAGCCTCTAAAAGATTTAAATGAAATGGAAATGGTTAGACTTTGATCACCAGCTGTCTTGTAATGACACTTATCACGGCAATCTTCTTCCCAGTGGACAGAATAATAGCATCATCTTTCAGTTTCAACATGCTGCAGCTACTCTTTGGGAACCAGCAGACTTTTTAGCTGCACATCTGCTAAACATGAGAAAAAAAAATCATGAACAGTCAAATCCGATTTGAAGCACCTCTTCACCATACAGCTCCAAGTTAAACTACCGAGCCACTATATATCCTAACAGGCAGAAAGAAGGCAGTACATGCTTATGAGTTGGAGTGGGTGCTAAATAATTCAGTAACAGCTCGCAGACAGTGAGAAAGGGCGAGCGAGTGCAGGGGATGCAGCAGGGCTTGCTCGGTGCTAGACGCTATGGGAGCAGCAGTGAGGGGTGACAGGTTGGTGTTGGTGTTACATGAGGAAGTGTCTGAAAACATCAGCAATAGGATGAATAACAACACCAGAAACGTTAAGAGCGAGAAGGCATCCGTACTTATACACCTGCCTGTACAAGGTGTTTGTGAGCATTAGAGAGGTGGGAGGAGACAGGCTTTCCTTCTCACAGACAACATGACTGGAGGCAAGAAAACCCAGTGGAGAATAATGCGAGTTCATACACCGGATTCATAAATCTATGAATGGAGAAAAGGAATGTCTGCTGTACATCAAGCAGGCATGAAATCAAACAAAACAAATAAAAAAGCGGTGTGAAGGTTTATGAATGTTGGACAGAGATCCTCTGAACGTCTGCTTGAAAAAGTACAAGTAAATGTCATTTATTACCATTGGCAGGCTGGTTCAGCGCTGGCCATATATTTCAAAGACTGAATCCAAATCATAAATAAACTGCAGGGAAACCAGTGTAGAAACACAAGTCAAGTTTAATTCCCCATCCCTTTCCATCCTTCAACCAGAACCAGCCCTGTGTGCCAGAAGGTTCATCTGTGCTGTAAAGCTGACCAACTTACCATGCTGAGAAGGCCACTGGTGTCTCAGAGATACACACAAGGTATCCTTTGGCATCAGTGCTGTGACACACCAGCAGCAGCACTGTCAAGAGCAAACGCTACTGTTGAAAAGAGCAACAAATTTCACAGAGGGGGGTTGGTGGAATGGGTGACAGTGGCAGATACCACAGTTTGTACACTTTTTGCCTTCACTCACTGTTCAGCCTCATTTTCACTTGCGGTTCGGTTACCTTTAAGCGCTCGGCTAGGTTTGGGTTATAATATGCCACTCATGGAAAGGAAATATTTGTGCCTCATGTTGCAGTCAGTCCCTGGGCAATGGCTGTTTTGAGCGGAGTTATGATCTGTTATATTTGGGGTTTTGCCAGGAGGGGAAAATTACTTGTAGTAAATACTTCAAAGCGAAACTGAGACCCCATTAACACATACATAATGACTTCATAGTTTTCAAAATAATAAAACTGCTCAAAATTACAGAGAAATTAGCAAACTACATTCCTGCTGACTGACTTTGATGTAATAGAGCACTGCATAACCCTATCAGCTGTTGATGTACTATCTGCTAAAAATTCAATCCAATTCAGTTCAATTCAATTTTATTTATATGGCGCCAAATCACAACAACAGTCGCCTCAAGCATTCTGATGTACTTATCTATATCTGATGAGCATTCGCACGCTCCTCAGAAGTCCCTCGTTTCACAAGCACTGGAAAAAAGATGCACACTATAAATACAAAGTATGATATTGCTTGAAATGTTTTCTATTGTATAACTGCTTTACCCAGCTTGTTATCAGGGTTATTGCTAATATATAACTTTTTAAACTGACTATTAGTTTAAAAATGTTACATGTTAGCAATTAACTAGAATTACAATTAACTGTAACTCCACACCAACACTGACGAATTAAACGTAAGAAACAAAAAAAAATGTACGCAACATGTTAATTTGCACATTTAATCAAAATTTCTTACTTTTACCCAAATATTTAGAATCACACTATATGAATGAGTCAGTTTGGTATTCCACTGTTATGCTGTAGACTTTATATTTTATGTGTGGTCCCTGGACCATACTGGCTGCTGTTTAATAAAGACTTTTTTAAAACACAATGATGATGTTTTAAAATTTGTTGATTTGTTGTTCGTTGATATTTCCTCATGTATACGTATCTTATCTATATAGACTCTACTGCGGGTGTCAAACTTGGTCATATGCATCCCAGTTTTATCTTAAGTGGGCTGGAATCAGTAAAACAATACAGCTGGGTTTTTCTACTTTACAGGGAAATGCTGCTGTAGTAGAAACAAATATGCAAAATTACAGAAAAAAAGCACTGGCAGCTCATTGCCTCAGACTTAAAAAATGGAAATCTGCTCATACAAAGAAAAAGTATTTCATTTTTGGGTCCACAGAACAAATCATCTATGACTGTAAAAAAAAAAAAAAAAAAATTCTATAATTAATAAACCCAACATGTTTTTTGTGTCATTTAAATTAACAATAAAAAAAACACAAGAATTTCTGTCATTTAATTATCTGTCTCCTTATTACTTAGCTGTAAAATTGAAAACAATACATTTTATTCCAATATTTATGGGCTTCTTTGCAGTTTTTACATTTTTCAATGCCATCCAGTGGACTGGATTGGACCCTTTGACGGTCCGTTTCTGGCCCCTAAGCCATATATTTGACACCCCTTGTCTATATCATACAATTCTTTATTTGGAGTTTTTAAGTACTACTAGCTATATATCAGCTAGTCTTAATTATCAGTCAGCTGATTTAATTTTACATGGTTCATAACTGTCTGTGCAGGATTTGAGTGCAACCATTAACATAAAGATAAAGATAAGGAAATACTTTATTTACCACATATTTGGGAAATTCTTTAATGCTCAGCTCTTACAGGCCTTTGTTCAATAAGTCTGCATGTCATGGGGAAAGTAGAAGATGTTGTCAAAGACTGCCATGTCTTATAAAAACAACAATACTGAAAAGAACAGATACATCTGAAAGGAGGCTTGTTAAAATAAATTGAAACACCTACAGCAGACAGACGGGAGGAAGATGTTTTTTTTAACAGCTTCTATCCTAAAACAAAGCTTTTTTCCCCAGCCTACGCTACGTTGAATTAACATATTAGAATTATTCACTCCCAGTCTAACGCAGCCATTGATTCACTCAGAGCAAAGAGCTTGAGGTCGGTTTTAAAATGCTGATCAGCTGCGCCTTAAAGTTAAGATGTACAGTGGAAATAAGTCAGCAAGAGGGGAGTGGATGGAAGCTGAGAAGGAGGTAGAACGGTAGAGACAGAAAGAAAAAGGGAAGGGTGTGTATGTGTGTGAGAAGAGCGAAGCAGCCGAGAAAGAGACAGAGACAAGAAGACAGCTCCCAGCAGAACTCTAAAACAACAGCGTGTCTTGCTGACGGATGATACGCAGAGGCCAGCTGACCAGTCAAGCGAGCAGCCCATTCCCTCCTGAACAACCCGTCACAGAATGGGATCCACATCAGCAGCACATGAGAGGAGAGGAGAAAGCAAAGAGTAGAAGATGGGAAGGTCAGAAGAGAGGGGAGAAGAGAGTGCAAGAGGAATAGGTGAGAATGGAGGTGATGACACAATAAGGAAAATACACAAATTGGTGGGGAAGAAAGATGAGAAAGAGGGAGGCAAAGTGAATCACAGAGGAGGCCATGGAGATTTGAAAAGGGCAGTTAAGCCATCTTTCTCAATTATTCATTCAGAAATCAATACAACCCCTGTGCGGCAGAGATGAGAGGTTAAAGAAAGAACATCAGAAGAGAAGGAGGTGGGTGAATTTCAAGAGATTTTCTTTTTAATTTCTGTTCAATTATTTAGCTTTGGATGCATGTGATATTTTGAAAAGTCATTCCTCGGAATGTTGTGACCTGAGAGGCCGCATTGTCCTCCCCGCTGGTTTACTGCAGAACTAGGCTTAAGAATGAAATGTTGTTGGAGAAATGTGTTCTTAAATGACCCGCCTGGCTTAGGGAAAAGGCTGTAAAAAAGGAAAACGGTTGTAAAAATAACAATAAAAATACACCATGAATTTACCTTCCAGAGTGCTCTCTCGGTCTTTTATTTGTTAAGTTGTAAGACTGCTGACTGGCATAACAAGAAAAATAAGTCATAAGTGAGGGCATTAGCCTTTTGTTTGTGATCAGATCAAGCCATTACACTCCATGACTCATCGGGTCCTTGCAACCTCCGCTCCGAAGTTTTCCTTTGTGTGCAATGGCCAGAGGGATTGAGGGATATATCTCTTAAATGTCATGAAGACTGATGGCGGGTGTGTTTAAGTGTGGTGACATTACTGCCTCTATACTCTCCCTCTTCCTAAGTCAGGCTTGTCTGCTTTCTGCACTGACATTTTGCCGACCGTGTTTACGTGGAACTTGCCGGCCAAAATGTCACTCCAAGATTTATAGCTGTGAACATTGACTGGTGGAGCAGAGAGAAGGTGTGTGCATCCAGGTAGAGAAAGGCAGAGAACAAATTAATCTGAGCAATCACCGGGTCTCCATCTTCTTCTTTCCCTTTCATAACGTTCATCGCCTCCTCTTTTCTTTGATGTCCACCATCACCTCCTCTGCTCTGTGAAATTCTCTTGCTCCCCTGGTAACTTGGTAACTTGGTCGCAAGCATTTTTAGATTTAGTCACAATGCCATTTGTTTCTTCTAGATATTAGTGGTGAATTTTGGGAGCTAACACAGAGAGACAGACAACCATTCACACTCACATTCATGCCTACGACTAGTATAGAATCACCAGTTAACCCCATCCATGTCTTTGAACTGTGGGAGGAGGCCGGAGTACCCGGAGAGAACCCACTCAAAAACGGGGAGAACATGCCGACTCTGCACGGAAAGGCTTCGGCCAGATGTTGGATTCAAACACAGGACCTTCTTGCTGTGAGGCAGCAGTGCTAACCACCACGCCATCATGCTGCCCTTATCCATTAAATTAGTCATCCATCCATCCATCTTCATCCATTTATCAGGGGCCGGGTCACGAGGACAGCAGCCTAAGCAAAGAAGCCCAGACCTCCCTCTCCCCGGCCACCTCCTCCAGCTCATCCGGGGGGTACCCCAAGGTGTTCCCAGGCCAGCCAAGAGATATAATCTCTCCAGCGTGTCCTGGGTCTGCCCCATGGCCTCCTCCTGGTAGGACATGCCAGGAACACCTCACCCAAGAGGCACCCAGGAGGCATCTTAGTCAGATGCCCGAGCCACCTCATCTGGCTCCTCTCTACTTTGAGCCCCTCCAGAATGGATGCACTCCTCACCCTATCCCTAAGGGAGAGGCCAGCCACCCTTCGGAGGAAGCTCATTTCTGCCACTTGTATTCGCAATCTCATTCTTTTGGTCACTACCCAAAGCTCGTGACCATAGGTGAGGGTAGGTATGTAGATTGACCGGTAAATCAACAGCTTTCACGCTCAGCTCCCTCTTTACCACGACAGACCGGTGCAGCGTCCGCATCACTGCAGATGCACCCCCGATCCCTCTGTCAATCTCCCGCTCCCTTCTCCTGTCACTCGTGAATAAGACCCTGAGATACTTAAACTCCTCCACCAGGTGCTATGTTAGTATAGTCACTGGTAGTATATAGGGTGCAGTAAGTAGGGTGCACTTTGTGTCATTGGTCTTCTGCTGCACCTCTGTTACATAACACCTTCAAGCTTTTTTGTTGACTATCATTGAACAAAAAAAGAAAAATAGATACTAAACACCAGACCCAGCTGAGGTCTGGGCTTTGACCGAGTCATTGCAGCACCTTGATTCATTTCCTTTTTCAGCCATTCTGTTGTGGATTTGATAGAGTGTTTGGGATCATTGTCCTGTTGCATGACCTAATTTGGGCCAAGCTTTAGCTTTCAGACAGATGACTTCACATTTGACTCTGAAATACTTTGGTATGCAGAGGTCCAGGTCCTGTGGCTGCAAAACAAGCTCAAAACATAAGCCTTCCGCCATTGTCCTTGAGATGCTTGCACTGATATGCTGTGTTTTGTTTTCGGCAAACGTGGTGCTGTGCATTATGGTTAGATATCTCCACTTTGAACTCAGCTGTCCATTGGATATTGTTCCAGAAGACTTGCGGTTTGTTAAGCTGCAGCTTTGCAAACCGAAGCCATGCTGCCATGTTCTTGTTAGACAGAAAAGGCTTTCTTATGGCAACCCTTCCAAACAAGCTATATGTATTCAATCTTTTTCTTATTGTATTGTCATGAGATTTAACATGTAATGCACTAAGTGAGGTATCTCTGAATTCCTATGGAAACAGTAAGGGTGTACTTAGATTTCACAGGACTGCATGGAGTCCTGTGAAAACGTCCTTTTTCACATGACTGTAATACATGGATTTGGCTTGCAGAGCTGTAGACAGGAAGCCATGGTGGAAGTGCCTTAAACAAGCATTCTTTCTAATGGCCACTAGGGGGCAGCTCCTCTGGTTGCAAAATCAAAATCTTGTAAAGAAGTTTATTGGAACGCACCCCAACTTTCTTCTTGTATTATAACATCAGTAAGCACATTCCCGAGTCTTGCTTTAAAACACCAAGACGATGACGCACAACCAATGGATCCATCTTTTATACAGAGTACATGACCATAAAGATACACAATCGTTTGAGAAAGGTGTGGGGTGAGAAGAATAATCAAATAGTTCCCAGTGAATATATTTAATATTATTTTTGCTTTTAAATCCCTGTAAACTTTCAAAAGCGGACACAAATGTATACATTAATTTTTAAAGAAAGGATGAGCACTTTCATTAAAAAGTGTTGTTTTGGGGAAACAGTGGTGGTATGGAGCATAGAGAGGTAAGCCATCAGCCTCTGGCTTTATAGACTAGTACTCAAAGACCTTCTTAAACTACTGCGTCCCGTGCGTTAACCGCTAACATTAGTCTAACACAGTAGTTCTCCAGGATTCATTTTCTTTCCTTTTTAAATACCGGGCTGTTTATTTCCCCTGGCATTTATTGTCAGGATTGGACATTTCATCCATTTAAGAGCTGCTGGACGAGGAAGGCGAAAGCTCTCCTGCAGTTTTGGTGTCATAATTAAGCAAAAAAAAGTATTCCCATTTTTACACAGAAGTTTATGCTCCAACAGGGGAGGATTAAATAATAATGGATGGTGATCTAGCTAATCAGCTAGCGTTCTCAGTTTTTAAATCTCAGGCTCTCCATCACTGCAGAGGTAAGAGCGTTTCAGATGGCATTTTGTTGGTCAGTAGTATAGACTAATTATTACACAACAAGCCCCCCGGGCACAGCCTCGTAAAGGCTCCCACTCCTCACTTAAATATTTTTTGAGTTTGCTATGTGCTGCTCGAGTCTCTTTGTGGTGATTTAGTGTTGCTTTGCCGTTGTTTGTCTCAGTTTGAAATGGTTTTCCCCAGTTTGTGTTAATTCTGATTCTCTTTTTGACACTTTGTATCGCTTGCTGTTTTTTTGACTATTGTGATTTGACACATCTTCGCAGTCCTTCTTTCTTTTGTGTCTTAGTAGCCGTTTTGCCTTTGTTTGCATTTGTTTTGCATATTTTTGTTCTCATTTTGCATCTCTCTTTAGTCACTTCTGTCTCTCTGCATCTCCTCATGGTACTTTTGTACTTTTGTATGTTATGAATGAATTAATAAAAAGCTCCAAAACATTGACATTTTTACTGTGGTGATCAGTTCTTTATTCTTTATTCTTCTTTATTCTGCAGTAAAACAGTTTTAAAAGACAGCTTATCTCCTCACCTGTCATATTTTGGGCTATGCCGCTTGTTCTCGCTTGTGCTTCATATGCCGTTTCAGATTCTTTCTCCTTCCCATCTCTGCTCTTCTTCTATTTTTGGATCGTTCCATTATAAAATTTAAAAGGAAAGTTGTGACGACAGCATATCACATATCACAGTTTCTCTTAGCCCTAAATCCTCCCCTGGGGAGAAACATAAACCACATGACAAGAACATTTAGAGCTTACCAGCTTATATGTTTGGAGTAAGATTTCACTTTTGCTTTTCCTTCTTGTTAAACGACTCTTGTAACATTCCTGCCGTGCAAACGTAGAATGGGCCAAAAGAGGATAATTACAGGGGAAAATGTGAGTGAATTCACAGTAGGAAAAGAAAGGATATGGAAGAGCAAAAACGTCTCACATATGTTCAGTGTCACAGATTTGAATCATACAACTCCCTCGCTACGGCATTGTTTCGCTTCCTTTATGAGCTGCATGAAAAATGTCCTATCTACCTTGCTGTGGACCTAAACTCTGTATGTGACCCACATAAAACAGTCAAAAGGAACAAGGGCCCCATCCTATGTGCTTACTGTCTGTACACACATCATATGTCACGCTGCACTGTCACCATTGTACGCCGGGGACATCAAATTCCTCTGTGGGAGCAGCTCTTCTGTATAATGTGCAGGATGCATCATCCCTCAGCTTCTGCACCAACCTCAAACCACCACAATCTCTCAGTGTGAACAAGTGATCTGTCATGCAGGCAAGGTGGCACACTGAGTCCCACTGAAACGTACTGTGAATTATTTCTTTATGTAATGAACTGCATCTCACTGACACTATGTGTGACTGTTTGCTCTGAATATATTTAAGAGTGTCAGCACTTATATTATCAGTGCGTCCTCACATCCCTTTTTCTAAAACCCACTTGCCGCGAACTAAAACACGGCCTTGATTTTCCTTCAACTGAATTTCTTACATCTAATCTGAAAACGCACGGGAAACACGAAGCTTTCATCGGAGAGTGACTTCGTCTGGTCTAATGTAAACTGATAGACACCTATTATTCTTCTCCACAGCCACCACGCTGTACTGCACTGCTGCCTGAACGCACACACTAATCTAAATGACCAACTGATTCTCTACGAATAAAAAATAATGTTGAGCTTTGCTCTTAACCTCTGTATATTATGATGCCCTCTGTGACCTTATTGTAGTCGAAGGGTTTGTGTCATTGGGGGTAATTTGCCCCAATTTGGTAATTTGGTGGCAAATTGGTCCTGGGTGAGGGGCCAGACGACGAGCACTTCAGAAAACCCCTATGATGACTGAAAGATCGAGGAATCAGTTTACCCTGCCCAGTACAGGGTTACTGGGGTGAGCTCCTGGTGGCCAGGCCTTAGCCCACAGGGCTCGGCTGGGTTTAGCCTGAAGCAGCTGCCTGGGTCCCACAGGAGGGGTCATAGGGCTTTGGTGTCTTGTGGATTGGGCAATGGCCAGGGGTGCCCCCCAAAACACACACACACACAAAGAAAAGAAAATTGATGGATGGATGGATATCATCATGTTTTCAATACTCTTCTGATTTGGTCAGAGGAATAATTTTCTTCTTTTCTCCCCATATTTTAGTGTTTTAAAAGTAAGTCATTGAACTGCATTGCAGTTGCATAGAAATATAATATCTAGTACATTGTACTTACAGTTTTAAAATTTAATCAAAATCAATGTTGGGCAGAGAGCTAGATCGATAAATATTACATAGGCATTTTATGCATGATCTTTTCTAGCAATTACCCAGCGGAGCTTTATGTGAGAACACACACGTGTGCTGAAAATTAAAAAGCTCTATGACCCGCCGGCTCCCCAGCACAAAGTCTGTATAACATCCAGTTGAGCCCATGTGAGAACAGGTAATGGTCCAATGAATTCACGGCAAGCAACTGAGCATTGTGTCCTGCTTCCTGCCCGCTCCACGCAGGCTGCTCCCTCACTTAAACCAAACTGAGTATTTCTAGCAATAAGAAGGCATCTGACACTGACTCGGTCCTGCTGTGTGCTACACAACTTCAGACAATGTCCTGACCTGATTCACTCAATATTTTCCAGAGTTAATGGGTAACAGAAGGATGCTATTTCACAGATGCTCTTGTCTAAAAAAAACTGCTTTTACTTTGATACTTACTTACATTTTGCTGATTGGGCTTCTGAATTGACTTTTACCTGAAATGGAGCAGTATGTAATATGCTATCACCTATAAGTAGTGATTATATTGCCTGTTTTTCCTACAGGCTCCATAAACACATTCCTGTCCTTGTCTCACATTGTTTGTTCCTCCAGCCCACTGAGGTTTCTCCTCCTCTTCTGTTCCCTTTCTGCCTGCAAGGTCCTACCAGTCTCTCAGTCCTGTCTGCTCTAAAGGCTCACCAGCCAGCCACTCATGATGAATGTGGGACAGGGTCTAGCCCAGGCTCCTGCCATTACCCTGTGACAATTTATTACCCTTTATCTGTAGGTGCAATTAACCCAGGCCCAGGAAATAGGGACTTATCAGTCCTTCATTACCAGGACCTGCCCATGTCCCCATCCCTCTCTGTCACCTGATGCACACATAGACACACACACACACACACACACACACATCACAGACGCACATGCACCTCTCAGCCTGTGTGGGCTTTCAGTTTCTCTTTTTGTGTATGACTGGATTTTTCTTGTGCAGTCTCCATTACTCCCATAGATTCTGCCTCTCTCACACTCCCCTTAATCCCTGTAACTTTTTCTCTTCTATTTTGTGCCAAGTGTGAGTAAATTTAATGGATCAGAAAACAAAGATCAGAATACCAGCTCTGTAATATCACTCTGGGTATTCATTATCTATCTTTTTTTTTTTTTTTAAAAAAGTGTGTGGGAGTTATAGGAAACAGAGGACACATAAAAGACCTCACTGTGGACAGTTTTCTATTGAGGCAATAGAGTCTGTGAAAGTAAGTCATGGTATGTACTGGGAATTATCCAGAATAATGGAGACATTGTTTCTGAAAACAGATGTGGATCCTGTGGATTTTTTTTCCCAGTGTGGTGAGCATTAGAAATGGAATTCACTTCAGCTGTACTGTGAAGGCAGAAGTGTCCAAATAACATATTTGCATGTCTAAATTCTACGAGAGGTTCACCGACAAGCAAAACTGTTTTCTGCTGCATTCATGAGACAGTCTGATTTATGTTTGTTTTTTTTAAAGCTAAGCTTAGGTAGAGCAGTGGTAGAAGCTGTGAACACTACGTTGATGTAAAATGGATAAAACAGGGACTTAAGCACACAGTTCCTTGTTTTCAAAAACAGCCGGTCCACCAAAGCAATGAGCCGAAAGATCCTAAAGACTGCACAGAGCTGACAAATATTAGAATTCTGTGTGGGTTCATCAGTACAAGCAGCAACTTTTCACATTACAGATTTTAACTCTTGCTATCATAAACATCATACTTCATCGGGTCCACTGGGTTCGGTTCAGCTGACACATTCAGATATCCCTACATCCCGGCTGGTGCGCTTAAACAAAACCACAAATCTCTCGCATAAAATCAGCACTTTGTCAGAAAAAATAGCTGATAAATGAAGCCAACGCAGGAGCGCCAAAAACTGCTGTTCCTCTAGCAGTCGCTCGAGGATCGCTCATAAATTGAATCGGTCTCCACAAACACCCGTGTTTAAAATGCCCAGTTTTACAGCGGAATTAAACACGTTTACAGCCTTGTACGAAATAAAGGTTTTCGTCTTTATAGCCACTCTCTGCGATCATGACAGTAGTATGCAAGGAATGTTTATATAATTTACCCATTTAAGTTGTGCTGAGGCTTAAAGTTATGAGCGATTAGAGGGGTGGCTGCTTGGGGGTAGCAAAACAGCCACTTTGTGGGTTCTGACCCAGGTGGTTATAGCCACTGCTTATTGGAGCACTTTTATAACAATCATCTGACAAATAATTCAGCTTGTTGTGCAGTTAATTGTACTAACAGACCATGCAAGAAGTCTGCTTCCTCAGAGAGTGTAATCCTTGCATTCATGTATTATGTGTATTGTATGTATGCGTGCCTTTATCTTGCTAACCAATCTTGCTTGCATTAACTAATAAATTAACATTCACCTCCCAGTTTATGCATTACACAGAAAGAAGTTGAAATAGGCTTGCGTGGCCTTTAAAGTGATAAAAGGAAAAGAATCCACCGCATAATGATATTTTTAAAACCATAATGAGTATGCTACAATAGTGATATTATAACAATGAATTACCACATAGCAGAACCATAAGAGCCCCTTTGTATGATTGATAGGGCTAGTCTGTTCACATTAACCAGGTATGTCAAGGTGATATCATCCTAGTGTGCATCCAGGCATTAGACAATAGCCTGCTACAGTTTGTACAGCAAAAACTAGGTTGTTATTCAGGCTGACTCAAAGCTAATGAGTGCCAGCGTATGAGTGACTGCTGCTGGCACCAATAACTGGCTGCTACTGACATTTTAGACTGCACTGCTGTACTGCAAAATGGAGGGATGTAGAAAAAGCCACAGTCAATCAGGTGCGAGATGAGCCAGCTCTCCTGCAGACTGGAGCAGGCTACACTGGAAGTTCCTGGCCTCTGTAGTCACATAAACTATTGCTTGTAAATATTATATAATAGTACGAAGTTGACTAATGAATGCGGGTCCTGTCCAGTTTGCCAGGAGCAGGAGGATGATGACAGCCAGGCTTAACAATACAGGCATTTAGGAGAGCTGTTATGTATCGGTGTGTGTGGGTGTGAGCTTGGGAGGTGTTCTTCATTTGCAGCTTTAAGCGCCTATAAAGTGGGCAAAACTAAATTCATGCATTACATAAACAAGATATAGTTAATGATTTATGAATCCACCTCTCCTGACTCAAAAATGTCTCCTGGTTCATTTAAAAAATTCTAGCTGCTCCATTAGAAAGCATTGGTCTGTGTGTATGTGTGTGTGTGTGTGTGTGTGTGTGTGTGTGTGTGTGTGTGTGTGTGTGTGTGTGTGTGTGTGTGT